>VXBR01004752.1:631959-665829 GCA_013400215.1 Cisticola juncidis | reverse complement strand
AAAAAAAAAAAAAGAGAGAGAGTCTGAAATGCACGAAATATTTTTATTGAGCAGTCCTAGCCAGTTCCAGCAATAAAATGAAGTGCAGAGAAGGAGCATAGTGCCCACCAGACATTGTGACCATATCTTCTTTCACTTGGAGCTCTGTAAAGATGCCCTAAGCACACATCTTTATGGCATTGTGATTGTGATTTCATTTCACATCATAAGCTGCTATCAACACAGCCTTGTCATTGTAATTTGTCACACACAGGAGTGTGAGTTTTCTCTATCTCACTGAAATTTTTATCTCACCAGTCACAATCACAGGCTGCTAGTTTAAAGCAGGGCTCTCAGACACTATGAGAAGATGAAATCACAAAAGATAACATTAATAGACATTGCCACCACCATAGAGACAAATACTATGGCTTTTCTGGAGCTTATGAAATCAGAGCCAATCGGGTATAACACCCATGTACACGTGTGCGAGTGGGAAGTGAGCAGCCACTTACTGATATTTACATGAAACTCATCCAATGCTGTTTGCATGAAGGACAAAATTTGTCTTTTTGGAGATTTTTTGGTAATAATTTTATTATGTCCCCTTTTCTCCACTTCCTTCCAACAGGAAATTTCAGGGAATATGCTTTTTTTTCTTTCATTTCTCAGCTCTTGAGTTCCTCACTTTTTTCCACCGTGATTCAGATTTGCTCTGATCATTCTCTATTGTACTTTGTAAAAGTCACAACCCTTAAGCCAAAGACTTTAAATCAATGGAGGTGTGGTTCAATTACAGTGTTCACTCTAAACTACAACACATGAAGAATTCCCAAGAACAAAGGCTATCTGAATTTGGGGCTGTGAAATCGCTGTTCTTCTGCTGCTACTGAGTACCCACCTAACTATCCATTTCTGAGCAATTATCTTGTCAGGGTTCTTTACAACTTCTACATGAGACTGTTTTTCTCTTGGACCTCAAACCCAGCTGATCTGCTCACTGAGTCTTATTAATCTAAAAAATCAGCAATCCCACTCATGCCTCAATTACTTGTTCCTAACTTCTTTGGGTTTCAAGTTAGAAGTTGGACAACTTCAAAAGTGTAACTTCTAAATGATTAAACATTTAGAAATTCTTTGGTATCTACTTCTCATTAGTCCCCAGGTATTCTGGCATTGACTGAAATGTCAAGAGAAAAGTTTTCCATAAAGCATTTTAAAACAGCTTCTTAAACCATGTCAAACTAAAATCCTCACCTTAGGTCAACATGTCACAAGTAGCAGGGCATGGAGTTAAAGACAGAAGACAAGCAGCTGCTAATTTCTGTTACATGGGTGAATCTGGAAACAATCATCACAGCTTGTATTTTCTTCTTTTTATTAATGTTCTACCAACAAAATTTCAATCCAAATTCCTTCATTCAAAATCATTCAAGAGTTATTTTCATTTGTGCAGCTTACTCTTTGATCAGTAAATTATGATTATAAATAGAAACCGTACAGTTTAGTTTTCTCTGGTTCTGTCTTTATTTTACTTTCACTGTAGATTAAACAAACAAACAAAAAAGTTGGAAAAAAACCCAACAGCCTAAAGTATGCTGTTTGTGCATTATTGGGCCTCTCTTTGCTCTACACACACCAAAATGTCAGGAAAGGCAGTGCCTCAGTTTGCTGCTGAAGCCAACTGGCCTCACTCTGTGATCTGAGACCAGTTTATTATGACAAAAAAATCAGATATTACTTCCCTGCCCCAAGCTAACACCTTGTGATTTCATGTATCCAGTAACAACCACCAGCACTTTCAGCAGAACTCTACAATAACAAAGTGTTTTCATTTTTTCTTGTAAATGACAGTTCAAAAGATGCACACCTATGCAGAGTTACATCTAATGAAGTATCTAAAAAAAAAAAAAAGCCAACCAAAAAGCCCAAAACCAGTTTACTACACAGGCACTTGATTTGTCACAGTCTGAAGCTTCCTATTAAAATATTCTTCACAAAGGCATTAAATTAGCACTAGATCTTCTGAAGGTTCGGAACATTTTTTGCTGCCATGACATTTTGTATGTTATGTAGTTGGATGTATTCAATCTTTTGCTTTCTTCATCATTGTTTGCACTGTAAAAAACAGATGCTTATCCAAGGATGTACAACCTTTAACTTAGAAAAAAAGTATTTGTGTGACTGAAGGAAAACTTTTGGGGCCTGATATTGGAGTTTGCTTTCTCTGCAGAAAAATGGAGTTTCTGAATAAAGAACTGCAGCTTGGGCAAACCCATAAGATTTTAAACATGTTTTTCCATTATTGGAGGTAAGAATACAACCTCTTAATAAAAATGGTTATAGAAATGGATCATGCATGTATATTTCCATCTTTAGCAGATACTTAAAAAAAGTGCTGGGAAAGGCAATGACAGATGTATAAAATTAACATTAACCACCTACATTATTTCTGCGTATTTCTTCTCCCTCCTCTGACAAAACTGCAGGTATCTTTAGAAGTGGGAACCAAGCAGATTTTCCTAACAAGACCCTATTGCCACAAAATTTTAGATGCAGAATGGTGTTCTTCTTCAAGGCTTGGCAAACACAAACAAGGTTCCTTGGCATATAAAAATAATGTTTAATAAGAGTAACTGTTTGGGAACTTGAGATCATAAGGATAAACAGTGACAAGGCTGTGGTCCCAGCTACCAGAAATTTGGATGATGAATCTCTTAAGCAGTTAAGAAGTTAAGGGGAGGAGGTACAAGTAGCAAGTTTTCATGTTTGGTGAACCACAAGCAATTAAGAGATTTTTTACTACAAATATTTTCTTTGGTTACAAAATCAGACATTCCTGAGAGACTTCCCCTCTAATACACAGCAGGTCCCCTTTGTTTCCACCAGAAAACATAAAAATTCTAATAAAAAATAACCAAATGGTAAGGAAAATACAGATATAGCATTCAGCTCCTACTGAAAAAAAGTGAAGCAGGTCTTCATAGAGAATCTAATCCTCATTAAGAAGAAAACGTTATCTTATTCCAGACTTCCCTTAGTCTACAGATTCTGGAGACGGGGAGCCCTTGATAAACCAGTATGGAAAGGGAGAAAGTGATGCATTTTCATGTGTGAAAAATGTTGCAAGGTGATGCAGCTGGTAAAGAGAGAAGCTTAACAAAGGAGGACTTAGCAAGAGTGAGTACATATTTTCACACCTTGCTGATATTTACAGAGATACAAAGTTTCAACAAAAATGTTTACTTTCAATAATCAAGTAAAAAGCATTTTTTGTTTTAAGTTTTTCTTGGCTATATAAGGATGATGATTCAGGAACAATATAATCTGAATTAACAAAGATGCAAAAATAGTCCTCAGAGCTTTTTTAAGTGAAGATTTCTGTTTTGGTGCAACTTCACAAAAATCTGGGCTCAGACAATATTGGATATTTTATAAAAGTTTTCAATGGGGAACAAAATTATTTTTGCTGAATGCCTTCAGTTGGCATTCAATTACTTGGCAAGCCAAACAGGAAATGAAAGACTGAAGCAAAAGCTGGATTCAGAATTAACATGATCATAACCAGAAATTACTACAATGACATACAGACATATATGAACATCTCAATCCGCTGAGTTACTAGATAAGATATTGATTCAACAAATGCACTTCTATTTCTGTTGATAAACACAAGAAGCCTTTTTTAAAGGAGTATTTAAAATACAATTAAACAAAAATCCAAAATATAATCACCAAACCCACATTTAACCTGAAATGTCTCAATCAAAGCATTAGCACTGGAAATTTTCAATGCCGTATTTTTTTAAAATTTAAAATTGTATTTTTTTCAGGAAATTTCACTGATTTTCAAATGTCTAATTAATCTCTAAATACAGATGGGTTCCACAGACTGTTTCTGCTTCTACCTGAATGAAAATATTGACTTCTTGGTTTTATAAACTGTCTTTCTAGCTGATAAACAAACATATTTTGTTCTCTCTATGTAATTTCTTTTTTGACCTCATGAAATTTATAAACTGACAATGAAAGAGGAAGCTGCAAGTAGCAAAATCTGCAACTTGCCATTTGTACAGAAAATGTAACAGAACTCACAGATGACCCAGACTTCTCAAAGACTGAACAAGGAAGGTGCCACCATCTGATTACACAAATGGGCACATGTAATCATGGCAGCTTCATATTTTATCAAAAACAGTAAGGGAGAGAACATATTAAAAAGCATCAAAAAGATCTTTGTATTTCAAGCACAAGAATATTTAACCTGTAAATGATCACATGCTATGCTCCCCAACCTGGTAAAGTTACACCGAACAAACACAGCAAGTCACTGACTCTGAGCCATATCAGGAGCAGGGAAGTCCCAGCTCCCAGCAAGGCTCCTTTTGGAGAGGGTGAGCATCCCTTAAATTAAAGCAGAAAGAAAATACGGGTTCAGAAAGCAGTTAACACAGGGAACACAAGTTTGTTGGAGTAGGAACAATGTATTTCTCCTGCACTGTGGGTGAACCTGTTAACAGGCCTTCGAGAAGTGACAATAACATTTCCCTCAAGCACCAGGACAGACAGTACAACATCTGAAGGTGCAGAGGCTAAAAATACCCAGACCTGAAGGAAAAGGTTTCCAGTGAACTACTCAGACGCAGTCCCAGCAGCATTCCTATTCCCAGTCCCAGTGTTCGCATGGACCAGATTCATGGAGCCACAGGGCTGGAAAAGAGCTTTAAAGTCATCAGGTTCAACCATCGACCCAGTGCCACCACCATGTCCTCAGGTGCCACATCCTTCCTGAAGGCTTACCGGGATGGTGGCTCCACCACTTCCCTGAGCAGCTTCCAAGACTTTACAACCCTTTCTGTATTTTTTTTTTCCTAATATCCAATTTAAACCTCCTTGACATAACTTGAGGTCATTCCCCCTTGCCCACTCAATTATTACCTGGGAAAAGAGACCGACCACCACCTGAATTCACCAAACTTCAGGGAGGTGTGCAGAGCTAGAGGGTCCCCCCTGAGCCTCATTTTCTCCCTTTCCCAGTTCCCCCAGCCCCTCCTGGTGCTCCAGCCCCTTCCCCAGCTCCATTCCCTTCCCTAGACCTGCTCCAGCCCCTGGATGTCCCTCTTGTCATGAGAGGCCCAAAATTCAAAAATAAACTTGATGCTGCAACACATTCTACCTCCAAACAAGATAATAAAGTATATTACCATATACATACTGGGAATAGGACTTTAAAAATCTTCAGTATATTAATTAAATTTGCTGAAAAATTAAACATTGGTAACTGCTTGTATTTTTTATTAAGAATATCCCTATCCATTCCTGAATTACAGGAAATGGTCTCAGCTTTTTAGTGCTTTTTCTGGAATAGAGAATAACTAAAAGTAAATCAGTTAAAAACTGAATTAGATTTTTTCTTCCCAATTTATCTAATTATTAATTGCCTGCTATTAAAGACACTACAGTTTAAGAGTCTTTCCTTGTCCTAAAAATTACAGCAGTAAAATGGTTTGCAATCAATTTCAGAAACAACTCAAATTTTTGCTTTCAGATGTGATGAAATCCAAACTCATTCAAAGAGTCTTTCAACACAACTCCCATCCGACACCATCCTCGCTGACAGATAAATCCTAAAAAATGTCAGGGCAATAGGTTACCTCAATATGCTTTCAAAATCCAGAATATTAATGTTAATGAGTTACTCTTAAATGTAAAATACTGAGCAAAATCTTGAATCCCATACAACCCCTCACTGGTAAATTATCCTAGAGGTTATATCCCAATAAAATAAAATAAAATGATCAAAGGTTGTGATTTTACAGTGTTAAAGTCTTTGAAAAATGTTACCACAGTTATAGGATACAAATACTTTGCAAGTAACTGGAAAGAATCCACAATGTCAAATAAATGGATATATTTTACTTCACTGTATCCTTATTTTTATCTTTACTTTCATTTAGTTGAAAATGTCATATAATACAGACTTCGAGTTTGGACCAACAGAACTCTGGAGCACAGAATAATCTTTTCTGAGACAGCACTTTTACAAATAATATAATTTTACATATTTTCCAGTTAAAACTGGGGAGGCAAAGAGAGTGCTTTGTCCACTGTAGACTCCAGGAGAAGAGAGGTCAAACTCTGGTCCCAAGGACTTTGAGCTGCCTGTTTGCAACACATGCTATGAGTGTGGCTGTCCTCTTTCAGCTACTGGAAATCATAAAATGTCTTTTATTCCTGGAAGTTAATTACAATCCTGTTTACCCTCACAAACCTAAACACAATTAAGTAGATAAAGTACAGAGTTCAGAAGATGTCTCTCCTGATGAAATAAGCTTTGGCAATCAGAAATCAAGCTAAGAGCAGAAAAGCTTGCACTTAAGAAAGCAAAATGTGCTATTGCAATAATCCTGTTATTTTATTATACCTCTGACAACAAGGAATATCCTCTGTTTGGATAGGTGGATGGCTGAGATGGCCTTGAGTACTTGACAAATGCATTTTTCAATCTATAACTGCAAAGAGCACAATAATCATGTGTCATTGGGATTTTCTGTAACTTAATAAAATCCAGGAGACTTCCTTAGAAATATGTTGTTTAAGCTATAGTACTCTTAAATAAATTTCTTTTAAAAAGATCTCTAGTTCAAAAGCTAAAGTGTCTGAACTGTCCAAAGGAGGAGTCTGGAAAAATATTTCCTTTCTTTATGAGTCTCTATGGATGTTTCTCTTTGTAGTAATAACAGGAGAGCAAGGAAATGTCAATTGTTAGCAGCATGCATCAACAGAAGTGGACCTGATATCTCAGAAATATGTAAAAAATTATGTTCTCTCTAGTACAGCCTAAAAACAGAAGCAAAATAGAGAAAAGCAAGCTGAAGAGCAGATGGCACTGAATAAGATTGCAGTAGAAAACCAAAATAAATCACAATAAAATAACATGTTAAAACCAAACCAGCATACTCGTGGAATAGGTATACTTCGATAATGGCATTGTAATTCTTTTGGTGGTAAGGGAGCTCCTGGCATGCAAAAAGGCACACAGATACATCTTCAAGACAAGTCAACTAAAAGCCAACTTCTGCACCAGAAATAAAGAGCTTCCTGCTCCAGCCACATTTAATTAGCTTGCCTAATGAGGTCTTTTAGCATAATTGCTGAACTATTCACCTGCTGTACTTTTCAAGGAAGATATCAAGTATATAATTTCCACTTTGTTGGGGAAAAAATTGTTCTTTTTCTGTGAAAGGGAAAACTGTCTCATACTTTGAGTCAAGACTGAATCCTTAAGAAAGGTACTTTGGGGTCAGTCTCCTGTCAAGCAAGTTTAACCTTCCGGGTCTTTTTACCAGCAAATACAATATATGTGGCAAATAAGCCCCTATTTCCTCTAATTACAATTACATGGAGTGTGAGGGATAGAGTAGCCAGTTGACAATAACGATGCAGTAGGACCCAGACAAAATTCCCATGACCGGAACATTTTAACACAAGCTTAACCCCAGTCTTTTGAATAAAGACCTCTGAATTAATTAAAAAGGTAAAAAATACAGTCAGTACCACACTCAGATAGAAGCTGATCCTACAACAGACACCTGTGGAGGACAATACATGGAATTTTCCCACCAGCTGTAACACAGGGTGTAATACACAGCTGGAAAAAACGGCAGCACACGGAATTAAGTGGACAGAACAAAGAGTGAGATGGAGCAGCCATAACCAAAGCACACTGAGGAGATAAAAGCCAGAAATGAGACTTTCCTGATCTGATAGAGTAATGAAGACCCAGCAGACTCAAAGGTAAGGCCTCAGCTGCTCAGGAAAAGCTCAGCAAGGCTGACCCTCAGGAAACCAACCCAAGAAAACAGCAGCTGATGATCTGAGGAACCTCCCTCCCTAAAATGTTGTGGTTATTCAACTGATTGCAGTCTAGTCTGGCAATTCAAAAGACTTAGAACAGTTTTTCCTAGGCTCCCAGTAATCTCACTCAATCACCCATTTTAATGAATACAGCTTTCTTAGCCTAAACATGTCATTACCAGCAAGTAAAGAGTAACACATAAAAATATATGCCTGGGAGTTCAAGTTCAGGTAAGCATCAGAGAGAGAAAATCACTGCGACCTCTTCATCTCCTCTCCAACATCTTCCCAATCCAGCAGAACCCCTAATAAGCACAGATCATTGTCAGATATACCTTAGTGAAGTGCCAGGCAGAAACCAAGAAATTCACTATAATTTTAAATAATTCAGGTGCTATTCTAATATCTATAGCCATTTAATCATTCCCTAAGACATTTACATATATACGCCCCCTTCACTTTCCCCTTGCCAAACAAAGAAAACCACAGATAAACCAAGACATTTCTTACGGGCTCTTCTGGATCTGTAACTGATTTTTTTTCACCTGACTTTTAATTACTTATGTTTCAAGAAAGACTTTTATACTCATACTTGAGTGCAATTTATAGCATATTGGATTTATTGCAATCAAGACTGACTAGCAGCTAAAGCAAAATTGTTAATCCATTTTTCAGTTTTCATATAGAGTCCCTCATATGCATGTTTTCTATATGACTGTATCTGCTGAATTAATGGGAGTAGCATGAATATAGTGAAATTAATCTGTAGAACTTCATAGTACCATTACTCAAACTTTGATTAGAGAGCTTAAATCAAGTGAATATGATCTTTTCCTGTATGTAAAATATTGCTCATGCAAATGTTCATGTTTGCTATTCTATTGACTAAATAGAAGTAAGAATTAACGTAAGAATAAAAAATCTAGGTTCTTTTCTTCAAATTTACTCATTTGAGTTGAATTTGGTGTATAACTCCTTGATCTCCATTCCCAGTTTTGTATAAAAAGTAATATCATTAAGGACTGCAGGTACTTTTTAATTTCTCTGTCACTTTGTTAATTTTAAGACTTAATCATCCTTTCCATCATTTAGGATCCTTGATTGGTCCATGAATTTAATCGGAATGTTTATTAAGCGTGTCTGTGAAAAACAAGGGTTCTCATTAAGCAGGGCTGGCCAAGCCTTTCCACTGACAGCTGGCACCCATCAGGTCACCAGAGGTTTTGGTCCAACATCCGTTAAGGAAAGGTGCTACAAATCAATCTGTTGTCCTGACCTTGATACGATTGTTTATTGCTCACTTTTTCAGGTTTCTCTGCATTTCTCTGTGGATGGAAGTGCAGAAAAATCTCTAATACAGCAGGATGAAGTTCCTAGTTTGGAAGCTGAAAGTTGCTAACTAGGACAGCACACCCTTAGCTAACATCTTCTGGGCCACATTACTTCCAAAAACTGAGCTTCAAAGCACCATCTGGGGCCTGTTGTCCCATGGAGCCTTTCTTTCCACAAAAGGACAAATGGCCAATTGAGCACAACCACATTCTGCTCGTTTCATTATGTTGGCTTCCAAACAGATCCTCAGTGGGTGAAGGATTCAATGGGGTATTGAAGTGCTCACCATCTCCAGCTTACCAAGTACAAGTCTGTGTTCTATTATTCTTTGCATGCAAACATCTTTTGAGACTTGAAGGACAGAAGGGTTAAAGAGCAGGAGGAAAGGTCAAGCCAGACAAGTAAAAGTCCATATTCCATAGAATTACTGTTTTACTTATCACTTTCCTTGAGATTTGACAGGCATACTTGTGATTAGGTTATCACCTTCCAATAGATTTATAGGCTCTAGGGAATTTCTATTCACCTTACCCTTGGGATGTCTTGATATTCTGTCTCTGCATTGGCAGTTGTGGTTCTTAAAGGTCTTGCAAAATAATGAAGAAAGACACAAGCGGCAAATATCTTTGGGTTCACCGTGCATTCTGGTATCAAATATTTCATATTATTTTCAGTACACTTGTTTGCATTGCACATTGCTTTTGAATGCACGCTGCAGGTGTTCCATGAGAGCATTAAGGTAGGGAAAGAAAACCAGCATTTCCAACTTTAACTAACTTTGATATGTGGTTTTTGTCACCAGCAATCTCTTTTAATGCAACATTAATTAACTTCAAGGGGTTCTTTCATATTAATTGGACAGGTAAGCACTGAAGCAAACACAGTAATGGGTCTAAACTTCTCAGACACAGGATCAGGTGTGCACACTCTGCTGCAGCACAGCCAGCAAGAATTTAAACAGGGAATTTTGCAAAAGCTGGTGCACTTTGTTAGAAACAAATGCAGCTGAAGCACAGCCTTTAAATCTTGACACCACAAATCCATGGATTTACTCGGCAGATGATTTCTTGAAATATTTTCAATCTGTGTTTGACAGAACTGTATCTTCAAGGTAAGTCCTTTAAAAAGGTCCTGCCATGTTTGCCACAAAAGACATTCCCACTTCTACTGAGAAAATGAGCATCAGATACCATTTTATGTAAAATGCTACAAGCAGCAAACAAAGGACAGCAAGATCCAGACAGTTGCCTGTTCAGCAGTAAGACTCCACTCTGGCTGACTTGTGGACTTCTATATTTCATTATTCTAGATTTCAATGCCTTTTTTTTTTTAGTAAAATCAGCCAACAGCTCTAGGAAAAGTTTAGTGTGCTGCCTGGACAACCACCCTCAGTCACATTTCAGATGTAAAGATTTCACTGCTGGGTCTGGGTCGCCCAACCCTCTCAATTTAAACCTAATTCCCATTTTTTTAGCTTTACTGGGCCAATGTATAATGCCTATGACCAAAAAAAGAATGGATGTTTGTTGCATTTTGTTGTTAAGACCATCAAATATTCATGTGGCTTCTACAGACACCTCAACATTATGGCAAGCGTTCAGAACTTCCCCACAGGAAGGAGCTTACTCAACTCATTTCTCCTGCATCTTCAGAAATAAGACCCCTCCTTGTTCAGTGCAGGGAGAGGGGGAGAGCTGTCACTGCTCCTTTCACCCTTTGGAGACAAAAACATTGACCGTCAGCTACTTTCTGACAATTGGCTGTTATTAAACTCCAACTTGTGAGGGCCAGCTGTGCCTAATTTGAGTCACTGGTGCAAAAATAACCAGTCAGCAGGAATCGAGGCAATTATGGGTAATTCTGCTGTAGAGCAGCCCTGCATCAGAATCCCAGGATTAACTTCAGGCTGGCACTCCAAGGTGATTGAGTGAAGAACACAAGACCTCAGTGAAATCATAGGTACTTAAATCAGTTTTTATATGAGCCGAGTTTGGAAGCCTGTAACCTGTATTTTAATTTACTTACAGGAAGATTGTTGAAATTCTTTACTGCCTGAAGATGCAGAGAAGTATATAATCATATATATTTTAGATGGGTTATTTGGTTTACTTTTAAATATCCAGCCCTTTTGCCCAAATGTTAGCATATAATAACCTTATAACCAAATCAATCTCTAAATGTGCTTAGCCATTTCTATACCTTGCCTTCTATCTGCTCCTCTACACATCTAAACTACACATCCAGATTTCTTTTTCTTAAAAATAAACCCCCAAACAAAACAAAAATCCCCTTAATTTTAAGAAAATACTTTATTCTTCCTAGCTGAAAAACATATAAGAGTATGTTTGCAAGTACTGCTATGAAATGCATACAATAAAAAAAAATCAGAGAATAAGAAGTATTCTTCTAAGCAGTCAGGTTTCAGTTGTGTTTCTATGTAAAAAAAAAGAAGTAGACATAAAATTTTAGGTAACCATTTCACTTTGACAAACAGCTCCAGAAAATTTGCTACAACTTCATACTGCGTGATGTTATTTATTTTAAGCTTTTAATATGAAAACAGCAAAGAGATTTGTTACATCACTTTCACAGCGTAATTTGAAAAATATTGCACAGAGAAAACTATGAAAAGAACCCTGCATGGAGTTTACATTTTACAGACTCCTGTCATTAAGAGCAGTATTTGGCAGAACAAAATAAAATATATGTAACTTTGTTTTTAAAGATGGCACTTTACGCTCTTCTGACTCTGTTGTGTCACTGTAACAGAGAAAAAAAATCATAGAGAAAATCATTGGTATCTTTATTTTAAGTGAGGATTACAATAGATTCTAGTTTTTCTGCTTCTTAGGATATAGGTGACACATAAAAATATCAGGTATACCGACACAGTTTCCTGAAGTCAGCTTCTACTGAAACAAAGCATAGGCTCCTTACCTCTAACAAGGTATAATTTAGGACATCAAGCCTATACTCAAGCTAATAAGTAGATCCATGTCCTTTCAATTATTTATTCCTCTGGCAGACAATTCCATTAACCCCCTCCTGTGCAATAATTTGTTCTGCCACATGTTAGAAAAATTATTTTCCAGCTGCTCAGCAATGCTGCTACAGTAAATTGAAAGTTTTTCCTGGCAGACAGATGATCCTCAACAGAGAGTGAGCAGTGACACCTGATACATGAAGGGGAATGTAGGAGTAAATAGCATAAGACAAATATTAAGTCCTTCCAGTTTGTGGATGATGGTAAGAAGATATGTAAAAATACTGATGAATTATTCACTGCCCTCGAGAAATACCTGAAAGCTGTTCCTGCTGTGCAGGTGGGCCCCAAGCACCAAGCAAGCACCAACAACCTGTTACACAGAAGTTAACTTAGCAGGATAAGCACAAAGAAACAGCATAGGCGTGTTTGTGTTCACCCACCACGCTGTTTGTGGGCTTAAAGGGATGAGATGTGTTAAATAGTAATGAACCCTTCCCTTACCTTGGGTAAACAAGGAACAATTTCCTTCCCTGCTCCCAGGGGACTCCTTGCTGAGCTGGCACTGGCAGTTGTGAAAGGACAGCAGCCTCTGATCCTATACACCATTTTGTAGGAGGCTGCACAACTCAGGGAACTAAACACCCAGTGTTTAGTAACATACAAGGTTTTACAGCTACACTAGCTGGTGTGTCCTCAACAGGGCCAAGATTTTACCTGGGTATGCAGTAACACACAACCCTGGACTGAGAGTGGTGACAGTGCAAATGTCACCAGCAGGCTGTAAATGAACAGCTATGAAGGCAAGACATCTCAGGATTTGTACAGGTGTCCTGTTCCCCCGTTAAAAGAGGTCAAAGTGACTGGAAGGTCATACACTCACCTCATGTATGACCAAGAAACAGAATTAGGAAGCAGATATAAAAATAAATAAACTAAACTCCTACACTATTCAGAAAGTCCTATCTGATGGATCACACACGACATGTTACTAAACAGAAGAGGTATCAGCAACCATTAAATCAAGACCAGTTGACTGAATTCCTTTTTTATTCCCTCTTTCTCTCCTAATTTTTGTGAGGGACTCATTTATTTGTACTGTTTTTTTTTCAGGTTCATTTCCCCTATACTTAGTCAAAATACACATAGCTGTGTTGTTAGTTTGAATATTATCCATACCCACACATACATACACATATAAATAAATAAATATATATGTTAATCCTGTTCCATAGTTAGAAGATAGGAGAGCATTTCTCATGAGCAGTTTGAGCAGAAAAGAAATTATAGAGTTCTAAAAACATATAAAGAAAAAGAAATCCAGGCACCAGGAGAAGCTGGTTTAATGTAGAGAAGAAAGGGCACAGCATGGTTTACAAATGCTAATGTATGTGACAGAAAACTATCAAACTCAGTTCTCAACAGAAAACTTAAAATTCCAAGCTTAGATGGTTTACCAAAAATTACACAATAAGTCACTGCTAAATTCTGAAAGTAATCCCAAACCTAATCCCCAGACCATAGCAAGTGCCCAGGGTATTACTTATGGACATATTTTTCACTGAAATTGTGCTTTCCCTTGTTTCTTTTGCATTTAATGGAACCCATGGCTCAACACCCTTTAAATTTATTATATTATATTTCATAAGCATCAAGCAGAGATGAGAACCTTCTGGAGGTGTTCTCTCAGTCCTCACAGGTCAATCAATCTCAGATACATCCTACCCTGAGCAATTTGATACCTTTGGGCTCCCTGGACCCTCAGAGAACCAGGGGGTGAGCCCAGGCTGCCAACACCCCCACCTGACCTGAGTCTGCCTCTGCACTCCTTAAAACAGCCTCTGTAAAAACAAAACCAGGTCCAAATACAGAAATGTATGCTAGGGAAATGTTCATGAGTCACTGCAATGTGTGAATGCAATTGGGAAAGAAGTACTAAAATCATAATTGTAGAGTCACCGTGACCTACTGCCCTACCAGTTGTTCCTCATGCTGAATGGTCCTTAATTAACTTGAGAAACTCTGTACCGAGGAGTGGTTTTAAGCCTTTTACATCACCTATTTATTTGCCTTTATTCACTGTAGGTAAAGACATTATTTTCTAGACCATTTTAAAGTAAATTTAATACATTCAAGGCTGATTGTACTCACACAACAACAAAGCTGCATTTGAAGAGGGCTCAACACAATCAGATCACCAAATTCAGCAGCAAAATTCATTTTAATTTAGAATTGCTGCCACTCAACGGAAACAAAAAGAAGAACAAAAAATAATAATAATAAAAAAAAAAAACCGTTCTCTGACAGCACGGGAAGACATGAAATACCACTTCTATGCTTATCATACAGACTGAGAGGGATAGCTAGCTAGGATTAGCTGTCCAGAGGCAGGACACTGGGATGGGAGACTTGTTTATCGATTTAGAGGGACTGAACTAAAAAGGAGTCTGGCAAAGAAGCCTTCTGGCATAGTGAAGAAAATGGACAAAGGTAGGGAGAAATGGCTTCTAGGAAGCATTCAATTAGAATGGGACACTCAATTGGACATTTTCTTACAGGAAAATATCTGCAATCTACCAGTAAATTGTCCCCTCCTACCCTGGTTGATTTGCCAGCAGGAAGTTCTTTATCAAGGCATTCTGCTGGGCTGGGCTGAGCAGCAAATCTGAATACTGCACTGGAAACCTCCAAAACTGGAAATGGAACAATATGATGAAAAACCAATGGAGAAATTTCAGCAATCAAGAACCCAGATATATGAAAGTGCCAGAACTCAAAAAACCCCCTCCAAATTCTAAAACATGAGAATAAGCCTTGCCTGAAAAGAATAATTTGTCTGTCTCATATTGAATGACCCTGATTAGTGGATGATGCACAGACCCACTGTGCACTTGTTTGTTGTTTCAATTCCTGTAGAAGCTGGAATGTAAATGCATCATTGTTAAAAAAGAAAAAAAAAAGATTGTCTGATAGTCAAAACAGCTGATTCCTGTTCTAATATACAAATCAGAATTGTCTTTGTTGCACAAATTGCATGTAGTGCTATGCAATCCCTTTTATTTAGGATTTTCTATAGCTGGTCGTTTTCTTCCTGGGGAGTGTGGCATCTTCATTAATTCCCAAGCACACAACTTTGAAAATTGATCGTGCTTATAGATACAGCATTACAGCTCATCGAGTCAATTAAGCTATGGTATAAGAATACAAAGTTCCACATAATTATGGGTGTGCTGAAAACACCAGCATTTGCTTACTCAGTTTAGGCACCCTGGACTGGGAGAATATTTGCATCTTCTTTTTGTGCCCTGATTCCCTAGTCATAATTCCCTCATTACAGGGAGATTTTTCCTCTTATTGTTTTGACAGTAGACTTTTCAAATTCCATACAAAAGCCAGATTGAAACTAATTCCATCCTAATACTGTGATTTTACTTGTGTATCATAACTTAGGACAAGAAGAGGAACAAAAGTGTGCATTATGTGGGCACTGAGCATCCCGTTTGAAAGGATGTAGACTCCATGATGATTGTTTTAAAGATATTCAAATTCACACTAACGACAAGCTTATTAAGAATGAATAGACAGCACTAATTCAATAGATCTTCCACTCCTTGTTGAATTAGAGTTGGTGTTTATGTTGCTTTGTTTGTAATTCCCCCTGTACATCTCAACAATGAGCAATGTTTAGAATAGTAGAAAAAGTAGCAAAATGAGAAATCAAGTTAAAAAAAAAAAAGATAAACCTCATAAGTAGTGCCTATGAAGCTTCGATTCATGCTAAGAATACAAATGGAAAGTTGTAAATACCTCTTTTTCTTGTCTTTTAAAAGAAGTGAGTTAGAACAAGCCCATTGAAAGATGATTGATGGAGTATGGTGGTACTACGAGCAATATTCTGGAAATGTCTCAACAGAGAGCCTGTAAATCCAAGTTCACACATCCCTGCCCCTCACACATCACAGCTCCAGTTATGTCTTCCAGCTGACCTTGCTCTGTCAAATTTTCCTGATGCACCATGTGTCTGAATATGCTGGGGGTTCAGCAAATCCACAGGGAGGGGCAAACAAGGGACCTGGCAAAAGTTACCCCAAAACTTCCAATGAGCTGGAATTCTGTCCACAGCCAGGAAAATAAATATGCTGTCAAAATCAATAACACATTAATAAAAGAAAAAAGGAAGAACTCTTGTTGTTAATGTTAGAGGGGAAGGCAAGTATTTTTGTCTCCCCTTAGATCTAAGTGCTGTAGATACACTTTGGGCCACCTGTAGAGCTCAGCAGGTTACCAAAAACTCAGACACAGCCTCAGAATTTATTGACAAGGAGCAAAGGTCCTTTGGGAATGGAGTTTGGTCATCAAGAAGAACTTTAAAAATATTTTAATTTTCCATTGCATCTGCTCATGCTGTCTAAAACAGTAAGAATAATTTCTATTATCCATTAGCTGAAGTTCAGATGGATACAGAATCTACCTGGCATCAGCTCTGGAACAGAAAGACTTCAACAACACACAAGGGACATGTGAGGTTTGGTCATGTATCCAATGTAATGGGAACAATTCCTAATTGTGAAGCTAGGAGTGTGTATAAATGCTTCCACAGCATTCACTACCTCCCTTATAAGACTTGTGACATAGAACAGCAAAGGAGAAAATATTTTTCTACATCTGCATAAACAGAAAAATTCAACTTAACCATGCCTGACTCCAACGATGAATTCCTTAAAAAGTGACAAAATGAAGATAACAATTTTGGAAACTGTTTTTATACGGAATTTTAGTTCTCTGAGACTTGTTGTATTAACTCCTTGTTTCATATAATATACATTTTTTGAAAGAAGACTCATAAAGGGTTGCTTTGGAAGACAGTAGTATCCTAAATTCTGCTATCTGGTACATTTGAGCACACTATGAAGTCCACTTGCTACTCATTTTAAACAGAGATTTAGGGTAGTAATAAATTTGATCTAAACATGGTTCTAATTACCTGTATAGTTTGTCATAAGAAATTGGGTTACCTTTCATCATATTACTTGGGAGGCACAAAACAAATGAATATAAACTGGCATAATATGTAGTATACTCAAAACACTTTACTAACTCTTACATTTTACTGAAAACGAATGCAGACATGGAACAAATCTTCCCCTAGGACAGCAATTTACCTCTAATTATGGCTTCAACTCCTAAGATCTCGCTTCTTTTAAAAAAGTACCTTCTAGTGGGGGGAAAAAAAAAAAAAAAAGAACTTTTCAAAAGCAACAAGACTGGAATCAAATCACGTTTTCTGAGATCTTATTAAGAAAGCTGAAATCGGAAGAAAAATTATGCTTTTAAAACATTGATTCAAACACCAGAAAGATGTGGTTTGATTGGGACTGGAAAAGGTCTAACAGGGTAATGAATTTCCACAAAGACAGCTTGTGCCTTCTGACTTGGAAGCAGGATCTTTTTATCAGGAATTGCAATCCCACACATGTACCAATACAAATGGAAAGTCCTGAAGTGTTTAAGAGACTGATTGTGGGAACATGATCCATGCTACTCCAGTGAAAACAACAAAAAGCTCACATACCATTGGGAGATGTGTCACCTGAAATATTAAAATTTCCCTGAAATGTAATCTGGGCTGAGGACTGGGGGTTGATCATAGGTTGGACTCAATGACATAATTTCGATTTTCCAACCTAAATGATTGAGTGATTCTGTAATTTTACCTAATCATGACCACACTGGGAGTAAGGTTTTAGAGTGTTTGGATAACAATTTCACAGCAATAGTCAGGGATGAAATCTAATTAATTGTAAAATAAAGTTTGTAACATTTGCAAATAGGATTATATAATTTAATTCCTAATGACAGAGGGGCCTGGACTCCCAACTGAGATACCTGTTATTTCTAGTCCCAACGTTTAGTGTAATTAATTCTGCAGAATTAATCTGCAGAATAGACTCCATGTAATTTGTAAAGTATGATTAGTCAAGATAATTTTTACTGAAATCATGTTCTCTACTTTTACTCATGAATGGCCCATGTTCTAACTTTAATTTGAATGGGAACAATGGTAACACATTTCACACCACCTATTTTTAATCTTCTCTCCCTTCCCACAATGAATATGATTTTTATATTCCTTCTCTGACTACATAGTGAACTCATTTATAACCTGTTTCAGCTTCCTATCTGATTAGTTCTTTTCCCTATAGATTTAGTTTTGCTGAACCACAATGGTACCACACAGAGAGCAGAATAAAATATAAATTCATACATAATCATGTAAGCAGAGATAGAATACCTGCAACTCCTATTCATTTCAAAGAAGCTGCCATTGTTTAGTATCTTTAGAAGCTGCACCACTGTTTATATTCAGCAGAATGCCTCATCCTCATAGAGAGCACTGAATAATTATCGGCAGATGAATGCACACCATAAAATAAATATCAGAACTNAAAAAAAAAAAAAAAAAGAAAATACCTTCTTTGCAATCCACTCTTTCCCCGGAATAATTATGTAATCTTTCGACAGTGGAAGTCTGAAAAGACCATTGAATGAAAATCTTCCCGTGTCTTTAGCCTTAACAAGGGTACTGCTGAAAGAATATGTACAAAGCTGGTGAGGAAACTCTGAGAGAAGCGATTGAATTTCCATCAAGATTCCAAAAGAGTTTAGTACTATCAGCAGACTTAGATAAAACTGTACATAAGCACTTCTCTGTCTTGCAAGGGTATGTAAGAGAAAAAGAGCAGCAGATTTCACTATAATTGTCAGTTCTATTCAGATAAGCACATAGTGGTACTCTTCCCTCACATGAAGCATTTTCTGCAGTTTATAAGGCCATTTGGAAATGTGAGCAAGCTGGCAGTTTATTACCATCTGCACTTCACAGAGCAGGGATGGGGCAAGCAATTTCCATCAGAATTAGAATGAAGGGATGGCAGCCTCCCACTGCCAATAACCACATGGTCCAGGAGGCTGGGTAAAAATTCAGGTTAGAGGAGCCCCATACTGCTGCTAACTTCAGCAATGGACCTCGAATCTCTGCATTTCCACGTAACTTTATTTTTTAAAATATCAGGTACAGCAATGTCCAGCAAAATCTCTCTAAAGGAATTGACACTTGTCAACAATTTTAAATTAACATTAATATTGGTAGGTCTCAATTAATATAAGTTAAGACTACCAGTGACTTTATAGTAAACAATCAGGACAGCAGACGTCATGGATGAAACTAACCTGAGTTACCAGGCTCACTGAGATTGAGTCTGAACCTCTGGACATTAGCAGAAATCTGTACACAAAATTTATCTGGTTCGTTGTAAATTTGGGGCCAATACAAAGCCTGAAATACCTCTCTTCCTAAACACAGATCTATTCTTCTCAAACTTTTAGCTTTTAACTTCTGGCAAAATTGGAAAGTGCTGTGTGGAAATTCAACCACGTGGCTGTAAAGACTTCTTCAGGTGGATCAGAGGAATTTTGGAGCAGCAGATCCTGTGAGCAGTGAGAAAAACCTGGAAGCTGCTCACAGTTCTGCCATTCCCATGTCGCCTGTTAAGGATAAGATGGCACTAAAAGTGGGTCACAAGTGTACAACTTTGTGAGAATTGAGCCCTAAACAATTAAAGTAGAGCTGCTGGAATAACCAGTATGTGAAGAAGAAATGAAAAAGGTTAAATATTTGA
Organism: Cisticola juncidis; assembly: GCA_013400215.1. Taxonomy (NCBI): domain Eukaryota; kingdom Metazoa; phylum Chordata; class Aves; order Passeriformes; family Cisticolidae; genus Cisticola; species Cisticola juncidis. The sequence goes on along the minus strand of VXBR01004752.1, from coordinate 645,999 downwards.
TGGAGTGGTGTCAAAGCATCCCATTAGTATTTTGCCCCTGCTTCATGGCTTTTCTGAGAAAACTTGTAAGCTCAGCAGCAGCACTTCAGTAGCACTGTCTGAATACATAAAAGCAGTCTAGTGAAACTTGTGACCAGAAAAAATCTGCATGAAACTGAGAGCAGGAGATAAGTGAAAGAGAAATTTTAAACATTTACCGTTTGATCACTTGGGAATGGGTTATTTCCTTGGTTTCCCTGATTCAAGGTAATAACCCAAGCTTCAAGCTCCCTTAGCTTCTTGCTGTTACCCACCCCTACTGCAGTATAGCTATTAAATGTCTGACCAACAACTGCCAACTTTTACAATCTGAGTTCTGTCTCTGAAGTGTGAATTACTCAGCTATGGTTTGTTTTTTTTTTCACTCTGTATCTGCAGTTCCATGTAGGGAAGCAATGGTTCTGCTGTCGCTGGTGACTTCACAGGGGACACTGAGGGTGACCTCTGGCAGCCCTCCTTCCTGGGCCAGAAGGAGGTGGTTCTGTTTCCCAGACAGGCTTTTGGGACCTGGCCAAAACCAACACTGCACTCGGTTTTGTGCCACACTTTGGATGAGATGCTGGAGATTCGGGTTCATTGCTGCAGATCTCACTAAACATTTTGAAAACAGATGGGGATAACCAATGATTTCTGGCCAGCATCTCCTCCATCACACTGCAATATACCTTCTGTCAACAAGAATGGGATGTCATGCTGAAATCTATTTTACCAGCCACTGCTGATCACATCAAAACTGTCACTCATGGCAGTCTCCTGTCACTGCCACCCTACCTTTACCAACAGGATCTCTCAAAAGATGCTGCATGATTTCAGACAAACTTCATTATAGACTGTGCAATGAGCCCTTATTCTGTCCTCTGAACTACCTGCCATCTCATCCTCAGCTGAGGCAAATGCTCAGCACAGTTGTTGCTTAACTTCAGGTAACTGTGTAAGCAGCTTAATTTGCTTCCAGTGAAACTTTCACAGAGCTTGGCACCGGCATTTTTTTTAAATAAGTAAGACTTAAGACTTTTCAAACAGTAAGAAATAGCTATGAAAAACCAAAATCAATGATCACGTGATCAAATGTTTTGCTGAGTAGCAAAGTTGCTTTGAAGTTTCTTTTATGCTCCACAACAGGGAATTTCAGCCTGGCTTAAATTAGAAATATCTTTCCATAACCCAATAGTATGGTTTCTTTTCAATCAGTTAATTTTAGAACGATATTTGTATTTTACCTTTCTCTACTGAAAAGAGAGGCACAAGAAAATTTCTTGTACAAGGTTTTCATGTCACTTTTCTACCTCTGTTTCTACATAAAAATCTCAAGAAAAAGCAAAAGAAAAATTCTTTTTGAGACTGTAGTCATTTTCCTGACCACCTACAAAATCTAGTCACTTCTTTAGTTCTTTCTGATTACTTTTCCATAGGAAGATAAAGATATCACAAACTAGGAAGCATGAAAGGAAAGGAGAAGATAATCTACATCACAGACAAAAAAAATCGACATGATTTTGCTGCAATAATGGGTCCTAACCACCAATAACTTTTGAGAAGCAGCTAGAGTTCAAGAACCTGCCCTCTCGTCCACATACACTCCAACAAATTTGCATTTTCACAGCTGGAAAGTGTAGAATTTGTGCTACGGTTATTTCCCTATGTTTCTGTGCTTTCCCTCTAGAGATAAGTCTAAAACTGAGATTCAGTACAGAACAACACATGCAACACCATGAAAAAGAATCCTCTCTTTGCTAACTCCAACAGAACGAGCATTTTCCTGACTAATAAAAGTGATATTTGTGTGGGTTGTTATTTTCAATACCTAAGGGCAAGACTGTGCAGTTAATTGGATTCAAGGGAGTGCCACACAGTATAGGTGGTATCTGTCAATAATAATTGTTGCTAAAAGTAGGGGGATGTTTTAGAAGTAAAATCACAGATTAGATATTCCAGGAGTGTTTATTTTTCTACTGAGAATACAAAAATATTTGTGCACCTTTATACCTCTACAGCAGATGTCATATCACTTCTGATTAAAATTGCTTGCCAATAATAAATTTCTGTCAAGCATAAATTATAATCAGCTGCTACAGATAACTCCACAAAACAAAAAACTTCCATTGCATTTGCCAACATGTCCCCCATATTTTCTGATAAAAATAGGTAGAAACATACAAATAGGACATCAAGAACTGCAAGATGAGGATCACAAGTGTTCTGAATATCTTCTGAGAGCTTGTTCATTTAGAGACCCCACTACTGTGGATAATTTATGTGTGTTCATCACAACTATTGTTGATGTAAAATATTAAGACATCTCAGTAACCTCAGTTGACTTCACAACAGGCTTGAAAGGCAGGATAAAGCAAAAAGAACAAGCTTGCTGAGCACACCGGATGAAAAATTTATACTTTTAATATCTTTGTATTTTCACATTCTATTCCATGTTCATCAGAATCTGAAGCATGGAATAGCAGTGACTTTATTTCTTTTCTGCCTCCAGGTATCAGGCTGATGGCTGGCTCATAGAACACCAACTCTCTTATTACTCCAGATAATTTATTTATAACAAGATTCGTGTGTTTTCTCTGTTAGATGTTGATGAAATTTGACTGTGCTTTCAGTTTCTAAAGATGTATGATTGTTAGGTGGGTACCAATATTGATAAAACATTCTCTACACAAGAGCAAGTGTCATACAGGGATGGTTTTCAAAGATAAATCCTGGTAAATATACTGCACATCAGTTGTTTTTTTCTACCCAATGAGAAAAATCCTCAATATTAAAGGTCTAACTGCAGAGGAGCTTTAATATTTTGATTAGATATTTTCACTGTCACATTAATTAGCCCATTCACAATTACCTGAAAGTGCTTCACTACACATAAGGATACTGTTTGCTGGGCTTCACTCCTGGAGAATGCACACTGAGGTTGCATTTGGAATGTGAGGGGATGGAAATGCAGAGACTGCTTGTTCCATACATTAAACCATGATATAAAAGGCTTCTCTGGCATAATAGGATGCACAAAACAAGCATGGGGTCCTGCCAGATTCACTGAGAACTGTGGTGGGAGAAACAAGGGCATTAACTGTCTTCCTGCAGGTCAACTTTTATTGCACCCTCCTTACCAAGGACAGATGAACTACTCATGTGATTCCAGGCAGAATCCAGGCCCTGCAGTAGATGTAAAAAAGCACTTAAAACTGCTCAGGTTGCCTTCAGCAAGATGATGCCAAAAGAAATTATTAATAAGCAAACCTCACCTTCTAAACTCTTTCGAGAATTGAGTTAAAATCTTTCACAGGTTGCTGGAAGTGAAAGACAAGTGAAAGACACCTTCTGAGAAGCTTTTCATAGGTGTGAGTCAAGTTACTTAGATCAGTTTGATGAATACAAAAATAAAGGAAACAAAAGAAAACTGGACACATCTGAAGGTACACTTACAGCTAGCATAATCTTCCTCAGAGGAAAGTGAGATTCAAATGTTGTGATTCTGTAAGACTCTTAAAATTTGTCAGAAAATAATTCTATGGCTTTGAAAGTTAGATATTAAAACTTTCTTTTAGATTTAGTAGCCACTGAGATGGTAAATATCTCCACCTGTCCTCAAACCAAGCCCTGTGCAGTGCAACAATTTTTCAGATCAGAAGTTAAGTGGCACAATTGGAGCTTTGGTTTGTGCCCAAATGACTTGGCAAGACAAAATTCAGTGATAATGAAACTTCATAGATTTACAGACATCCTGGAAACAGCAGGAGCAAGTTTAGTATTGTACTCCAGGACATAATTACAGCACTCACATTTTCAATGAAAAAAAAAAAAATTATGAAGATGAAGAGACAGAAAATGTTCACAGAATTGAACAGCCATAACAAAGGACAGCTATAAAGAAGAAACCTCTCCAGCCCTCCAAAAATGATATAGTCATTTGAACTGGTGATTTCAGTTATTAAATTTCAAAATACTTTTGTTTCAACACATCTAAAATGCTCATGCTGGTAGGTAAGAAATAGTGATGTGACAGAACATTGCCAGGTAGTGCTGCAGTAATTAGCAGTGTGCTCTAACTGTGCTTAAACATGGGTCATGATGTCCTTACCAGAGATTACTCCTAAAAGATGAGGAAGTTCACCCCTTTATGCAGAAAGCAATTTAGGATCAAAACGCAGCAGTGAAGGACTCTGGAGCATGTGAAGAGGAGAAACAAAGTACCCCCAACACAACACTTAGCATATCACAGCATGATAAAAACAGTTTTACCTTTTAAGCATTTTTATTCCTAAAATCTGAGTTAAACCGTGTGAGAAAATCTACAGCTACATCAACCAACCAACCAACCAAAAAGATATTTTCTGTTTGAATGTCAAACACAGACTATGACAGTTTCAGTCTCCCTCTAAAGAAAACTGTACAATCCATCTGCTCTGATGAGCAAAAATAAATAAATAAATATTCCGCTAACCCTTTTCACATTCCAGGCATGTCCATTAACTTTCTCTATTAACACTCTTTGGACAGAAATAGCACATAGAATGCACAAGAGCTAATATTGGGAAAGCTAAACAAAAGCTGTAATCAGATTTTAAAACAGACAATATAAGGCATTGTAATTAACTGGGTTGGAATAAAGTGGTCTTTATTAGTGCAAATGAGCTCATCTGCTATAGGAATGAATATTTCACAATCTAATCCAGAATGTATTGACACTAGACACACATTTACATTTCTTCCATGGACAGATTGTTATTGACCTTGTGATGTGACATATCTACTGTCACTAAGCTACAAAATGGGAATCTCATCCTGCCTCTCCTCTTTTATATACAGAAAGCAACTAATTTGTCAGCATGCCAGCTTTAACTAGCTGAGATGAAGGTAAGCTAATTTAATAGGAACTGTTCAATAGCTTCGACCCACCTGACACTGTCAGTTAAGGCAGCTCCACATTGCAGTGTCTTTCATTATTTCCAGCTCTTTCTTCAGACTACTTGAACAGCAAGTCAAATAATATGCTCAGGAGTCAATAGGCCTGACTTTTTCTCAAGGACATTTTTTTGATGCCAGGAAGCGTCAAGTGGGAAAACACGTAGCGTGAAGGTGAGAGGACACTAATTAAATATACATAGCTCTGGCCAAGGAAGAATGAGGCACAGCTTGCTATCTGGAAACTCAGTTGCCTGCTTGGCTGAGGTCACAGCTGTTGACTTGTACAAGTTCTTAAGTTGCGGGCTCAGTATGAGATGCTTTAACACTCTTAAACACCAGACAAAGGCTATCTGCAAGGATGCTGTGCGCAGTTCTGTGTGCTTTTGTAGTTTAAAGACACACAAAAGAGATTCCTCGTTTAAGTTCCACTGAAATGAGTATGTATCTTTTATCTATCAAACTATTCTGGTGTTTCCTGAAGCTGAGAAAGGATCTGTGCTTGTTACACCTTGAGTAACGTCACTAATCTTGTCCATGCAGGAACTGACTTTCTAAAGGATTATTTCAAAGCATGAATCTAAACACAACACCCTCTCAGATTAAATTGACTACAGTGAAAAACAAGTGTTTACATGTATGCACTTGGATTATTTCAGAGGGAAACATTCACATTCCAACCACGTAAAACACATTCAGGACGTGAACTTACACAAAATTTCAAATAGTCCAATACTTTGCTCCCCTTCCTAGGTTTTCTTTGCACTGCTGATTGCTCCCATGTTATATAATTACCTAAAAATCAAAATTTCAATTACCAAATTTCAGCTACCAAGCTTGGCCAATGCCATCCCCACCTGCAAAGCCTTGTTTTTCACCCTGCCACGTGTGACATGAATTTTGGATGTTTGCTCTTCCGGAGACAACCCTTTGCTACCCTACCTGGGTAGCAATGGCCCCACCTACAAAGGCATTTCTGATTTTGCTCCTGTGTTTGTGCAAGAAGAGGAGATTCTGTAGGGCTGTTTGCATGCTGTGAGTCCTATCCCTCCCTTCAGGCTCAAGGGTAATCAAAACTCACATTATCTCTAAATGGACAGATGAAGAAGTGTTCAAAACTGGGCTTGTATGATAGAAAAATTATGCAAATTATAACATTTAATAGTTGCATAATTTCACACTAACAACTGAGCATTCAAAACTCCAACGTTTACTATTCCTAGAACATAAATATAATGATGCATCACATCCATTCTTTATTGTTTCCAGCCTGCAATTTTATCAGTCTATGGTCAAAGAGAGTGTTTTCCTGAAAACTGAATATTTCCCACCAGTTTTTCCCTGCTGACCATGCAAATAACATTGCGCTTTTAGTGCAATGAGAATGGCTTTTGCTCACCAGCCATGAAGTTCTTGCTTTCTTCAGCGACTGGCCTTGACCTCCTCTTTCCCTCCACCAGACCCGTCTGGTCTGAAAGCTGTGGGATTAAACACCATCTGATAAATTGCTAATAAACAATTTATCTCAGTCTCTCAAAGTGAGAGCAATCACAGGTCTCAGCTCATAAGATTTTAGAGTTAACAGCCTTTTTTGCCCAGGCTGTAACTGCATTACACTCTGAGTACATTAATACGTAGGTTGAGAGCAATACAGTCCTACACTCCATACTGCTTGGAGGGAATGTCAGAAGGCAAAGACTCCAGCAAAAATAACACAGATTTCACTAGAGCCTGTTTGTCACTTCTGTTTACCTTTGGTTGTGTTTTTAATGCTTACTTGATCCACAGGCTCTGTAAATCCATCAGACCCCCTTGGCTGTCCCTGGATGAGCAGGTTCCCCGTGACCAGGCAGGGGACACCCAGCCTGCATCTCCTTGCCTGGTTCAGCCCTTCCCCATGCTGCTGGCACTTTTACAAACACAACACAGCAGCAGACACTCCCTTCCCCCTTGCAATTCCACATTTTCCAACAACTTGGGTGTCACAGGTGATGGATGCCCTGGGAAGGCTGACCTGGAACAGAGGCTGGACAGAGCTAGAGATCAAAGTAGATATTTACTGAAAGGCCTTTAGGGTATAGCCTGGCCAGGGCTATACCCAAGGTGGACCTAAAATGGTCACAAAATGGACAAACAGCCACGAGGTCTCACACCTTTATAAGTTTTTGGCCATTTACGAATTGGAGTTTAATTGTCCAGTTACAGCTTCAGGTTGTGAGGTCCCATCCTTCTTGCTCCTCCCTTCAGCCCACCCTTGTTGGTGCTTTTGGGCCTGAGAGTTGTCCTTGGTCTTCAGCAGGAAAAGGATTTGTTTTGTCTGCCTGCTCTGTGAGGAGAGCTGACTGACACTGGATGTGACGCTCAGAACTGCACCCCTGGGCAGCACAGGGTCTGAAATACATGGAAACTGAAACTTAAGGCATCACAGGTACAGCTCATGAGAAGCTGGCAGTAGCAGCTGCAAGTGCTGAGCCTGACAGGTTTGGTGAGGCAGCTCAGAAGACATTTTCTCACAAATCCTCCTCCTGTTTACTGCCACTTTGCAATGAAGTTGTTCTGCTGATTGCAGAGGAAAGCCTTATATTTATAAAAATGTAACGCATAGCAAATTTTGTCCTTTTGGGCTTAAACACAGATGAATATTGGCTGTGCTTGCTGGTTTCAAGTCCTTTAACACGTTACACTCCATAGTCTGCGTCTGTGCTACAATCACACTCCCATCCAAAACTACAGAAAAAAATTATATGCTTTGATCTTTTCAAAAATGTGTATTATTTCCAGAGCATTTTTCAACTGTGGGAATAGAGAGAGGAAATGCAAACACAACCATCAAGAAAACTGTAAGAGACAGTAGCTTGTGATAGAGGCAAACTGGATGAAGGCAAAATGTTCAAGAAAAATATTTTTTGACTTGCCATTCACCCTGAAACAATTGCAATATATTGATGGGAGATAGGAAATGTGAGATACTAAGATTTCTACTAAATAATACATCAACTTTCTAGCCAATGGCTGTTCTGTAATTAGTGCACCTCTGGCACTGACCCACTTTAAAAAAAATCAAAAAAAATAAGTTATTTTCCTTCCTTCATTTCTTCAGGGCAGGAAGCATGTCAATGTTTATAAAATGTTATGTAAATGCACAGCACTATATAAATTTTGTTAACAATGAAACAATTCTGTTTCTATGCACAAAATCCAGATCTCGCGAGTAACTCTTTTCTAGCCAATGACTCTGTGTAGAAGCATCTCCCAGCAGGGCAGAAGAAAGGGAAGCCCAGAGCAGCAGCTTTGTTTTGTCACAAAATTTTGCAGCTAAGGGTGACCTCAGAGTTGGCCTTATCAATCTGTGTGGAAAATATTGACTGAAGATGATGAACACTTTCAGCTTCACTTCTTTCTTATAAAAATCTACTGAGAGTATATGACAAGGTCATTTGATTGATCTGCTATTTAGAGGTATTAAATATTTCAACATTTTGGTCAAATCCCAAAACTGAAATGTTAAGAATTTAGAAATCACATCCATGGTTACCACACTAATGCTGTTCTGGTTCAGACCTTGTGTTTTGCAGCATTTTTTAGATTATAAGATGGTCCTTTAAATTAATCAATCAAACTAATTACATAGTTTTTCAACAAGAAGTTGTAAAAAAAAATCATGTTCCATGCATTGATTCAAGAAAGGATATGACAGGTATATAAGATAATTAATTATGTTAATCAAAATTCACCATCTCATCATAAATGATATGAGAGCTAATGGAAACTGGGAAGTAATTATTAAAACAGATTTTTTTAATATATAATACATAATTAACATGTGGAAGTCACTGCTTCGAGGCATCATTTAATGAAGATGTTTATTGGATTGGGGGGGCTTAAACTCTGTGTGGGTAACAGGAAATTTCACATATAATCCAGAAAAAAATGTTCTGCTCCAAGCGAAAGACCAGGGTCATCATTTAAAAGGCAAGACTTGAAAGACTTCAGGTTTATAATCCACTAAACCACGATTTAACTACTGTGCATTTTATCATTAAAAGTCACAAACAGATGCATTTATGAAATTCATCCTTGTATGAAAACCACTGGTACATCAAAGGTACAGGTAGGGAGCAAAATGACAAATCATCGTGCACTCCAGAAAGCAAATTAGACAAGGTTTTGTGTGTCAAGGCCCAGAAACTCTACTAATAAATCCCAAACTTTCAGTCCTAAAGTACTTAAGAAAGTGTGGAGAGGAGCTCCAATGGATGAGATCAAAGTACTCTCAGTGGAAACAACCTGTCTGTCTCTATGCGGACACTTAACAAAAAACTTGCATGGAAAATGGTCCCACCATACATCATTTTGAAGCCCCACACCTTCCTGACTTTCTGAGGCCTTTCTCTACCTGGCGAGTCCAAAGAAATTTTCCCAAAAAGAAATTTTCAAGAGTTTCTTGTTTATTCCTTGGAAATGGAAAAAGCAGTTATGATGGATTTGATTCTTTAACTTCCAGTTTTGTTACCAAATGAAAAAAAGCAAACAATTCTGCTATGCAAAAAATTTGCATAACACCAGAACAGATTCTCTCTCACAAAATAAGTATATATAAATATCAGCAACCAACAGCTATAATAAAAATAAACAGAAATTGCACTGAAACACAAAGTTATTGATTTCCGCTTAAAGAAACCAGATCAGAATTTTAAGGCTGCAGGAATTCCTCTGGTTTCCATGGATTGGTAAGAAGAAGAACTGAGAATATGCAAATAGGCCAAGTATTTCATGATATGCAGATGGTAAGAATCTAATTTCCATCTGACTTTTTTTCCCACTGGGTAATTACACTCTCCCTAGCAGAAGCTTTATGTCTGCATTGAAAGCAATAGCCAGTTCTCTGTAAATAGCCTACTTCCTATAGTGGAATGGAGGAAAGGGAGTTTAGCAAAAGCATTTTTATCTTTTTTGGTTAGAATTTTTGTGCTGTAATTTCACTTCAAGTGGCTACTGTAATTATAGGTTAAATTTGGCACCCACACTCTACTAATCCAATATTTTGCTAACTCATTTAAGCTATAACATAAGAGGAGAGAAAATTAGTTTTAGCTTCTGTAATGTAATCATTACCTTTCATTAAAAAAAAACAAAAAAGAAAGAAAGAAAAAAAAAGAAAAAAAAAGAAAAAAAAAAAAGAAAAAAAAAGTATTCCCAATTAGTAAATAATGATAACTAATTTCTTTTTGGCAGTTGAAAAAAAGTGTAGTTTCGTTCTTGGAAATTTTTAAAACTACCTGCTGTATATGACCAATTTTTCTTGTAAGTTTTGTAAGCACTTTTGCACAAATAAACATCAAAATTCTATAATTACGAATTAGAAGCACTGATTACACGTATTTACAGTAATTACATAATTAGCAATAATTACATTAATTAGGCAAACAATGCACTGCATTGACTAGCAATGGAAAACAAGAACATTTGCACATATAAAAACCTGTTTTGAGCTAGGAAAGAAAGATTTTATCATTAGCACTAAATGCAGAATTAAAGCACAGGGCAGCACCACTGGAGTGTGCCTTGCTTTGTTCAAGCACCAAAAATTTTCGAAAAAGCTCTTTCAAACATGATTCAGTATTTTGAGATACATATATCCCCAAAAAGAACATGCGCAAAGGAATACTGAATTGATGTGGAATGCTCTGGGGATATGAATTTCTGTTTCAGAAGCCCCTAACTTGTTTTTTCCAGAGCCTGACCCCATGGCTGCACAAAGACACCCATGCCATGGGCTTGTCACATGAGAATATAACTTTGTCACAAAGACCTTGCTTTTGGCTCCTTTCTCTGGTGGTGCCTGTGATCCTGGTGTGGCCACTGGGCTCAAATATTCATGGCTACAGCCATTTTTATTCAGCCTTGTTTGTTTCCTGCCAAGCTGCTCCAGATCATCCTCAGGCTGATGCTGCAAGGGAGAGCAAAACTCCTTTTGAGCAGCAGCAGTATCTTAGACCCAGGGAAACAGACAGTGAACTCACAAATTTAGGTGCTTAAATTACATGGCCATGGTAGGTAAAACCAAGCAAAGTCATCACCTGAAAGGCAAAGTCACTCTAGGGATGCCTCACTGCACATGAGGTGAACATAGAACCTGCTGCAAGGGGAGTGAGAGGAGGCTGGGGCAGAAAGCTCAGGAACACAAACATATGTTCTCCTGAGAAAAGAAACAACCCCGTTATTCCATCTGCCACCAGAGAATGGTCACAGCCAGTAACTACATATAGAAAGAGTATTTTTAGTCTGGACCTTGCAAGTAACACACTCACACTGTTCTATGTGCAGTGATAATTATATTCCTATCCAGGGAGTGAACAACAACTCGTGCAGAGTGGCCCCAGATTCCTTGAAGCTTCACACCAAAGCTCCCCATCTCTCCTGTGGATCCCAATCTCCCATGTGGCATTTTGTAGGATTTTTTAATGAGAATTGATATGACATGAGAACTGTACTAAAGCCCACCTGAATAAAGGCATCGATGCCCTACAATGCCAGGCTTGCTTTGTGCAGCCCCAGATTCTCCAGGAGCTTGCCACAGCGGTGTCCCAGGGAAGGGACAGTCTCCTCCCCAGTGCTGAATGGAAGAAGTCACCTCAGCAAGGAATTCCCAGAAACACACCTGTGTTAGAGAGAACTTGGAGAGAAAACTAATTAGTTCAAACCAAAAGAGACATTATCACTGAATTAATATTTATGCAACACAGGTAATCAAGGGACCAAGAAACAGGACGGAGTTGGCAGATAAAGTCCTTGAAAACATAGCTGCTCCTATTAAATTTGTCAGAGTTGTAGTGAAGGACTACAGGAACAGTGAGGGTGAACCAACCTGGAATAAGTCAAGGCAGCTGCTCTGAGGGTTTCATTAAACATGACATCTGTATTTTCTGTCAGACAAGCACTAAAGAATTCCGGACAAAAATTCTTAAGTTAGCTGGGTTAGACCCCTGCGAGGTCAGGAACACCCATAGATTTGTCAGTGTGCATGTGCAGCTCTAACACCCCTCCAAAGCATGAGACACAGATTGTGGGGCTAGCTGTGGCCACTTCTCACCTTCTCACTAGGCATCAGTATCCTTTCTTCCTTCCCAAGGAAGCATGCCAGGGCTGACAAGGAGGCAGCGACAGGTGCCGATGCTCATTTAGGATTGGAAGGGTGATTTTTGGTGGGTGGGTGAGGCTCCCCACTGGAAACTGGTGGGCAGCTGAAAAGGAAGGTGAACTGGTGCAGGCAATCTCACACATAAAGGCATTTTCTTGGTTTTGTAGAAAAAAAAAAGATTTTGATACAAAATACCTTATCGAAGTATTGTTTGCCTGTTCCGACAGCTAAGTTGGCCCCTAATACGAATTCCACACTGTTTGAGCACAGGGGCAGATGTCATCAGTGTGTCACTAAGTGACCCCAAATACTCACCTCCTTTCAATCTTATTGCCAAATGACCACAATATCATATTCTGGTATTTATATGTCCCATTATAATATTAATCTAAGCATTAGCAGGACAGCAGGACCACAGTTTGTTTCACTACCCAGAACACTTTGACATCAAAGGCTCAAACATTGGGAAGGTCTACCAGGTTCAGTAAAAGGCCAAAGCTTCTGGGGTGCACTGGGATCTTTTTCATTATCTCCTTATTCCACAAAACCACAGGTAAAATGGTTACTGTTTAGAAATTTAGCTACAGCAGTCTGCCTAAAACACTTCAATTATGCAGTTCCCAAGCTACCTTTGTGTTTAGTGAATGACAGCACTGCTGAAGGTTTAATGAGCTGTGAATGACTATACAAAACTTGGAGGATCACAAAACCTGCTTCTGGTAATTTACATGAGCAGTTACATCTAAGTGCCGGAATCTATGTCATGATCCATTGTTAATACACTCTCTGTGTTACTTCTTAAGACTGGTTGGAATATAATTATTTCCAAGTCTCCAAGCTAAACCTGTCCATTCTGGTTTTCCTTTGTCTGAACTACTCATTGATACACAAAAAGCCTGCCTAGGAACATCAGCTCCCTAGAGCTTTTAGCAGTTAAAATATTTGATACTTTCATACTTTTCACCTCACAAGAGGCTTTTTTTTTTTTTTTTTTTACGAGAAAACGCTTTACACTTCTGTTTAAATCTGTCACATTGTGCTGGTGGGTTTGCAGACTGCCAGTATTCCCAGCTGGAACAGCTGTGGGCTCACGGCACTGCTCACAAACCCCGACAGAGGCTCTTCAGGAGTGAGCTGGTGTGTTACCTCTCCTTGCACACGTATTTCATCCCGTGCTTCCTGCTGCCCACAGTGCCACAGCTTGGGCTCTTTGCACATTTGAACTGAGAACGTGCTACTGCCTGTGTCAGGTGTTGTTACTGGCATTCCTGCAAAGGGTCCGGACCAGATCACTGCTTACCTTGGGAGACACAAAAACCCCATCTCAGAGGGACATAGATTAACACAGTAATCCTTTAAGCCATCAGATAGTGTTATCTCATTATTTGTAGCTATCCCCTGAAGAATTCTTCATCTCCTGCACTCTCATCTGCACTTCTATCTCTACTTATAAATTGTGGCCACATAGTTTAAGAAATTCCTGTTATTAAGAAACCCTGTCTTTGAGTGTCTCAACTCAGTGAATTACTTGACATCATTTATTTGTTAATTACATGGAGAATCAAAAGCTACATCCCACATTAACGAGGGAAAACTGTGGGAAACAAAGAAACCAGAATCAGAATTGACGAATGTTCACTGCATCTTTCCTGTTAACACACCTTCAATTCAGAGCATAAAATTTGTTTTAAGTGTACAGAAAAATGTATCAGGAAAAATAATTCACTTTTAGTTCTTAATATATACATACATGGGTGCAATATCAAACTATTTCTGCAGTCTACAGACAGCTCAAAAATAAGTTAAAGAATGATTCAACTGCAGAAGCATGGCTAATGCTGCAATGCTGCATGGAAAATAAAATCAGAAATGCTGGAAAGTAAAGCATTGTTCTTTATTGCCAGCTTGCAGAAGATTTAAGAAAAAAAATGGTAAAAATAACCACTTTTTTT
>VXBR01004752.1:596211-622485 GCA_013400215.1 Cisticola juncidis | reverse complement strand
AAAAAAAGGAAAAAAAAAAAAAAAAAGAACTTGTCTTCCCTGCTGAACTCTGCTGAACTTTAATACAGACCTCTTCTAAAATGCCATATCTTTAGGTTGGATTATACCAGCATTTAGCTTGGATCTTAACAAATACATTTTTAATTAATCACACTGTTGTTTTTCTTTTTTCTTTTCTCATAAACTTCAACAGTTTCTCTAAAACACTGTAATCCAGAAATACTTCTATGTCATATCATAAAGTTAATAACCTCACTAACCACTTATTTGCTGACAGAACACAATGTCCTCAGTTGCAGAATGTGAAGAATTTAGAATTTGAAAGGAAAAAAAAACACCTTTAACAAGGTGTAAAGCACAGTTTCCTAAAAAAGCTTAATCACCTCGCTGAATTCATATAGTAGCCTTCTTTCCTCTATAACCATTCTAATTAAATACAGCTGGAGATAGCACAAAAGAATTTCATTAATTAATTGGCAACCTGCTGACACTAATTAAGCTATGAAAATTCAACTCCCTCACACCAGATTTTGAACATTACTCAGTTACATTTGTTGGGAAGTTTGCCTCATGTCTCTAACACAACCAGAAAGGAGAAAATGAACCTTGTGGTTAACATGTGTAGGGACAAAGTGACCTATTATTGGAAAAATGAGATATAAAACCTTACACTTGTACAGAAAAGTTGTGCTGAAGGAGCCCTTGCCGATAGATTCCCTCACAAGAGGGTTTAAGGCCATCCCAACAGGAAATTATCCCAAAACACCAATGGCTTAGTGCATTGTAATTAATTCATTTAATCCTCTGCCACCCTCTGTATAGTGCCTCAAATCTTCACTTCAACCATCCACTAGTCAAGACTTCATGCAGTAACTGGGAGAAAACATCCCAACTCCTTTACCTATACCCTAAATCTCATGTAAAGCATCCAATGAGACCCCACTTAACATTTTAACAGTTAATTACACTGTAACAAGGAAGATTTATTATTTAATGTCTCAAGGCCTACTGGCAATGAGTGGCTCTGCTATTATCTGAGTGGACACTAATGAACACCATCTGGTGCTCCTTCCCTTCCCAAAATCCCAGACCCATTTCATGAAGAAGGTTTCAATGCCTTGTTGGAAATGTGCTAACTCTGATTTGTATCCACATTATTTACTAACAATCTGAACAAAACGAGGAACATAGCATAGAATAAAGCTACTGTCTGCTTTTCTTTAAATCCTACCACTATAATGCTTCAGGGACCATAAGAATCAAGAAGCAAATAATTATTTTTTTTTTAATAAAATAAAGTTATTTTAGAAAAGTAGCACATAACTTTCCTGCTTTTTCTTCTTTTCAGTTTTCTCCTTCACATGAGACTTAATAGTTAACTCATTTAGCCTTCAGATAATACAGTACAGCACAATTTGCCCACCTCACCATATTTTCAGAAATCTAATTAATTGGAAGGTGTTAATTAATTTTGAATCTACAGGAAACTAGATTTCTGAAACAATTTTATAAGAATTGATTTATATAAGGAGTCTCTAACCTCACATGCTTTCAGTTCTGAAATTCTCAGTTAGCACCTGGCAAATCATCCAGGAGCAGCAAAGTTTTGGCAATGAATGTCTCATTCATCATCAAATGCAAAAATCTTTAAAAATTAAAATAATGGGGAAAAAAAAAAAAAGTCTGCATATATACCAGTTCACATCCTCTCCTGCAAATACACATCCCTTTTTCTAAGGTATAAATTTTGTATTAAGGCTGTAGCTCAGTACAAAAGCAAATAAATTCCACCTTTCTGTGCAGGTTAAGCTGACTCACTGTGAGTCTCAAGGGTGGCAAGATGTGAAGACCTGCATCTGATTCTTCCCTAATTCCTTCTTGCTGTGGCTGAGCAAATGGGCAAAAGTTGCTCAAAAAGATGCTTGAAAGTTTCTGGTAGTGTTGCCAACTAGGAATAATCAATCACTGAAAAATAATGGAGGTCTCATTGCCTCAGTCACTGTGGTAAAAATCAGTGAGATACGGCCATGACCAGTACCACCAGAATCAGTCTGTTTGCCATGTGCTGATTGAAATAGGCAAAATATAATAAAAAGTAAAGAAGCTAATAAAGAAAATTTGCTTGCCATTTAGGGTGGAGAAGAACTCTGCTAAGCAGTGCACCATTCCTACTTCTAAACTTTATTATACTCTCATTTACTACAGTCATAACCATAATATTTTATCATGAGATTAGAGTGCAATTGACAATACGCTGGATGCATTTGATTCATAGATGATCTAAAGTAGAATGCTGGCTTAAATCCCACAGTTCTCACAAGGACTCCTCCATTTCCCAGCCTACCTCATGTTATCCCAAGCTTTGGGAACACTTGAAAAAGCTCTGAAGTCAAACTGGCAGAAAAACCACCATGGGGCAAGATAATACTGAGATTATCACATGCACTAGAATCTACTTGGAGGCTTTACTTGGGCACAAAGCAAGGTCAGGCAAGATCAGATGGGATAAGACCATTTTCGTACTTGTGCATTTCATTATTTTTCAAAAGAGACTCACAAATTAATTCCTAAGTTTTTTTACAAACATTTATTTATGTAAGGATAGTAAAAAATTGGGTGATTAAGGATGAATGGATTTCCTGCAAGGGGCTACTGTCATGTGAGGCCTGGGAAGAGGAAGAGTTTAATGCAGTGCAGAATAGTGCCTCATTATGAGAACAGTTCTCATAACAACACCCATGGTCATCTTCTTGGTGACTGGCAGTCTCTAACTCTTCCACTTTACACAAAACTACAAAAAAAGTAGGGAATGAAACCAGTATCTTCTTTTGATAACACCTTTTTTACTCTATTGTAGTTGAAAATACTTGGATATTACAAAGAATAAATACTAATAGTCAAAAGCAGCAAGCTCTTCTATTGGGGTCTGAATCCTTCAGTTTTCCTGAAGACAACAAAGTGGAAACTAAGACAATGAAGTTTATATTGATAATAGGAAGGAAAAAAGTTCAAGCCATGCCTGGGGCATGAAATGCAGAGCAAAAGTTGAAGGAAAAAATCATTAAAGATGCATGACTATCAGATTCCCATGTATTACTGTTAAGTGCATTCATTAAATGATCATAAAGAATATATGGCATAAAATGAAAGAGAAGATCACAGACTCTAATAGAACCTGATAATTTCAGAGTGGGAAAAGCAGCAGACCATGACAACAATTTAAACAAAGAACACTAAATCTTATAATCTAGCTTTCACTGCATGCAAAGGAAAAAAGAAACACATAGCAAATGATAGAGTGACAAAAGAAAACATGACATAGAATTTTAAGACTACACTGGCATAGCAGAAATGAAGTAATCATTAGTTTTGAAATCATTAAAAATTATCTGGTAATTAACCATTCATTTTTCATTTCATGAGTAATGCATTGGTTCTGAATGTACACGCTGCAAATCTCCTGAAAACACATGTCCAGCTAAATGAGTTGTTGTGATCGTGACCAGGACATTTGGTGTTTGAAGCCCTTTATATTCCATTGTGGTTTATATCATCAGTATTATTTCACATAACAGGTTCTAACAGATCCTTTGGCCAGGGTTTTGACACCTCTGCATGAGGCTGTGTTTAACACCTCATCAGTTGGTATACATATGCTAATTGTTGCTGTTTAGCACCTGTTTTCTCCTTTCCTGCTGTTCAGGCACAACACTCAACTACCACAACTCTGCCTTTGCAGCGTTTGCAGAGAATTTCAACCTTTTGCAGAGTAAATCAGATCTTTTGAAAAAGTAGCAGGGGAAATTCTGTCCCAGTTTGGAGTGCAAAAATGGTTTGAAGTAACCAGTTCTCATTAATTACTCTTTTCCCGCTGGTTTTATAATTCTATTTTAAAAAGAGCAAATCAGGTATGGAGAATGGGAAGGGACTGACTTGGTGCAGGAGCCTCTCCTCATACATTTTGGAGCTTCTTTGTGGCTCTGTCACCAATTTCCACACTGTAAACACACTGGTGCTCTGACCACCTCATCACACTTGTTACCCGAGCATAATTCCTAGTAAAATTATTCCCAGCCTCAACACAAGCCACTGGTTTCCATGAGTTTGCAGTCAACGAATTAAGTCATTAGCACTCTGTGCCACTGGAATGGAAATTGGTGATGAAGCCGACAGGGACTGCTCAAATGGCAGTTCCCATGTCTCTGTCCTGATTTCTGAAGGTCTTTAAAGGTCTTCATTTGCTTGAGAAGCAAATGAAGGATGTGAGCAAATGAAAATAACATGTCACAATTTATTACAAGAATCTGTGCAGGGCTTTGATCAGATAATTTTAAGGATAGATTAGGAGAGAACCACACAAAATCAGGGTAAAGGGACTGTGTTCTTGAACCTCAAAACATGAGCAGAATGCCTGCCAAGTATGAGTGAAAAGGAAATAAAAAAAAAAACAGAGAATGATAGCTAGAATGGGCTATTACAGGCATCATCCAAAAATATATTGAATGACTTTAATACGAGTAATCCTCATGGAGGTTCCCATGATATACACCAGCACTGAAATATTTGTCCATACTAAAGAAATACACCAGCCTGTTGTGACAGCAATCATCAGAAATGCCCATCCCTAAATTAAAACATGACTATGTCTTCAATATCATGGGTAAATCTCAACCGTGGAAGTAGAATCTCACATATTGTAGTCTTGCCCTCATGGAATCACACTCTGTGCTCTTGAGAGATGTTTCCATTGTTATACTTACTAATTAGAACAACATCATGGCTGCTTCAGATATCGGGATACTTTAAAGCTCAGAGCAGGAGAACAACATCAGTGCTTCAGGCTCTGCTGCTTGAGCTTTCAAGATAACCTGAAGCGTAATTTGGCTTCATGTTGTAAGCAGGTCTAGAGCCAAATGCACCACTCCCTGCTGAGCTAGTCTAGATGTCACATGTAGCTGTGGCATGGAAATGTATAAAAGAATAGAAATTTGACCAATTTAATTTGAAGAACAGAAAACATTGCATAAAGCTTTCCAGCTCCTTGACATTGAGAATAATGGTGTCTGACAGTTCTAGGGTTAAGTAGCCACTCATTCAGCACAGCATCGTTTATCTGCCAACATTATGTGTCTCTTGTTGTTACTTCAAAGAAAAAATTCAATAAAAATTTAAATAAAAACAGATCTGTCACTATAGAGCTTTAATATTTTACACCAAACTCAATCTTTTTTCTTTGTAAAGTGCTTTCATACTTCCTGAACTTGTCCTGCAGTACACAATTCTCATTTTTTTAAAAGAAAGAAACCATGAATCACCTTTAAACATCTACACTTTCCTGAAACATTAACATTTATTTTTAATAGACATCACTCTGAAAAAGGCTTCACTAAGTACTGTAGAATGCTAAAAAATTCTGTAGATTGAGAGAATGAAGAATATATACGTTAAGTCTTTGAGCATCATTGCATACAAGCAGGTTACTTGGTTAAGAATTCATGATTCAGAATATAACAGTAATTATTTAATGCAATTAATTCCAAATGCTCTCTCATGGAGCACATTTGTTGTTACTGACTGCAGACTGTGCTATAAATACACTTTGAAATAAGTGAAACAAAGGATTCAGGTATTCGAGGCCATGTCCTCTCTGTGCATTTCTGCCCAATTTTTCCTTTGCTTCCCACATATTTTATGAAACTAACAATTAAATGCTGCACAATCACTGCTTTTGTCAGACTTTTTGTTTTAAAGTTGTTAGATTTGAGAAATCAGAGGCATTTTATGAGAGATAATTAATGTCTCTCTCCTGTAAGAGCACTTGGCAAGGTATAATCTCTCCATTTTAGCTTTCTCCCACATATATTTTAACAATAAAATCATTACTCTATTTAGAAACCTCTCAGCTCTGGACTGTAACTACTTTGATAAGATGTGACTTACCAGCCCCATGTAGTAGATTCTTATTCTAACAGCCTCAATAAAAACATTTTTTAAACTTTGATTGTACACCCTAAAAACAAAATTAACAATCTGCCAAAGCCAATATGTTCAAATAAAGAAAAGTCATAAACTGTGACCATAATTTTATATATGCAAACAGGCTCAGTTCTATTTGATTTTAAAAGTTTCTTCCAGCATCTATTTTCTATCCCAGTCACAAATTTATAACCAAGCTACAAATTACAGCAATAAAATTTTGTGAAGAAGATTACAATAAAATTGTCATTTCATGTCAACTTTACTGGGCAAAATATATACAGTAACATGATAAGAGGAATAATCTATTACCTTATTTAAGTATCTTCATTATTTTAAATGATAGTTGCACCACACTATTTGCCAAAATATGTTAAGTGGTTTTGAAAGTCATAAATCTCTGCCACTCTTTCCCTTATACAAGTGTTAACTATAAAGTTCTATCATAAATGATGAAACAAAAGGGTTTAAGTCAACCCAAAACCACAAAATCCGTTCTTTGGATAATAAAATCTATGCAGGGAGCTGCTCATTATTTATTTAGTTTCTGAAAACCAACACCTCTATTTGTTTTCCTTGTAACTTCACTGTTTTCCTTGCTGTTCCTGTGGAAAAGAAAAAACAACACAAAATCCCAAACAAACTGTAGTTGTATTTTTTCTAGTGTTTCACTATTCCCTGGGCTTATCTACCTCTGTCACCCCATTTTGTCACCCTTTATCAGCTGAGGTGAGTATCACACAACAGCACAATGAACGTATGTTCCTATATCATCACCACCCAAAATGACCTCTCTGAAATCTCCGGATCACCTAAATGTGATCTCAGATGCCCATAAGACAATACTGCAAGTTACTTAGGGTTCTCATTTGTTAGTTTTCATTTATTACTTTTCTGAAAACGGATGATATGTCCCTGCCTGAGAAGAAAAACAAAAAACATGTCCAAAGTAAGTCACAGTGAAACGAATCCCCACAAACAGTAGAAACACGACCAAGTGCTGGTCAAAAGCCACTCTTTCTGAATTTACTTCAGAAACACACCCACAGTGTATCCTGTACATCCAAACTGCCACACAACCCTTCCATTGCATTCCAGAACATGCGTGGATTCAGCTGCAGGATCCTTGGCTCCTTGGCTAGTGTGAGAACAGGCCAGCCTCTGAAAAGCAAAAGCAGAAAGGTGAAGTAGATGGAAAATAAATAAATAAATAAATAAATAAATATTTTAAACAAGCTTTAAAAATACCATAGTATTTCTCGCATGAGGTGGGACGTCAACGAAAGGCTTTACTAGAACAGGGATAAGATGATAAAAAAGGCAAAATGTGGATTTAGAGAAAGGGTAAGGGGCACCCTGTGCTTTTCAGGAGTCTGCTGCCACACTGCCAGCCTGGTTCAGCTGCTGCTCACCCTGCAGCTCATCCCAGCCAGGAAGGCTCTGACACAACCAGCACTAACGAGGCAGCCTGCCTGTAAGAGCTAATTCCAAGCAGTGGGCGCACTGGAGAGCTCTGCTCACACCCACAAGTCAAAGGACAG
Source organism: Cisticola juncidis (assembly GCA_013400215.1). Taxonomy (NCBI): domain Eukaryota; kingdom Metazoa; phylum Chordata; class Aves; order Passeriformes; family Cisticolidae; genus Cisticola; species Cisticola juncidis. Next base: position 614,968 of record VXBR01004752.1, on the reverse strand, counting down.
GAATAATCTCAAAAAGCCAGCAGAATTTCTGTAACGAAAGTGAAGAAAATGAAGCAGCACAAACCAAGCTCAGTTTTGCAGGTCCAGGATGGAAGACAAGACCCCATTCCCCATCCGAATTTGTCAGCAGTCAGTACGAATCTTGTATTTATTTGTGACACTGCTTTGTTCCTATGAAAAGAATAATCTTGGCCTTCTGTTGGAGCAGGAGTTTGCAAAGGGGCCAAGGATATAGCTGTGAGGCTGCAAAATAATTACCTGAATCAAAGAGGTGAGGGAAACCATGCCCAGGACTCCAAAGTGCGGAAAAAGCCAGCCGGCCTCCAGATGTGGGAGGTGTGAGTTCAAGGGGACCTTGTGGCTTAACCTTGAATTAGATAACTGTGAAAATAATGCTATGAAAGCTCAGCTGCTTGCTTCTCTCCACATAGCAGCTCTGAGGTTTCCAAAAAGATAAGCTGACATCCATTTGAAATCATCTTGGACAGCAAGAGATTCAGAGAAACAGCTCCTCACAGGAGGGCCTGGAGAGGAGACCTCTGGATGTGGCTCTTGGGATGTGCTGGAGCTGGGCTGGCAGATGGACAAGATGATCTCAAAGGTTTCTGCCAGCACTGATGGCTCTGTAGCTTCACCTGCAAAGGACACGAGTTCAGCTATTCCCCTGCTCATATTTAAACCTCCTCCTTGCTGCCTTCCAGATGGCAGAGATCAACAACACCCGGCTGGACCCGCTACTGAATGCATCCACTTCAAGAGAACAGCATAAAAAACTTCTTTTAGCAAATCTGGAACAAAGTATATAAAAATTCCTGGCACTTCAAGGAAGGAAAATTTCTTCCCTCTTCCTGATTTACATCTGACAAGAATGCCATAATGCATACAATACACAAAATGCTCTTTTATGGTTTAGAAATACTACACAAATAAAGTTTGAAATCTTCCTGTGGAACAGAAAATGTGCAATCAATGAAAGCCCAACAGTTAATCAATGGTAGTTTCATCAGTGATTACTTTATGTAAGGGCAGCCTTCCTAAAGTCCTTGATTTAAAAACTTGAAGTTAATTCAGAGCAACATGAGGCAGCCAGAAAAGCATTGTCTGCCACCTAAAAAGTCACACATTTGAAAGTTATTTTACATCCAAAAGAAAGCCTACTGCTATTAATCACCACAAAAGTAGCAAAGGATTTGACAATATACCGAAAAGTTAATGTAATCAAAAAATGTGTTTTCATGAGAAAAAAAATAGAACAACCTTTTAATATTTGTATAAGTCTGGTAAAATAGCAATTGGTACAGTGAAACATGCAAATAGCAAGACAATAATGAGTGTCTCTTTCCATTAATTATCTGTTATAACATTTGTAAGTCTCAGTATTTCAGATAAGTTTAAATGAAGACATAATTCCCTCTGAAATTCAGAGGCATCATCAGATAAACAGAATTTATCAACATGCAAAATCTTTAATGCTATGGATTTTAATTCCAACAGCAACTTTCATATCTGCCCCATAGCAATGTAATATTAAGAGGAGGGGTTTTTTGCAGTTCAGTGAAAGCATAGGTCAATTTGTAACCCATTCACTGTTAAAACCCAAACTTCAAAACCACCCACATCAGAGCAAAGGAAATCTGGAAACAGATTGGTTCAAAGAAACCTCTGCCAAAAAGGAGGAGAACACAACCCCAAAGTGATGGACAGACAGAGTAAGCACTGGTGCAGCTCCATCTGCCTCTGTCTCCACATATTCACTGATTAGCTGAGGCCAGGATATTACATAATTTATAGAACATGCATACCTGCATCACCTCTGGAGCCAAACAGCAAAGTTAAATATCTGCACCACTCTTGCTCCGCTTCAATCTTGCTCGCTTCCTCAATATCCCTTTTTGTTGCCTTTTCTACTTTTCATCACACTTCTGCTGTCGTACAGACGGTAACCTTTGGCTGAATTTGAAGAAGAAAAGATTAATTTTGTTTTAACAAAGAAAGGTTAAAGGTACAGGACATGTACCTCAAAGGCTATCCACTCCAAAGTGAGCTCTTCTTGATCTATTAAATGCATGTCTAAAGAGTTTCTGTCCTAAATGCAAAGGCATCTGTTAGTAGATAAATAACACAAACCCTCTGTTTTTTCCCTAATTCTCTGATTCTTTGTATCATTCTATGTCTAGACTAGGGAAAAAAAGAACATTCCTGAACCCCTGATATTTTCCTTTATCAGGAACAACATTACTGCGAAAGCAAAATTGTGTCTTATTCAGAGAAATAGATTCTACAGTTAAAAAAAACACTAATTGTAGCAGGCAAAAATGTAACTTTAAGAATGCTTTATTTCTGGTGGAACTAGGTCATAGCTGCACAATTACAGGCATCAGAACAGAAGCCTCAATAAACAGGATTATTCCCATCAATGTTGAAAAGAATATGACTAATTACATCTAAGGTAATTAGAATTATAAACAATCTTTAAATGAAACTGGTAATCAAAATTTATTCTATTTTCTTCATTCTGTTATTATCCCTCTAGAATGAGGTACTGGTAGGTGTGTTTAACAGCACTTAAACAGAAAATTGTATTTGCTCTTGGATTTGTTAAAAGGAAGAAAGAAGGAAGTCACAGGTCATGGAAACACACTTTGCTCTGTGCCCTTCTTGAGCTTTCCCTCAGGCTGGAATACATGTCCCATTTTGTCCCAGCTGAAGATAACTGGCAGCACTGTGTTTATAAAACTGAAAAAGGAATAAATTAAAGCTGTTAACAAGATCAACAAGGCAGTTTAACTGCCAGTGACCTGGAGGTGCTGCTGCAGAGTGCTGTTAAACCCTCCAATCCACTGCTCTGCCAAATGCCTTCACCTCCAGGGTCACCTGGCAAACACCAGCCCTCACCTGGGACTACTCCTTCCTTCTGTCTCTCGTGGGGTATGATTTAACTCTCTGCTGGTAAGAGTTCCTCCTGCCCTCCCAAAATACAGCTTGGACAAAATTTAATGTTAATTTTTACAAAATTCTCTTCCCCCAGCATCCGTCTTTTATTTTCTCCCTTCTGAATAGATTTTTCTTTCTACTTTTTTTTTTTTCTTTTTTTATGGTGTCATGACCAATTTCTTTCTTTATCTGGGAAATTAGAGGACAAGCAAAAAAAAGTTAAAAAAAAATCATGCACAATCTGCAGTTTTCCAATAAGAAGCAGCAACTCCTCCTACCTGCCACTGGAAATAGCTATTCAACATTATTAAGTACCTCCAGTTCCCCACAGCTAGACAAATCCCAAAGTACCTCCTTACTGCATTTTTTTATTGATGAGGTTTGTCATTTTATGGGATGTGGTACAATAGAAAGCAATTAAGTCACTGATGCACACAAATGTTACCTTTTTGCAATGCGTCAGCAGCAATAATCTTCTTTCAAATATGCTGAGAAGCAGCTATAAACCTTCTCCTGCCAGAGGCAAGCTCTGGTGAGCCTCGTGATAAAAGTTCCTCACAGAAGGTGTTGCTTAAGGTGTACATTTATCAAAAATAGCGATAATCAAGGTGCACGAGCAGTTCCATTTTGGCATGGCTCAAAGAGAATAGCCAGTGAATCATCTCTCAGCTTTCCAAAACAGTTTATTTGATCTCTTTAGTGGCTCTGTGTGAGAACCTTGAGGAAGCCATGAAGGCAAAGCGCTATGTTCATGTCTTATTCATCTCAGGAAAGAGGTGATTAGCTGGGTCACAGGAATCAAGGAACTCCAGGATTTTAGCATTCCAGCTGCTAGCAGCTCTCTTCTGAATTGAACATTTTCAGGTGTAGACCCCCTGATTTCAGTCAGGATCAAAACCTTTTCCCCTTAACCTTGGTGAAAGTATCACTTTTGACTTCACCATAAGCAGAAAGAAATGAAAGTCTGATCCTCTCCTCAACCTTTACAAGTCAGCTAAATGAAAGGTATTATAGCATGCAATTGCTTGAAGCAATAATAGACATTGAAATGTAGATTTTTTTTTTCCCCAAGAACCAGAAAAAATACTTGATATTTGCTAAAGGAAATGGAAATATTTCATGGAACAATTTATAGAAGCGGCATTTTCACTGGAAACAATCTGAACCAAATCATTCAATCACAATTTATATCTAGAAGTGAAACGTTGGACAGACTATAAAAAAGGGGGACTTCATGCACAAAACTTGTTTCTGAGTGAGCTGAGGCTGTAAACTATGACTGTCACTCATGGAGAAACAGCTCCCAGGGCCAGCAATTCCAGCAGTGACAGCCTGGGGACTGCAGGCATCAGGCAGGAAGCACAAACTGCTCCGGAATAATTCCGATTCCAATTGCTATCTATGGCCCTGTGGAAATCACTTCATTTCTGCCTCAAGTTCTTTTCATTTCTATGAGAAGGAGGATGTGCATTTTCCTATAAGCCTCTTTCAGAGGGGTGGTGGGCAATTACGTACAACTTGCAAAGCTTTCTGAGGTAACAAATCTCTTGATCAAGCTGTGTGTTTTTAAAAGCCTGCCATTTTCATGAATCTACCTCCAAACAGCTCATGGCACCAGAAAATCTAACCTGGATTTTGATTATACTTTCAGACTGAAGTAAAAGTGACCTCAGAAAATATAAATGAATTGTTTCAATGTAAAATATTAACCCTCATTGTGCCTGGGGAGAATTCTCTCAGCATCAACAATGGTGATGTATTGCAGGACCACTGCAATTAGCACCGCTGTAAACTCCTAACATAGTAAATATTCCCACTCCAGAATTCTGCTGTGTATATATATATACATATATATATATATATATGCATGTGTGTATATTATATATATATATATATATATGTGTCCCAGATGAGTTTGTCAATAATTTTTTTTTCATTATATTTGGTACACTTATATTTTGATTTCATGTTTTACATTATATAAACACACAGATGGAAACTCAAACACGTCAAGAAAGATTCCAGCCAGTAAATCTGAGATACTGCTTTGCATGTTATACCAGCCTTCATTTTTATCTTTTCTCCAGAAGCAATTGGCAAACAGTTGTTCCATAAGCTGACAAGATAGGAATAGGAGTGAAACACTATTAAACCTAGAGCTATCCTTCAAACTTCAAGCATTTAATGGAGTAAAAAGGAACTGCAGTTAAAAGGAACTGTGCACTGCCCAAATAAGATGCAGGACTTGCAGAGCACAATTCCTCTTCTACCACCACCCTTCTCCTGATGTGCATCTTTCTCCTCAACAGTAGAGGAACTCTATGATCATAGAGTTCTTCATCTGGAAACTGTGGGTAGCTGGGATAGCCCTTGTTCTCCCACTTTCTGTATCTTCCAGTCTGTTTATCCATGTGACCACAGCAGGTCAAACATGGTCAATATCAATCTCAGAAGTAAATTTCTAATGGTACTTGGTTGAGTCACTTGGATTAGTCATCACCTAGGAGTACTGAAAATTTCAGGCGTAAAATCTTGCCTTTGTGCTTTTTTAATTTTATTTATATGTACCACGGTTCCCTAAAAATGCATTCACCTTGTGATTATTTCTCTGTTGACTGAAAAGCACAATGAAAAAAAGCCTGTTCTTTTTTTTTTTTTTTTTTTTTTCACTGTGTTTGGCATATTCCAACGACGTCTTGTTTTCTATTAGCAGCTACCTACAGAAGCTACGTTAGTCTACAGTGACTGACTTGAGAAAGTGAAAGGCACTTACTTTGTCCCCCAAGACCAAAACCTTCCAATCCCTATTTTAAGTTGCTCTGGGCTGGAGACACAATTCCATTCTCCTAAACGGCAGCACCATACATTGCCGCAATCCCACAGGGTCATTCTTTATGTAAATTCTCATTAGGAGAGGCTTGGGTAACATTACATTTGCAGCATTCCTCTCCAGATTCTGTACTTTGAAATCCAGCTCTAAGGCTAAGGCAGCTCTTTCATTAACTCATACATGCCAGATAGAACACTTGGCTTGGCAGCCACACACAAGCTTTTTTGGAATGCTTACAGGCAAAAATCCTTTCCCTTGACCAAAACAATAAAAGGAATTATACCCACAGCTTTGGTCTGAAGATTTGTACATAGGACAGCTGGAACAGAAAGTTAATGGAAAGTCAGTGTTGGTTGATCCAGCTCCATGCAGCATTCCAACCTCATTGACCTTCTGAGGGTAATGTGGCACCATTATTCATTACAGCTGGGGAACATCTCAAGAGAGAAACCCACAGCACTCATTTTTCTTAAATGTTTTTTTGTGCACTGCAACACAAAGGATGCTTGTAGAAATGGCAACAATTAACAGATTTAAATTAAACCACAGTTAGAAAGTAATTAATATATTCACTTTCCACAGTTTTTTGAGCTAGATACTGAGCAAAGTACAATTCGCTGGCCCCAAAGTGGCAAATTAGTTTCCACTAAATGATCTAATACTAGATTGCACGGGTTAGCTGTTTGTACAAATGTGATTATAAAGAAAAGAAAGAACAAAAATTTCCTTTCTGCTTGTTACCAAAAAATGACTTAAAGACTGGACACAGAATTTGGTGCAATGGTTTAGCTCACACAGTGGTGCTGGGGAAACATCAGTGTGTCAATTAACCTTAGTCAAAGGTTGGACTTTACCTTGGAGGTCTTTTCCAACCTAAATGACTCTCTTCCATACGCTTGTTTCATTTTGATTACATAAAAGATCCTGTCATGTCCCTGTGTTCCAAAATGTTCCAAAATGAATAAGCATTAAAGAATGGACATGAAGGTTGATCTGCTAAAGGCAGCTCCACCACAGAGACCATGGGACCATGCACAAATCAAAAAAACTCATGACAGTGCTGATGGTAACAGATGCCACATTGGCTTTTAGGTAACACAGTGAACAGTTGCAGAGAGCAAACCAAGAATTCCTGAGAAAAAAGGCTTGTCTAAGTTCCCGTCATTCACTCTGCCATATTCCGGGGGAATGTACCAAGTGCTGGACCCTTTTTATTGCAGGGAAACTCCATTTTTCCTGTTACACTTCCTCTGTTTCACATGAGACTGAAGCCAGGCCTCCTAGTCTAGATAGCTCCACTACTTAAGCTAATTAGCTCTTTAGATCAGATTTCTTCCCATGGACTGACAAGTATTAGATTCTTTAGAACACAGTCAGCTGCCAGAAGGCAGTGAGATGATATATCCCCTGAACAGCCAGTGTAACTCAGGTGGAACAGGAGTTTCACCTCAAATCCTGTAATAAACACAGAACCGTGACACTGCAACATTCTGTTCAATCCTTAAAACAGAGCTGTGCCTCGTTGACCCATAAATACCTGCCCTACAATTGTACAGAGTATTTTCCCATACAACAGAGAGCTAAATTGGAAAATAAAAAATACAGTATCCTAAATCATTCTAGAATAGAAACCAATCTGCTAAACTGAATCAATATAAATAAATAATATAAATAATAAATACAAAAGCAGTAAAGCCAGCCATCACAAAAAGACACAAAATGTGTTGCAGACTTGAAATCTCTGAAGACAACTGGAGTAATGCTTAGCTTAAATTACATTCATTTTAATTTTTACCTTGTACGTATGCATGCATTATGAATAGCCCTAAAAATTATTATTTGGTCTACCTGATATCAACCAAAATATTTTAAATTGAAATTGATAATAAAATACCATTTTACAGTTTGCAAATTTACTTACAAATAGGAGTAAAGACATTTTTAGGCAGAATAAAATAAGACTCCTCCATGTTGAATTATAATTTTGACATGTCCTATAAGAAAAGAGAAAATGGTTGCTAATTTACACACTTAATCCAGAACTGCTACAGTTTAGCTGATGATTATCTGAAGAACAAAAAGATGACATTATCAGACCTCTCATGTCAAAATGCTCATATTTACATCATGCTCACAAGTAATAGAACTGAAAAAATATTATGTAATATTGCAAATATTAAATAATTATGTTAATACCAATACATTCCTAAGAAGGATATCACTGTTTATATTTTAATATTGAGAACAGTTCCTTCGTAAAAGAATGTTTGTGGATCTGAACAATTTTTCAGTTTCCTCTCTGTGATTGAACTCACCAGCTAAAATGTGACTATTTTATTGTAGAGGATGCTTTAGTATTTGGCATTTGCTAAGGAAGGATTCTGAAGTTAGGACAGAAATTCTACTTCAATTAAGAGTAAGAAAACAAGCCTAGAATAAAGGGGTAATGGATATAAAACTGAGAGGGGAAATTGTAAGTGCTAAATCTTTTAGACTTCAGGTAACTCCTCTGAATGCCTGACTGTCACTCACCTGGCACACTGAATAATGGTTTCCAAAATGATGGAGACATACAAGACCACGTAGTCAAAATGTTCATGTGAGATTCAACAGGCCCATTTCCAAGCCCAGTGCTATAAAATATACTGGCTATTCTAAGCTCTTCTGTTTGAGAGATATAGATGTTGGTTGGAGGATATTTTTTAAATTTCAGAAGGAAACTTAAGATCTTTGGGATATTTTCAAAGTTCTTTGCTATGTGTGCTTTCCACATTTCCAACAGCATTTCTGTGCCCCGTTTTCAGAAGTTCATGAATGAAATTGTTAACCCAATGGGCAAAATGCTCTCTAAAGGGCAAGCTACATATCCCTGAACCAAAAAAAAATGCACACTGAACAGTATTCCTTGGGAAAATGGCAGCAGACAGTATCAGACTCATTCCTGTGATAGACCTCTTTCCACAGTCAGCCTCTGTCTTTGGGTAAGTCATTAGAAAAGATGACGTGTGTATCCTGGCACAACTAGGTCCTAGGGAGAAGTTGACAGATGTTACAGTATAAATCAGTTCGGATGCACATTGTGTTGCCTCCAGAGGCATCTTCTGGTCTTCCACAAAAGGTTACTGAACCATATATAATACAAAAATGCAGATACAATTGTAAGGAATAAATGTAAGGTTCTGTTCTACCCCACTTAGAAAGTCTAATGCATGAATAATGTTCCATCTGCAAGGTGGTCAAATGTGACTGAAATTGATTTTAGATGTACCACATGGAGCAACACAGACCTTAACAAGCTTGGTGACATAGGGGACCTTGTCAGGAATCTGTACAAAATTCATGATACAAGAAATTTGTATAAATGAGAATCTGGGACAATGAAGAATGGGGGTTATATTAGGAAAAACTTTTGTACCGAGTAATCAAAATGAATCACATACCAGAGGCATTCTCAAGTAGAAGATAACAAAGTTTAGTCACATTAAATTTGTAATAAACATGTGAAACATGTCAAATGTGCAGCTACATATCCTGACCATTAACTTTTCTGGGTGTATGAATAAAATGTAAGCAATGGGAACAAAACAGTCTTCTTTTAACCTGTTCATCTGGATACATTTTTTTTTNTTTTTTTTTTTTTTTTTTGCTGTAGCTTCAATCTCTCCATCGCTTAACCTTCATCAGGATCAGGATAGCACGTCACACCTGCATCTGTGACAATCTGGAGTGGTTTAGGATTCTACATATCACTCTTAAAACCTAGACAGTGATCCGATCCCATCTGGTGACCCTGCAGAAGAAAGAAAGATTTAAAAAATTATTAAAAGAATGAAAAAAGGCTGTAAATTAAAAAGCTGTCACCTGCTAAAATAAGTCACCTAAATTTTAGAAATATCTTGTGCCAGAGCTGGTGTATTTATTCATTAAAAGCTGTTGATCAACAATAGTCTTTCAACAAGCGTTCATGAATATTTTACCTTCCACATGACCAACCGTTTTCATCAATATGTAAATGCCATTGATGATATTTACATCCATTGATGATATTTACATCTATGTGCATTCATTTTAGTACACGGATGACATGAGAACTGGGAGGTTGTGGATGCAGTTTAGTTGCTCAGGAATAGCAAATTGAGAAGACGAAAGCTTCTTCCTCACTTCCCTATGAGATGATGATTTCAGAGCTCAGGCTGCAAAGTAGACCTACAAAATATGCCTGAACCAATATGTTCTGTTCAGGAAGGCATTCAAGCACTACAGACTCATGAACTAAAAGGCCTGTCAGCCTACTAATTCAACACTGTGATTTATTTTTAAATGTTGCAATGGCATTATGAGCCACATAATACTTTACTTGGGAAGGAAACAAGAGCAGTATTTTTCAAATTGGGTTAAAATTTATACATTTACTCCATAATGTCTCAAGATGTTTTTCACTTCAAGATTTTGATAGTGGGATCCATAGAATTTAAGACAAACAAATGAAATAAAAGTTAATATAATAAAACCAGTTAAATGTTTCTTTCTACTGTCAGTCAACTCAATTTTCACAGATAGGAAACAGAAGTAATTCAAATAGGCACCCACCCAGCCTCCTTTTCTGGATTATAACACACTTTGTTTTGCATTCTTTTAAATGCATCACACTTTAAAGTGGTTAGGGATCATATTCCTTGGCATATAAAGATTCTTCAGGATAGATTTATACAGAGGGGATTGCAGCAGCTTGAAGGATGGAAACTAATAACATCAGCACAGCATGCATATCATTTTGTGCACAGAAACTTGGCAAGACTAAGAGTGTTTTTAGTGGAATGTGGCTATGCTAATACTTCCTCCTGTGAATAGCTCCTCTTCACTGTGTAATCAAGATCTCCACAAAGCGATCTGAGATGACTTTTCACAGAGCTGCTTTCAAAAATGAGATTATCTTTATTATTATTAATTTTATGGAAATAAATTGCCTTAGAGTTTAGTGCTAATTAGTGTGCCTGTCATATAGCCCAAGAAGGGGAGATGTGGAATCTTATGCAATGGATTCTCAAACATACGGGCCACCACCTCGCAGAGTGAGGAATTACCTTCTAATAATTATAACAGTAATCTTGAACTAAAATGTTTCTAGTTGCAATTACCTCACAATAGAACACAACACATGTTTTCCCTTTATTTTTAAACTCCAATTACATTACTTTCATGTTTGGAGATAACATCAAGCTAAATAGTGCCAATTTCTCTACTGTGTTTTACAAGATGTCAACAAGCTCACATGGCTGAAAAGCACAACAACCCACATGTGAATTTTGGCACATCTGGGATTTTATTTCTTTGTTTTGCAAATAAAAGTTTTCATTGAAACACTACTGAAATAAGCATTAAAAAGCACATATGAAAATCCATTCGGTCTCAGAAGTTTCTGCCTTGACCTGACCTACAGAGGAAAGAAAACTCACTAACCTTGATTCCTATCATCACTTGAGAGCAGGCCAGATAAGATCTTGGATCAAATTTAAAATACTTCAGCCTAAAATCACTTGCCAAATGTTTAACCACGGGCTTAGGCTGAGCTTACTGTCCAAGACAGCTTTGTCCTACAGGTCACACTCGATGGCAGCAGTACCTGAGACAGGAGCCCTGACACTGCCCCTCCACGCCCTGTCCAGGATGACTTCTTCAGGACTAAGCTCTAAAGTTGAGCCTCAAGAGCTGTGAGGAGTAACCTGAGGAGATCAGCTTGATGAGACTGAAACCCACTCAGCAGCTTGTGCAAAACCACCACACTAATAACAGTTCATCCCCTCAAAAACCAGCAATTTTAAAAATGACTGGTTTTGTTCTCTGACCTTAAAAATGAGGAGAGAAAGAAGTTGGAGATATCTGAAACACAAACCAACCCCACAGAATCCTAATTCACATTGTTTCAGCCAAAGAGAAATCCCACAAGGCTGTCTGCATGAGAAGAGGGGAATGTGGATACTCCTGCTGCTTTTACTGCCTTTCTATAAACTACAGTCAGCAGAACTAAAAAAATTACACAACATTTTTTGCATAAACTTAGTTTGGTAACTGCTAGGTAAGAGAAATAAAAGTTAAAGGGGGAAATACTTCTTTCCATTCTCTCTTCCTCTCTCCCCTCATTCTAACAGGAAGCTGATTAATAAATCTTAGGGCTTGCTTAGGTAAAATTTTAAGAAAGAAAGAAATAATTTACTGAAAAATCACTGTCCGGGTACAGGTGTAAAATATTATTTTGGTTCAATAGTGAGTCAAATGCAGCACAAATCACCAACTATATGAAAATAGCTACCACTTAAACAGTATTGCGTGCAGATAAGTTACACTGTACACCCCTGAGACTTTGGGGATTGAAAGTAAAACATTGCTCTGCTGAAACATCACCTTCCTAATTCTTTAGGTTTTCAAACCCAAAGGATTTCTTTAAGGTACTCCATGCTGTGAAAGCTTCAGTTTTATGAAAAACCCACCTTGTATATTTACAGGGGTTTTAGAAATATCTGTTTAAAGGTGGTTTTAGAGATATCTATTTAAATAATAGAACACTTATTTTTCTCACAGTTCGAGAAAGCAAATGTGAAGTTTCATTAGATATGAAAAATGAGACAAAATGACAAACACCACATCCATCACAACCTCATTCAGTTAATTAAAATCAGATGCTCAGCTGAGTAATTTTAATTAGTAGACTGGACACATTTTCAAGTTGTTTGCAATCAGGAGTTTTTAATAATTTATCCTCATTTCTTGGAACTCAGAAGTATATTTCACTCTTGGACTTTAAATGTCTATGCCCATAAATTTTACCCATGAAGCATGAATTATTGTAAAAGTGTGTTCACAATTAACAAGTGGCTAAAAAGGAGTGGAACAGGACCAGCAGTGTGTTAACTGGAGCTCTTCATTGGAAGCTTGATGGAGTCAGAGTACCTTGTTTCCTTTATTCCTAATCAAATCTCAAGTGCAGATCTCCTGTAAAAAGCACTTTTTGTTTTCAGATGAGTTAAGGCTCCCTTACAGGATTCCCAAGGGACTTCATGAAGTTGTTTTTCCATTCAGAGTGGTAGCTGTACTTTTGACCTCAGCAAGTAACAAAAATACTGACTGACTTCTTTTTCTTAGAAGGGGAAATGGATATTGCTTGATACTCTGTTAATTGGGAATTTGTTATCTTATAAAATATAGCTTCTTGAGAACAGGAGACACGAAGGCAAAAAAATCTTTGTTCAATTGTATAGGTACCTATACATGTTTTGATCTGGTAACTGCTCATTTTCAACACTAAATTGTAATGATTTCTCACAGCTGACCTAAATGGCATACATCCTGCATTCTTAGCTGATTTATACCTACCTCATAACCACCTAATACAAACCAAATTCTTTCTCTGCTAAAAATGGTGCTAAAATTGCTAATTCAAGTACTGAAGGCTAGGAAATGTCCCTAGGGTTTCCTGTTCAACCTTGGTTTACCTCCAAGGCACCATTAAATACTGTTAATTTTTAATAGGCTACTAATATCCCAATTTTTTTCCCACTGAGTACATTACTGGGGAGTCATTTTCCCATTGAAGCAGCTGCATTCTTGATTTCAGCTGATATCAAGTGAATGTTACAGAGGTTCCAAGAAAACAACACAGAGATTAATGCTAAGAGTAACAGAATGCCTCCCTCAGCCTGAACATCCTTGATTTCTTTCCCATCATCCTCACATTAGACCAGGCTCAAGCACAAAGGGTTTGCCAGAGGTGTGGCACCATGTGCAGAATTTTGCAGCCTAATGCAGTCAATAAAACAATATATTCTCTGTTTACACAATCCCCAACGCTGGTTGAGTGCTGCTGATGAGATTCTCATGCATAGTTTTGGTTTAACAGTCAATCTTGTTAATATTTTTTATAGGGGCAAAGTAAAGTGCCACTGTATTAGTCTGCCTGCATGAGAGCTCAACCTGAAAGCACCATGTTCCACTTTTTCCCATGTAACATCTGTGGAGTATAATTATAATTAAGCACATCTTGAATATTAATTGTTCTAATGTCACTGATGTAATGTCCTAGGATACACTGAATCAGTTCTGTTTCAAAGCACTGTTTTATTTAAGAGCTTTGCCAGATGTTCTCATCATTTCACTTAGATTTTTCCACCAGGAAAACAGTTGCTGAGACTTGTGAATCTTCTGCCTTTGCCAACTGTCAAGGAAATAATTTCATCCCCAAAGAAGAGGCAAAATCACCAAGATTTCTTTTTTTTTTTTTTTTTTTTTTTTTCACCCCAAAAAAAAGGAAAAAACACCAAAATTTTTTTTTTTTTTTTTTTTTTTTTTTTTTTTTAAGGAAAAAGAAAAGTGATGTTCTGGAAACATTTGTACTGCTCTTGGTTTAGAAAAGATTTTGCTGAGAACAACAAAATTATTGTAATCTTGGGCAACAAGCCCTTTTATTCCCCCAAGTCACCACCTCAGGTTTTCATTTGCATCTTGTTTTCCACCATATCATGCAGCAGCAATTCAGTGCAGCTGGTTTCAGTGTTATAGAAGTTAGAAATGACCATTTTGAAGGACCATATCCTTGATCAATACCTCGGATATTTTTGCTGTCTGGAGTGATCATATGCCAGAAAGGAGCACCTGGGGATACAATCTCATTCTAATCAACTACTTTTGTAGTAGTGGAAACTCAACAATTGCTGAAACTAAAACATATTTTACAAATACTGATTCTGATATTCCCAGAACACTGAATCTAAATTCACTTGCATTACTTCACAGCTGAACTACTTTAAACATGTCATTTTAGCTTATTTGTAAAGAACAATAAAAGAAAGGCCTTCTCATCAAGGTTCAGCAGTGACAGTGAATGACTGAAACATCAAACCAGGCCTCCTTTAGAAGCCTATTTGCTTGACACATTTGTTCTGAAATAGTTCTTTCAAAGAAACTACTTCAAAAAAGAAATTGCTGAATACTGTAGTAATTAAGGATTTGATCTCATAATGTGGCAAGTGCCTTTCAAAAAACAGAAAGTCTTTTTTTTTTATTATGTATTGTTCTCAGCAAGAATGCAGATTCCACAGAGTGGGTTGTAATGTTTAAAACCCACATGAGCTCAACACTGACTGGACAGGTTTGTGAAATTTGGGTTAGATGAAGATGACCTCCAGACACCCCTTCCATCGGTTCATCCTTAGGTAAGCAGACTTTAAATCAGAAAAGGTAACAATGGGCACATTTTTTCATTTAACAATAGGATGCTAAACAGCGCTTGTCAAGTCTTACCAGTTCCAGTGTCCTCTCGACAGCTGATGACAGGAGAAGAAAATTAATTCCATTACCTCTACTAATAGAACACATTTGCCAGAGAGTAACTCCAAACAAATAAGAACATGAAAAAAACCTATCAGGATTTACTGGGCTGCTGTTTATAAAGCAGACTTGTATTCTATACCATTGCCATAACTTTCAAGCTGGTCTGACCTTGCAGTCTTACAAGCTGTAATATCAAAATCCATTTTCCAGTGAGTGATTTGCAGAAGTTCACAAAATTACCAGCAAGCCTGGGCACCAAACCTGCAGATCCATGATTTCAGTGCTCTGTAACTGCTCCCTCCCTTTGGGGGACTTTGCAGCTGTCCTCACATCAGCAAAACAGATGGGAACATTTTTTATCTCAACAAAGCAAGTGAGACTATAGTGCAGTTTCTTCCACAGAGAGCAAAGGTTCCCTTTAATGGGCTCACTGCATCCTCATTTCCATAATTAATTCTGTTAATCAAGAAGCTGAAGTTTAATCCTGCATCCTCTTTTTTAGTCTAAACCAAAGACTGATCTCATCAAGACTGACACAGGTACTGCTGAGCAAACCAGAAGTTTTCACCAACACTAACAGTTCTGCTTTCACCCACAGGAAGGAACATAATTAGGAATGAACTTTAATTCTCCACAAATTCCCTTTTTTTTAATATTACCTTGCCATGAAATACATTAATCATCAAACCTTATCATTCTAGTCAACAACACTCATGATTTGAAATGTGTCCTGCTCTTCAGCTTAACATCAAAGTGAAAACATGAAGTAATTTCTAATTATAAACAACATGAAGAAACAGCAAGTCTATTTCTTGTTAAATATACTTAATATTAAAATATATTTTGTTTTTCAGAGGAATTCATATCCTCAGATCCTTCTGTTCTCACTCTCTGAACAAGTTCCTTTGAAAGTGCTACTGTGTTCATCTGAGGTCACTATGTATGAGTTCCTCGAGTGGTTGAAAAGCACAAAGATTGAAAATATTTCAAATACTTGCTCTAGAAATTGCCCTAAAATATCTATTTCTGTATTTAAAGTGGCCTTAATTTTTCTTTCCCTATCAGGAATATATGCAAATTGAATTTTAAAAAATCAAATAAATGTTAAAAAACCATAAACAACTCTGTTTGCATCCTGTCTTGTGTGACACCTTACTTTCAAATATTGGCAATTTGATGGTGGGGGCTTTTTGTGGTTTTTTGTTGTTGTTGTTGTTTGTTTGTTTGTTTGTTTGTTTGTTTGTTTTTAATTTTTTTTTGTTTGTTGTTTGTTTTTTTGTTTGTTGTTTTTGTTTGGGGTTTTTTGGGTTTGGTTTTGTTTTGTTTTTTGGGTTTTGTTTTGTTTTAAAATTTCATGCATTATTAAGGACTCCTGATATGTAAACACTTTAAGGGATGGTGTTGACAAGACACCCCTAATAATAAAGAACAAACACCTAAATACATAGCATAGCCACAAGAAATACAATTTAACTTACGAATTAACATGTGTTTTACTACATATTTTAACTCTGAAGCTTTAGAGTTTTATAACCATCATTGTTTTATCCAAATTCCCCAACACATTTGTGCATTTTGTACCATAAAAGCTGATAAACAACCTCTATTTCCTAAATGGTACTATTGACCTACCTCTACCCACAAAAGCAATCTCTTATTTAATGTGATCCCTCACATGAGGCAGGCTCCACTGAGAAATGGAAAGGAATCTACCTTTGCAAGCCTGCCAGTAAAATATATGTGGGTTTGGACAGTGCAAGCTATAAACAAGATAATTTGTTCCTCATTACCTTTATCCCACTCAATACACTCTCCTTTGTTAATTATAACCAACATGTCCTCTGTTGCACAGTTCTTTTCCTTTTTTTTTTTTTTCCAGCTGAGAAGTAAAGGAAAATATTGCTAAAGCAGTAAGGCTGAGGAAAAACCAGCCAGGAGATGATCCTTGAGTATAGTTCAACATGATCAAATTCTTATTGATTTGAAATTGTCAGAGGCAGACAAACACCCAAAGCCCCTGTCTCTTGCCTTCTGATTTCATTACTTAATGTACCAGGCTGAGTGACAGTTTTTAAATGTGCTTACTCGCTGCCATCACTGTTGGACACAGAGCAAATACTTCTAGAGTTCTTTTAAATGGAGGCCTAATGAAAATAGAAATGGAATGTGCTAATGAAAATACTTGTTTGTTAAATGAAAGTATGTTAATATTACTTGAAATAAGTTCTCTTAAACAGCCTAAGCAGAAAAGTAGGTTTTAAATTTCTGTGTGATCTTGTAACTGCTATTCTCTCTTTACTTCAAGACTAAAAGTGGAATCTTTCTTAAGGAAGGCAAAAAATATCACCTTGTGCACCACTGGAAGATGCTCCACAAGCAGCTGGGTCACACTTCTTCCATCAGCCTTCAGTGGTGGCTGCAGCAGATCTTGTGGGTTTGGTCCCCTGTTGATCTGCAGACTCTTGCAGGGACACTGATGATGACTAAAACAAAGAATTAAGAGCCACAAAAATTTGTCCTGAGCACACAGAGAAAATTTCACTGGATTTTGTTGCATTTTCTGCTACAATTCACCAATGGCATCTCTCATTCTTAGTTCAAGACTGCAGAGCTCACTCCTCCACACAGGAAAAAGTCACTCCAGTTGGAGCAATACAGTGACTTTATACAATGATTGCTTCAGCAAACTGAAGTTTATATTGTGGTAACCAGTGCAAAGTTAAGCAAAACATAAGTACAAAGGACAACAAGTTTAAAATGCTGATAGGTTGGGCTGAATAAGCAACTGTACTCCACACAGCCACTGTGATGCAAGTATGGGGTTTTCAGTTTTTGGAGATATCAGACATGTATGTTTGCTGAGCACTTTCTCAACACTGTTAATATTCATACCTCCCTGTGAAAATTCGTGGGACTAAAACCTTGCTCAAGCTTTGCCCATTATTTTTCTAAACAGAAAGACATTCATAACAATCTTTTTCAGTCACAAAAAAAATGTAGTCAATAAATATACATATAACCTATATGAAAATAGGATAACAAAGTAAAATATTCAGGATTGGTTTGTGCCTATTTAGCAGCAAAGAGGACAAAAAAAGGATTGATATTTTTTCCTCAATTATTATTTTTTTATTCTAGTCTTCAAATATAATCATCTAGTATTTTATTTATTCTCATCACAGTGAGAAACATCTAGAAATTTTCTTCATATTTAATGAACATGGCTGAGTATATTTAATCCAATAGAGGGGAAATACTTCATGAAAAAATATGTATAAATGAAGATACAAATGACTCAATCAAAACGTTGACAAAGTGCTGGGATCCCAGCACACAATCTGAGTCATGTAAGAAGAAATACCTTATGATTCAACCTCAAAGAATTAATCTTAAATAAAAAGTGAATTACCTGAGATAGCAAGTTTGACAGCCCATGCTGTCAGGTCTGACACTACATAAATTAGTGTAATCCAAAATGAAAAGGGTATCATTCAACCTTCCCTTGCCTAAAAGACCTTGAGCTCTTGTTAATTTGTTAATAATATGTACAAGTTATTTCTATAGAAAATAACTGATATAGACATAGATACAGTGATATATATTATAGATATACAGATACACTGATATAGATAAATGTTGTAGATGGATATAGATATAGATATAGATATA
>VXBR01004752.1:575529-596091 GCA_013400215.1 Cisticola juncidis | reverse complement strand
GAGATAGAGATAGAGATGATATAGATGATTGATATAGATGATATAGATGATATAGATGATATAGATGATATAGATGATGATATACATGATATAGATGATATAGACATAGACATAGATATACATACACAGATAGAGATACAGATACATGATACAGATACATGATATAGATGATACAAATAAATATAGATACTGAGCTAATATAGATAACTGATCTTACCAAAAAAAAAAAAAAATCAAAATTCCAACTAGTTGTTTTTCTGTTTTTATTTTCCATGGAGAGTCTCAAAACTTCCCCCAAAGTTTGCAGAACTTGCAAGTCAAGGGCAGAGCAGCACGTGTCGTTCTGCAGTGACATCCAGGCAGGAGCCCAGCCCTCTGTTTCTTGCCAAGAATTGAGAGGATTTGGTGTGTGAGAACCCTGCAGCGTGGAGTGAATTCAATCTGCACTCAGCTTTGTCAAATTGCTTGCACGTCTTCCTGCTGCATAGAGATGGAGTGCACACTGAGTGTTTAATCTGCATTAGGATGATGAAGTCCTGCACAACAAGGCTTTCTTTGAATCACAAAGGTGGAGAGTAGTGGTGTCTGCTCCAGGCAGCAGCTCATTTCCTCCCCTCTGCCCCTTAAAAGATCAGCCCAAGCAGTACTGAAATCAGAGAAGTTCGAGACCATTAACTCCTCTCTGGGAGCATATTTCAAACAAATGTATCCCTACTACAGCCTGGTGGCAGTGGGCTTTGGGCAGTGGCAAATGCAGTCCCCAGGTTTTCACCAGCAGGGAGTACAAACCAAGGAACTTGCTCCAAATTCCAGAAAAGATACTGAAAGCAAGTGATCAGTTTTGTATTTATTTTGCAACACACCTCAATAACTCTCTCAATATGTCTCCCTCAGAACATAAACCTGTTGTGTGTAATCTTGTGTGAGACACTTGAGACCCAGATTATCCCTCAGAATCTTCCCACATGATTCAATTTCTGGCCTAGGGAATGCTAGAGGATCAAACTCAGTCTAAAATGGCCCTTAGATGCACAAAATGCTATTTCAATATACAAGGCTAGATCCCAGACTTTTCTCATGGTTTAAATTAAGAGTACTGTTTTACTGTAGAATTTTAAGTTTCAGAAAGGAAGTTTCCAGTAAAACAGATTTGGCTGGAAAAGGCAGTGATATTTGATACTGGAAGGAACAATCAGGATCTTCTAGACTGAGCTGATGTGCAGCAATACACACAGCAGGCTTCAGTCATGACTCTCAAATATAGCCTACAACTTGGATTTAACATACAATGCCAGGCACAGAATTGAATATAATTGCTCCCAGTAAAAGAAAAATCTGTCGAATCCCTAACAATCAATTACAGTAATCCAACAAATATGCTTTTCTATAAATCTTACTTATAAAATTAACTTCAGCTTGCCTGTCCATAAGTCTCTGTAACAGGGACTGAAAGCACTCAGAACAATAATCAATATGCCACATTGCCAAGTTAGATGCAAGAAATAAGTAGAGATATTTTCACATATCATATGAAAAACATCCTGAAATATGCATAAAGTCCATATGAACCAGGAGGAAATACAGACAAAAATAATGAAATGTGAATAGATTCTGAAAGTGAAAGATATCCAATGTACTCAAAGAATCAGAAAAGCAATCTGTGTGGTGGGAGAAACATGAAGAAATACATCCTTACAGCCTACAACTCCTGCCGCAGGAAAGGCTGGAAAAAATGCCAAAAGAGGAGCAGGATAAACTTTGTTTTGAGGGAACTTTTCCTGCTCTGTTCCAAAGATCTTGGCTACTTTTTCCTTTCATTGCTCGCTCCCATTTCTTCTAGAGCTGGTGCATTTTTGTGCTCCCTGCTCCCTCACTTTGTGCTCAACTCACTGTGGTTCCCCTGCACTCGACTCTCCCTAATCGCCAGGATACTGCCCATCAACAATTGTTTTCCCCAAAATAGGTTCACAAACTGTCTCAAAGAATAGCACACTGCAGGCTCCTAGAGCACAGGTACTTTGACTCGAGGGAGTGCCTGTAGGACAGAATTATTGTTCCCCCAGTTTATGCAGTGTAGCACAACAGATAATTCACTCACAGAAAACCAGAAAGATTCTGCATGCAAGGCAGTGCTCTTAGTCAGTCCTTAGATGAACAGACTGAGGTTAATCTGAGGTAGCACCCTTTGGAAGGACCTCAGCCACCAAGTCCTGATCCTGTTCCTGACCACACAAGCAGCAGCAGCAGCAGCATCGCCCTGTGCTGAGCAACCACACCTATCAGTGCCAATGGGGACACAATTAGTGCTCGGCTCACACAAATGTGCCTGGGAATGGCAGCTAATATTTCTAGAGGAAAAACGTTTAAGCTGTGAACTCTGCACAATCTGATACACAGAAACAGAGCCCACAGTCCAGAAATTAGGGACAAGCAGGTGAAATGTTCATGGCTGCCTTGAAAATTCCTTTAGAGATTCTTATGTCTGTATTTAGACCATTACACAGTTTTAAAAACTGTTCCTGTACAGGTCACCAGAGACCGGAGAAGTTTAGATCTGACCTGTGTTTACACAACATCCAGAAGCACAAGAGTAGTTTCCCAATTCTGTTCTTTCTGGGGATGCTAAGGAGAAAAACCCCACACCTTCAATTTGTTTTGAGCTTTGAGGCTTGTCCACAGTGATTAAAGTTGAAGGTAAACACGAAAGTGAATTTAAAGTGTAAGAAGGACTGTCAGGACTTAACCCTCACTCTGATCTGCTTCTGGTTTGGAAAAGGTGCATTTACATGACCCAGAGATAACAAAATCTACTCCTTTATCCAACCTCAGCTCATATGGAAAAAACCCTCCATGTGCTACAGCAGCCACAGAGCATACAAGGGTACAAACAACACAAAAACGTTTTCTATGTTTTCCCTTTGAGTGAATTCTCCCCCTTACATATCTTGAGTTGTTCTTGTTATTCTTTATTTGACTTAACAGGAAGATGCCTGGAAGCAGCAAAATATTTTCTCTTCCTTATTCTACTGTCAGCAGCATTACTTTGACCTTATCAGACAAATTTATGTTGAAAATTTTCTCAAGCAGTATTCTCTTGTGAGCTGTTATAATATGCATCTTTATATTATCTGGTGTAATTTAAATATGTGAGGAATTTCTTAATAATTAATTTTGTCCTGTTTTAAAAGTATATATTAAAAATTGAAAGAAATCCCTGGACACAGACATTTGTGTTGCACTTTATAAATAATACCAATAAATAAATATTAATGCTTATATTTCATTTATATTTCAAGATTAAGGCTACAAGGCTTGAGACTTCCAATAATTAAAGTTAAAATTGCCTAATGCTTCACACTAAAAATGTTATAGTGATTTCTCAGGTTGAAAGTATGAGGAGCTGCTGCTTGCAGCACCATACTGTAGCAAGAATGAAACAAAGCACCTATGATTTTATAAATCAATGAAAAAAGAATCATGTGATGACATTTACACCCTGTTAAAAGTGATCTAATGTCAGCAGAGGTCCACAAAGCTGTTATATTACATATGTTCATTAATTATTTCAATAGATTTTTTTGTTAGGCACCAAAAGGAAAAAAAAATATAAATGTGGATACAGAAGTGTTCAAAAAATTATAAATGCACAAGTTCAAACAAATTCCGTTTGTAAAAATGTGAAAAGCTCTTCCTTAAAACAGCATTAACATGATGTAACTGGTGTTATAGAATTCCTTCGAGACAACTCAGTCTTTTTACAAGGCCCAATAGAAACTTGGTGCAGTTAATCTCATATTTCCTGCCCCTGGAAATAAAAACTTTCTTCTCACATGAGAAAATTACCTGCAGTACAAAAGTGACAGTCTACAGCTCGCAACTGCCTCCATCCAGCACCACATCTTTTGCAGTCCTGTCTGAGCACAGAAATAAGCCACGATTCTAAAAGATCTGTTCAAAGTCTAAAGCACACCATGAAAAGGGAAAAATAAAAGGTGTTCAAGGAGGTATTTGGGATCCTCTCCATCCCCTCCCTCCTGAGAGGCCTCTCCAGAGAGGCAGGAGTCCAGTTCAAGGAACAGAGGCTCAGAAGCACTTGAAGCTCAGCAGATTCCCGAGCACTCTGGCACTGCCCCTCCCTCTCCTGTCCGTCAGCACATCCCAGTGCTTAGTGCCAAGGTCGTGGAGCAGCTCCTCAAAGACTCTGAATGGAAAACAGCCCCAGGATCTCGGGAACACCACCACCACTCCTAAAAATAAAATAAAATAAATAGATAGATAAATAAATAAATGGAAAAATAATGGAAATCTGCTAAAGAAACACAAATGGATTTACCTTCAAACATCCTCAGCAATTTCCAAGTTGCTCAGGCCATACCTCAGGAATGAGCCAGCTTTGATCTCAGTGAAAATCTTTTCTTGCTCTTGCCAGAAGCCTTTCCCTTTCCCAGTTCCCCATGGCAGGCTGCTGCAGACAGGGGCACTGCAGAACTCACCTTCCAACTCAGGAACTGGCACCTTGTCTTCATCCCATTCCAAGAGGAATTAGAGCTCTGAAAAACAGCTTTCTGAGGCTTTTTCTTGTGCTTCAGCTTAGCAGAAAACCATCTTTCTTTGGTGCAAAATTTAGGAAGACTGGTTGGGAACCTGTGCTATGCCATGGGGAGTCCCCACTCCACAGACTATTCTGAGTATTTTTGTTTTGACTTCTGAATTCTTTTTTGCTTTACTCTTCTCTCATCTATTTGTCAGGATAACCTCTAAAGAGAGTCTACAGGGAAGCTGCAAAGAGGAAACTGAAGGATAAAAGTCAAGCTTCCTAGCCCATAGAGCCTGGATTCTGTTTCGTATGGAAATCTGTGGCCAAAGAACAGTCTTGTGACCCCTGAAAGAGAGACAGGAGTGCAGGACCTCACAAGGAGATCTGAATTGCTCTGTGCAGCTGGGCTTAGCTGACATTGTTACCTAGTTAGAAGGAGGGAGCCAGAACCACTGGAGTAAAAACAACCTTTATGATGGATGTTGACTTCACAAATAAAACCTCTTGAGTGAAGGAAAACTGCTTTGCTGTGTCTCAGCATAGATTTTGTCGCCTTGCTCTCCAGGTAGTACTGGTGGAAAAGGACTTTGAGATTAAGTAGACAATAAAGTTTCCTTCTCACTTTGAAAGCTGGGGGAATAGGTTTCTGTGGCAAGGCAGCAGTAGAGAGGCTTTGGGAAAAAAATAAAAAAATAAAATCCAGCCACATGGCATTTCTTGCAACTCCCTCAGCTGCTGTGGCATGGACTCACCCATCTGTTATCCGACAACACTTTCACTGCAGCTCCAAATTGTACAGGGTGGAGATTATTCACATGTCAGCTGGGACTCGGCTTTAGTGCAGCCTGCTCAGCCATCCTGGCAAAGCATTTGTCATGAAACATTTGGGAGATGGGTTTCTATGGCCTGTCAATTATGATAAAAGAATTGGAAAGGGACATAGTCCTCAAAACATTACTTTAAAGAGGGCTTTCTTTTTTAACTTTATGTGGGTTTGGTGACAAAAAAAAAAAAAAAAAGATGGAAAATATGAAAGTTATTTAAAAGCTCTACAGAGCTTTTAAAAGTCCTACATGAATTCTTCAGTACCATGCCCAGATGTGATGCTGAGGCAGGAATTCCAGGAGCTTTGCTGGAGAACTGGGGCCACCCAATGTCACCAAAAAGACCTCACAATGTCACCAAAAAGATCTCATCTGCCTCTCCCAGCACTGCTGGGTTCTGCCCCACAGCCAACAACCAATCCTTATTATGCACCATATTTAAACGGATAATTTCTGTCCTGGTAACTGAAGAAGACATATGAATTTCACAAAAGACTTACTACTGTTATATCATCTTTTCTTTCACAAATATTAATCTTCCCAGTGTCCATTATTGATTTCTGTAGAAACGAAGGAGAAATTAATCAGCTGCTTCAAATTATGCCCATAAGCAATGACTATGGGAAGAAGAGTTATTTAAATTTTGATGTACAATCATAAAGAAAATATTTTAACCAGATAGCATCAAACTAAAATATGCAGAATTTTGAGATATTGAAAAAAACCATTAAAATCCTCCTTGAAATCAAGCCCTCCTATTTGATACATAGTGCCTACAGTATTCCCTACCTGCATTTCTGCTTCCCAATTAATAATTTGGGTTTGTTGTTGGGCAAGCTGCCAGTGCATATAGTTCCCACTGCAGGATTGTGCTGCTCTTGTGTGAAAGTGACCTAAAATGACATTGAATAATTCTTTAGCTGTAGTAGGAGGTGTCAGAACAGCCCATAGCAAACACCAGACAAAACCATAAGAACAGAGGTAAATATTGGAGAGACCAAATTCGGGACAGATTGGACATTTGACCTCTACTTTAAAACAACACTCTCTTTTCATAAATACATATTTGTATATTATACACATGTATTAAATCTTTTATGTTTTTTCTTTCTAAATAAAAATAAGATATGGTGACAAGTATTGTTTATTAGTCCTGCCAGCTGGACTCAAATATGCTGCATATGTCAGCACAAATTTGTGACTGGGGATGTGTTCAGCTGACATTTCACTCAAATAAACATTCCTGCTTGGGAAATACCTAAAACAAGCCATTTGAAATATAGCATTACCTTTTCACCTAGACTGAAAAGCAAGAGATTACATTGTACAGCTGATTCTCAGTCAGCTTGAAAAATCATGAAAAATCAGAAATATGTTCTGCAGTTTTTGATGAACTAAACCTGAAACTCCTCAAGCTTCCCCACCATTCTGTGGTTCCCCAGGACTGTGCTGGAGCTGGTTCATGAGGGTACAGCTGAAGACAGGGATGTGCTTTGCACTCTGGATCCTCCTGCCTGCCCTTGGGGACCTTTGGGTCATGGGAGACATCTTCAGCTCTGCTGGAGAAGCAGAGAGGAAAAAACAGAAGATACAGGGATGCTTTAGGATTTTAGCTTTTCATAATTCAATAGATTTCATCTATTTGCAGTCCTGCAGTTCTTTAGTGCGTAACTATAAACTCCATACACAGTGTTTGCTGCTGCTTTTCCACTTTTGGTCAGACACAACAATTCCTCTCCAAGCCTGGGAATCAAGGGCACCTCACTGCCTCAGCCCTGAGAGATGTGAACAAAACTGGGGGAGCAGACTTGGAGTAAATTACTTCATTACCTAAAGATGTAATTGGAAGCTTAACCCCCAATATGCAAATAGACCTAACTTATAAAAGTGTGAAAACCTGTGTTCCATTGTCCATTTTTGGGTGCAGCCCCTGGGGTGGGGGATGGGCCTTTTCTACCCTAAATGTACCTAAAGACCCTTCAATAAATGGAGTTGTTCTTTATTCCCTTAATTCTGTCTGGCCTCTGTTTTCAGGTAGCCCAGATAAAGCATCACAGAGGTGATTCCACATTAGCACACACAGATTACGTGTGGAGACAGCAGCATTTAGGATGTCAGACCTGAATGGGGCTGTAGCTCCTCAAAGGGATCCAGCTGAACTCAGTGGCCAAACAATTTATATGTCCTTTTGCCAGGCAAGAGGAATCCCCGGGACAAACTCACAACCCTACAGAAGCAAATGGCTTTTGATACTGAGCTGCTCAAGGCCTGAGCCCGTGCCTGATTGTGCCCATTCCCCTGCAGTAACAGCAGATTCTAATGCCTGTGATAATGTCAGAGGCTGGATGTGCTGCAATAGCCAACCAGCAATAGTGTACACCACCATCCTACTCATTTTCAAGGCTTGCTCACTTCACAACAGCCTCAGATAAACTGCAAATCCAGTTTAACAGCTGAGCTGAGCAATCAATCATTCAGAAACAAGATTCAGAGCAGTCCTGGTGAACACACAGAAGGCAATTAGATGCCACTGTTTGTAAAATAATATTGGTGGGAATTCTTTTCCCTCATCTGATTTATTTCTGTCAATCTGCAGTTTAGATTCTGTGTCATGATGAACTCCTTTGTCCTGAGATGCCATATAAATGTAACGCTGGCATTATTAATGCCTCTGAAAGCAATTCTGAACCTCACAATTGCTAAGGAAATTGATTAAAGAGAGTCAGCTAGCACTGCTAATTTGCAACTGGTTATTTTTAATGACAGACTGATAAAATGAAATGCTAAACTTGAGAATAAAACTCTCTTTATGTAATATGTTAAATCATACAGAACAGATTTGCATAAACATTTGTGGGATAAAATGAGCCCTTGGGCAGTTCAGACTATTCCTGCTGGCAGGTTTGGAAGAGATGCTAGACAAAAATATAGTGACTGCACTGTCAAATTCCAATGTCAAAAACATCCATCAAAAGTCATAATCTCTTTAATTTCTTTGTCAGAATAAGTTCTTAGGTCGTGCTCTTCATCAATACCAGCAATTAAACTCATCTGAAGAAGTTCAAAGAGTCAATTAATATGGTATTCAAGGACAAAAGGGAGCAGGACAAGAAATTCAAAGTGTCGAGGTATGTGGAGGTTTCCAAGTCCTGAATGTATTTATGGTACTGTATGTTTGTGTTGTATGTACTTGTGGTTTCCATGAGCATCCTTTCAGGAACACCAGGGTGATACTGAACAAAAAACTTTTATAAAACAGGTTTGACTAAATTGTATATTGCCCTTCTCCTCCAAAAAGATGGACAGGAAAGTGTTTGAAGCAATCAAAAGATAAAAATCTGCATTGATTGCTCTCAGTAAAGCAGGCTAAAATTGAATGCCTATGTCCTTACAAATACATTGGAAAGACTTCCAAAACCCTCTGAAAAGCAAGTTTAAGGCAGAAAGAAACAGAAAACTCTTCTTTTCAGAGAGAACTTTATATACTCATTTCACTGAAAATGCATTGAGTGAAAGTTTAGGAGACCATTCTTTTAAAATTATTAAGAATGTTACAGTAGTAGAGACATAGTTAATGCAAACACTGTGAATTAATCAGGTTTACTGACAATCAATGCATGAGAAACATTTTCAGAGCCCTGAAAACTGACTTTCTCATTTTCAAACCTCTATAAATTAATTTACCAGAGCTCAGCAAAAGGTGAAATTCAGTTTTATAGTAACTTAGGAGTTAAGTACATCAAAACAAGTACATTTGAGTTCTGAGTGTTTATACAGGGACAAAAGCACATATTTTGAACACTGCTTTGAGAATGGGCCCCAGCACTGACACGTCTGCATTCAGAGCAGACTCCAGGGATGTCTGAGCTGACAATGCACACCAGTCAAGTGGTGTTTCTTTCTTGTTGCCAGACTTGACACCTGAATACTTGGTGAACCTCACACCAGGATCTATTCCCAGTTAGGTGGGTAGAAATGCCAAAGTAAGAAGCAATCTTTTAGTTTATGAGCTTCAGTACTGAAAAAGTAGAGATCCAGCAGTTTAAATATTCCAGTTTTCTAATTAAAACTATGGAGATGCCCATGTTGGAGAGAGAGAAGAACATTTTATCTCAGCAAGTTCTTATCCTGTGACAAGAAATGGTATGAATCTCCTCAAATGAACATATTTACAATCTTTTACTGCAAATCCATGTTACTTCCGATAAAAGTAGGCCATTTTTAAAAATAATCTTCTAAAACATCCCAATCAGATGGAATTTTCCATTGCATTTTGTTTGCACATGAAAATACTTCGAACCACTCTACAGCTGAGTTTGTCAGCACCGTGGGGTATTCAGGGGTCATTATTGTTCTCGTTGTGTGCTGAAATCTAAAAAAAAAATAATTCCATGGCCAAAAATTATCAAGTTCAATCTAGTTTAGGTTAGTGCAAGACTGGATGACAGATAATTTTCAGTCTGTGTTACACTGTGGAACTCACATGGCACTCTGTAATGTCCTCACTGTTGAAAGACAGAATGATTTTGAACACAAATCTAATATTCATCAAGGTATAGGTAATTCCTGATTTAAGTGCACTGTTTAAATTGTAATTAGAAAGTAGTTTTCAGATGCACTCCGACTATGACTAGGGATACTTTCTGAAGATTGATAGCAGAGTTTTCTCCAGAATCCATCAACCTCATTAAGTGGCAGAAAAATCTGGGCTACAATTCAAGATTAGAGTGTTTAATATACACAAAAAATCAACAGAAGCCAACATTCAAATTGAATGTAAAACTTCATTGTCTATACAGGTACAAGCACAGTAAATATAATTCAACAGTCACAGGAAGGAGAAAAAACACACCTCTGTGACTTAAATGTGATGAAGCAGAGAAAATTAGTGTCTTTCCACAGCATAACTAAGGTATATTGTATTTTTTTTTTCCTACTCTGTAAATCTTATGCTTATTACTTTTAAAGACATACACATGCACTTCAGCACTCAAATAATAAAAGAACTACTCAGCTGTGGCAACACAGGAGGCAAGAACACCTAAGTGTAAATCCATCAAACCCTGAACACTCCTCTGAGAACACAACTCTGAATTACAAGAGTTGGTGCAGGGAGCTCCTCATCTCTCACAATAATTTGCTCTCACCCTCTCAGTGCAAGTCCTCACTTTTTTTTGTCCCTTTAACCATTTGGGATTAAGTCGTCAATTAGCAAATTTCAAATATTTTGCATTATTATTTTTCACTAACCATAGATGTCACAGCATGGGCCATGCATAGCTGGTTATAAAAAAATACAGAATTATTCTGGTCGATATCAAAGCAAGGAACATATGTTGTTGTCTTTGACCATATTCTTTTAGCAGTAACACAAATATATCATTCATGACTCGATGGAGATCCTGTGGCCACAGCAGTCCGTGTTCAGCAGACCAAAACCAACATTGATGCATTATTCTCTTTCCACTCAGGACCCTTACTTTGGCCTGTGCCCTAAACCCCAAAACATGGCTATTAAAAAACTTTTTAGTGACCTTAGAAACAAATAGAAAATAAGTACATTAAAAGACGAGAGAGGTTTAGCTAATTTAAAATGGCCATGTGAAGAACAGGGAAAAAATTCAACTTCTAGAAATCAATTAAAAAGTGCTGTCAGTGCTCTGTGTGTGGACAGAGATTATTCTAAGAAAGGTTATGGAGCTGAAAAGCATCAGTGTCAGTTTTCAATGTACCTGGAATTTGAAATACGTTTTTTCATATAAAAAATTTAGGATGAACAACAGTATAAAAGAAAAAAAAAAAACAAAAACAACTGGAATCAGGAAAGGACCTCTGCTAAGGTTCATTTACAAATGGAATGGGGTAAGATTTGTGAAGAATTCTTCAGAAATGAATGAATGTGTAATTACGAAAAGAGGAAATGTAACAAACACACCAGAATTTCACTGGATGTATTGAAAATGAGTATTTCTTCCCAAGAACACACCTTGGGGAAAAGGCAAAACCTTTCACAGTCCCCATATACAAAGGGAAAGGAGAACCAAAGGCATAAATTCATTTACTAAAAAAACAAAAACAAAAACAAAACAAACAAACAAACAAAAAACCCCAAACAAACAAACAAAAAACCCTGCATAAAATTACAATTTTTTTCCTCATTGCTTCTATTTGGTTTTTTTGTTTGTTTTTTTTTTACTGTCACTGTATGACAGAGAAATCCCTTCCCCCCTAAATGAGAGGGGGCAAGATCCACTCCCTTTTGCTGTGGAGAAAAAAAGTCACAGTCCAGTTTCTTCAAAAGACGTTTACTAGCACAAAACCATCATCAGGGTTTGAGAACCTTTTGAGATTCTTCTGGTACTTGTCACTGAAACACCCCTGAAATCATGTTTGAGCTTCTTTGTGGTTCTAAATATCCTCCCACAGCTTTACTGGCTTACATTAACCATTGCATAATATTTAAATCTTTATTTTTCTCCACCATGGCTCACCACAGCCACTCTTCTCAGCATCTTTTGGACTATATTCTTAAATTATTTTCTGTTTCAGGAATGGACTTTAGTGAAAAATTTACCTGTAATAATAAAACCAACACAAGAAACATTTCCATGCAATTCCGACTCATAATGCATGAACGTATGACTCCATCTGACATTTTTCTAGTTGACAGAGTCCAAAACCTCATGAAATACTTACTAATCAGCATTTCTTTGGGCAGCAGGGAAAGCCCTGAACACAGATTCCCTTAATACAGACAATTATATTAATAAGGCAGCAGTTCCAAGCAATCCATGGAGCACTGAAGTTCACACACATGAGATTTGCAGCCCTTGTCAAAGAGTTTGCTTCCGGCTATCCTCAGCCTTGTAACATTTTCACATTAATTTTGGGCAGCGTGAATTATCTCGCTTGGGGCATTTTAAACAGGCTTGAAAATAAATAATTAATGCATTGGACACTATTAATTAGCAAAACTCAGAAACAGCTACTGTTGCAGAGCCTGAAAAGTTTTTCTAAACTTTTCAGGCTGTTAATAATAAATAGGGTGGAAATGGCCAATTAACATACTTAAATAGCAACCTTTATAAACAGTGGAAAATACCACTTTTTCTGTTCTTTTGATGAGAGAAATGAAAAACTCCAACTCTGCTACTTTAGTCCTAATACTTTACTAACAGAAATGTAGAGTCACACTTGTAGGTGAAACAGACCTGTGGAACCAAGCACATACCAAACACAAACCAAATATCTAACTATGACAATTCTTTTCAGATATTGGAAATACATTCTTTTACACTTTTTATGTGGCAATAAATTTTGTAAAAAATAAAGACAAACATGTGAAGATGAAGACTTATGACCATATTTACTCATTACTACAATTTTGGAAATCACAGATCTACAGTCATACAGGCTATATTATAAAATATGACTTCTCTAATGCATCAATACAGAATAAAAATAATTTATTTCCTAGCATCAACTTTTTTCTAACCAAGACTTACTTTTCTGTAGCACTAGAAATAATGAGATAAAGCCAGGATGATGACTGGGAGTAGTCAGCCTAGATTTACAAAGCAGAATGACCTCTCCCATAAAGTGAGGTGCTCACTGGATGATGGGAGAGCATGGCTGATGTGGATCTTGACTTCAGCAAGGCTTCCAGAGCTGTCTCCCACAATATTCTCATGGACAAACTGACAAGACAGGAACCAGAGGAGCAGAGAGCTGAGGAGGTTTAAAACTGGCTGAATTGCTGGGCTCAAAAGTTTATGATGACACATTCCAGCTGGAGGCCATACTATTATATCAGTGGAAGATCACCCTCAGCAGTGTGATGTCAACAGGAAAAACAAGAGGGGAAGATGCAAAACCAGGCAGCAGCACTGTTCCTTCACCTTCCTTTTTCATAAAAACTAACAGAGAGGGTAAAAGAGAAAATTATACAAAATTGACTGCTGCAGCATTTGAGTTTTATCAATATTCATCTTGAGGTGACCAAGCCACTGACAGAGCTCACACACAACCCTGGTACAGCATAAACCATCTATTTGACAGTCAACAAAAACAGCAGTACCCTGAGCTATAATATTGTTGCACTGCCAGTTCATTTATTCATGAACTGCAGAGGAAAATAAGCACGTGGAATGTATATAAATTTTCAGTTCAGAAGTTACTGCCATCAAGGGAGAGCCCTAAGTTATACACTACCTTTATAAAAAAAAAGTTTGTGGTTTGTTTCTTTTTCCCCAGGAATGCTGCAGCCTATCCAATGAGCACACCCCTTAGCCTTTCTCTTTTGGAACAAAGCTTCCCTTTGCTGCTCAGGGCTCACACTCACCTGACATGTGCACCAGAAACAAAACTGCTCTAAAAGTTTGGAAAGAAGCACGTTTGGTTTACTGCGTCCTTTTTTCTCCATTTTCCAAATACCAAGAGTCCACCTGCTTCTTTACCTGATTCCTCGTTGGCTGTTCCTGCCTACATTTGGCCATGCAGTAAAACCTCTTTGCACAGCAGAGGAATCCACTAAAGGACACAGATTTAAGATAAATCAGATTTTTAGGCAATAATCAGACAATAAATTCTATAATGGGAGACAATGCAGCCCAGAGAGCAATTATGTTTTCTTTACACCAACACTTGCAAAGTGTAAAATTCTTGACTGGCTTATAAGAGAACAAAATAACCAGAGTTTGACAGGCAGCTGTTGTGAAACTAGAAACTTTACCTGAGCTGGGCAATTATCAGAGCAGCCTGAACTCTGTCCTGAGATCCAGCTGTCACTGCCCACTAAATCCAAAACCTTTGGGACAGGACACACCAGGGACCATTCAGGAGGAATCCCAGTCCAGGAGATGCTCCTCCTCTGGGTGGAATGATGGACTGAGAGTGGACAAGTGGCCCAGTCCAGCTGTTCATCAAAGTTTCAAATAACAGCAATGAAAACTCAGTATATTTAGGCCTTTTGAAAAGAGATTAACCAAGATTCAATGCCTTAAGGTACCTCTAACTACTAACAGGAAAAAAAAAAAAAAAAGTTTTAAGCTTCATTTTAATGTCAGTATTTTGGGTTTATTAATATGTTGTGCTCTGTGTCAACAAAAGAACAATGTCATGGGTTTGGGCTGGTCTTATTATGAAACAAACAATGAATATTTAGAGTTTTCAGGTAAAAGTTTGGTTAATGAATAAATGCAAGTGATAATTAAGATTTACAAGTAAAGATGTTGCTACCAGTATTCCTACCTTATGAAATTTAAAACCTAACCTGCTCAATCACCAAACATTCCCAATAAAGCCACACTCACTGATTCTGAATAACCATAAAGACTTCAAATGTATGAAATATTCAGGCTTAGTTATGATGAAATCAAAAAATCTCCAAAAAGCAATGATGGCTTCAGAAAAAAAATAAGTGTGAAGTGAATAACTACACACTTGAAATGAAAATGTATCAGTGAATGAGAAAGAAAATATGCAATTTGCCGTTTCTCTGTAAAATTCAAAACAATCTACTAATTAAATATAAAATATATTATACACCTATTTTACCATTTTTCTCATTCCTCAATTTAGATTTCACAATGCATTAATTATTAAAACAGCCCATGAAGTCATTTCTTCAAGATAAGAGAACCAAAAGAAACTGATAAGAAATGTTCCTTCTTTTTCATTACCTTAAAATCCTCTTTTATTGCAGCTATCAAAGTGTTACCATGCTGCTTTATTTTCCTCTGTCCACCTCATGTGACAACAAGCTCCAAAAAAAATTGGGGGGGGGCGGGGAGAGAGAGAGATGACAAAAACCTCTGGTGGAGCTGCCATCTGATCTGAATCCTGATTACCACCTGCTGTATCGTTTAACTGGAAACAAGACCTCAAATCTCCCTGGAGAATGCATGGCTGTGATTTAGCTAACTGACATCTGGATGCTCCATATAAATAGAGCTGAAAGAACATTTTCCTGGTGCTTCCAAGCCCGGCTGATAAAGTAAGCAGTTTGAGCATTAAGGCTTCAGGTGGCTCATTACATCTCTATTGACAACTCAAATTTTTTTTCCCCGAAATCTCAAGGCAGTTCCTGCACAAACTCATGGCACCATGCACACTTGACTCCCATGAGAAACTTGGGAGGGGAGATCTTTGTCTCCCTGGGAAAAGCACTTGTGGAAAACACACATTAAACTGCACAGGTACAGATAACCCAGGAGGCAGAAAGGTTTCCTTGTAAAAGCTGTATTTTGTAATAGGGATTCCTCAACTCATGTTCTATCCCACATTTTGCAATGAAAACTACAATGTCTCAAAATATGGATCTGTAAATACAGGTTCGTTTCGTTTCTACCCAAGTCCAAAACCAGAGTAGCACACAGAGCAAAGACAGAAGTGCATGAAAATACAAACCACTGGAAAAATATGTTTAAAGTCTAAAGTATCTTTATGTATTTTAATATTTCTTGTCACCAAGATAATCAAGCATCGTGAACAGAATCAGATAAAAGGAATATTATTGAACAGAACTTTTGCTCTTGACAAATAAACCCACCTTGTTCAGAAATTCAACTGAGACAAAAAAAAGACAACTTTTATTCAACATCAAAAAGTCTTCCTAGAAAAACAGATGGGATGAATACTCAGGATAAAGTTTAGCTAATGAAAAACTCAACAGCCTAAAGCATAGATTTATACCAAACAACAGTAAAACTACAAAATGATGCACTGCTAAAATGTAAAAAATTTTGCTTATGATAAAATTATTTGGAGATAGAATTTTTGTGGTACAGGTGAGCATTTTTTTCTGAACAAATTTAAAGAGCTTCAGCACAAGGAGTTTCATTTTCTAAATATATAAGATAAATAAAATAAATGTCATCTACCCTCTTAAACATAAAAAACTCAAGCACATAAATGCATCTTAGAGTCAGTAACAACTGCAGAACCCACACTCCATCAAGCTGTTATCCAGTTTTTATATAATTAAGAGATTCATTCAGAAGCCTTAATATGATAATGCATGAATATAATGGAGCATTGTGTCTCAATATCACTTCAGGACAACTTCAAAAATGCAAAACAAAATTAAGTTGCAATCTAATTTGTTAAATCCCATTTAGTCAGATTTGTAAATTCTTTTCTGCCAACATCAGCTGTTTTGGTTGCCAGTTAGTAAAACACTGCTAGGAATGCAAGGAGAGGTGAAGCCACATGCACAACTACAAAGCACAGACCTCTGCAGTAAATAAGTGCTGGATAGAGGAAATCCTAATAAACTGGACATGAGTCAAACACTGAATCCTCTAATTTCTCAAAAAGTTTCCAAAATTTCCATCATCAAAGGTTTCTTACATTAATATGATTCCTTCACTTCACAGAACTGCTCGGAAAATCATAAAAGCAGTAAATGTGCTCTCTGAGTAGGCAATAGTAATTGGGAGTTTTCTGCTTAGGGGGAAAAATGGAGGGATGCCTGGAAAACACAGATCTTGATGCTTCTAATAGTGCAAAATACATGAGCTTTAAGTGGATTTCCTCAGGTCTGCTTAAAATTATAATGGGTCAATTTAGTTTACTCTGATGATTTCCTCAGTTACAAAGCTGCTTAAGAATTTTTTGGCTCTAAGCTGCAGCTCAGTGCTTTGTATGGTTACAGCTGATAACTGAAATTGACTGGGTTAAAATGTGTGGGATTTGTTTCAGAAGGTTAAAAAAATGACAGTTTTTTTCTTTGATAGCCCAAAATAGTTCCATTAACATCCAGATCAGCACAACCAAGGTGGCAGTGATGAAAACATCTCATGGAACAGCCTCTCTGAGGAGAAAACCCAGGAGCTCTGAGGAACTCGCTGGACATCCTTGCAAGGAAATGAGGAATACTACTCCAGCATGATTACTTACTTTAAACTCATCATTAAATCATTTCAGTTCAGAGGGTCCACAGCAGGGACTCCAGGACTGCCACATGGGAAGGAACGAGCTGCCTGGGGCAGGAGGTGGCAGGACTGCTGCTGGCAGCAGCTTTCAGCATTTGCCAAAATGCAGCTCATGGTGGACTCTGTGAGACACCTGAAGAAATGGAGAGATCTGCTTGTGTTAAAAGGGGCAATCCCACTGCTCCCATATCCTCCTGGACCGGCCACACGCTCATCTGACCTCTCCAGAAAGCAGTTCAGCTTTCTGCCAGAAAAATAACAATTCAGAAGGGAAAAAAGGTGACAAGTATTGCAGTTGACACAGGAGAAGCTGGAGAGGTGCCTGGACTGCAGGATGAGGGAGAGGAAGCCCAGCAGGAAGCAGCAAGCTGTGAGATGAACTTAGGTGTCACGAAACTTCACGCTTCAAGACCGAGGTTAAAATTGCTATTTGAACAATTCATTATTTCGAGCACTCCCAGGGAAATGAAACAAAAGCAGCGAACTTCATTTAAATACAGGCTGGGAACAACTGCCAAGAGGAACAAGGTCAGCATCAATTCCCCTGATCATATCCCTTAGTGCTGTAAAGTACATGCTGCTTTTATCTTTTAACAGTCGAACTGATTAATATGACGAGCTAAAATTGCCAGCCTCCATGGGATGGAGAGGAACGGATAGATGTGAACATGTGCTGAAAATTAAAAGGTGGTAAGAAATGAACAGGCTGTTCCCCCAAAATCTGCAGAAAGAACAACTTCAAGCAGCCAAATTTGAATTGTGGTTCCCAGGCTCACTGCAGAGCTGCCAGTGCTGTGCCAGACATGAAGACAACCTCCCTGGCACTGATGTGCCTTGTGTCCAGCAAGACTTTTGGGCTGATGGAAGATAAGACAGAAGAAATTCCATCTTTAGTCACACAACCACCATCACCCTCAAAACAGCCAGAAAAAGGAGAGAGCTCGTGGCTGGCACTGAGATAACTCAACCATTGGCTTCTTCTCTTTCAATTTTCTCAGCATAACCCAAAATACCTTGGTTTAATACTGGTTCTTGTCAAGAATACTGCTGAGAGCTCAGAACTTTTTATAAAATAGATTTACTGAGAAGCTGAGAACAAATCCATTTAGATGAATTGTAAAATGAGGGCTTAGCATTCAGTGACACAAAATGACAGGCATGTGCTGAAATGAATTAACCCCACTGGCTTGGATGTAATACCCAGTGCCTTTAAATGTATCATTCCTCCATTTCTAAAATTATTTAAAAAAGAAAAACTCCTAAAATGTCATGAAAGTGAAGGAAGGGGCTGAAAGTAGAATTGAGCTCCTCATTTTGGTTTTGATTTCTTAGTGATCTTAGCAAATCACTAACTCATTCTTTACTTTCTGCCTCATAAAACTGAGAAAAAAAAACCCCTTGATATATACCTGACACTTTTAATATGAAAAGCACTTTAGAGAAGCTTTTTGACACAGGATGAAAGATTGTACTTTGCCATACAGAATAGCTGTATTACCTGACATGCTCATTATACACTGTCAGAACCCAACAACTTTCAGAATATTTTCCTCTTATTATTCCTCACTCTTTGACTGTGTTCAGTAATTACAGATGGAATTCTGTAGATTGCTTTAGTGACTTAGGAGAGTACTTCCCTCAGAAATCCAGATAAACCTGCTTCTCAGCTGTTCAGAAATGTTTTCAAGAATCTTGCAGGTATTAAGGTAAAGGGTTTTTGTAATGCAGACTTCTCAGTCCACAGAGCTGTGAATAAAGGAAGCATTCCCATTTAAAAATCTCTGGCATTTCTTAATGCTATAAATAGAAAATGACCTGAATTAATTGTATTTCCTTTCTGGTCTCACTAAACACTGCACACCTCCACACAAGCAGCATTCCTAGCACAAACACAATTATTTGTTATTTCTGTGCTTCCTCTCTAGGTCACAATCCAGAGCCAGTTTTGCTCCTTCTCCCCCTCTGTCTCTGCTGCACAGAGGCACCAAGATGAGCCGTCCACACTGTGAGCACCACACGAACATTTCTGCAGCACACATCAGCCTGGCTCCCCCGCCTGTGCTTACAGCCACTGGAATTTCTCTAGCACATCAGAACCACTTCTGGCACACTTCAGACCCGCTCTCCTTCAGTAGAAATTGCCCTGCCTATTTTAGAAACAATCAGGCCAACTACACATTTATTTGACTACCTGACCTACCCTTCAGAACAGCCATTACCACACGGCATAATGACATCCCACGGAGAGGTAAGTGCCACTCTCCAAGGCAGGCAGTGCTTTTGGGAATCATTTCAGCAAGCCAAACAATGCCAATTAACTGACATCACTCCCAGAAATACTCCTTTGTGTGTCAGGGAAGTGATGCCCAGACACAGCAAACAAGGGGCTGTGTGTTCCTGGGGGTGGCAGCCCATCTGCTTCTTCCACGCTGCCAAATCCAAGGGCCTTTATTAAAAACAGGACTTGGGTTATGCAATTTGCCAGACTCTGCCCCTTTCCTACTCCTTGCGCTCCCAGACTCACGTCTAGAGGGATGGGGAAAAAACCTGCTCCTCTCCTGCTGGCTTTCACTGGAAGCTTAGACAAAACACACTAATTGCTGTTGAAAATTCTTAGAAAATTCATGACTCTAAGTATTTCTGTTTCTTCAGCTCCTCATGCCAGTAAAATTTCTGATTTTCTCCAGAGTGAAAGCTTTTATAGAGAACACCTTACCCAAGCGCAAAGGAATCTGAAGGGATGGCTGCTAATGAGGAGGGTCTGGCTCCTCACAAACACCACACCTTGGAGCACTGTGGGGAAATAATTCCAGATGAGGATGACCAAAATATGGACTGGAGATGAGCTCAGAGCTCTGGGACTCCTCACACCTGAGATCCCCACCTGAGGCTACTCCAGGCCTGGGCACACATCCCAGAACACACAGAACTATTTCAGGATTAATTGATTGCTGGTGTTATGTTTGTACTTTTTTTTACATGTACTCAAAAAATTCTTAATGATTATCAGAACAAACTGAAAATCCAAAAGAAAAAGCTTTTCCAAAGACTGCAGAGATGCACAGGAAAGCATGGTATGTAGCCAAAGTAGGAAAAAAAAAACAAACTTGAAAGAATTATTGACCTTTTAAAATATATTTGATTGTTCTCCAGAATACATAACAGTGAATAAAACAGTGTCTGTTATATTATAGTAAGGGTTCGTCTTGTCCCAAAATTTCTATTGGTTAATAGTGTAGCCTTAAAGTCCTGCAGGGAAAAAAAAAAA
>VXBR01004752.1:518691-575494 GCA_013400215.1 Cisticola juncidis | reverse complement strand
AAAAAAAAAAAAAAAAAAAGTTTAATTTAGGAAGTAAGAGTAACTCCTTGTTATAAACAACATGCACTCTGGGGCCAAGATAATTTTACTGTGCACTTGTTATTTAAATGAGTGCAGTGTCTCCATATGGTCATATGGATGTGAGATATATGTTACAGGCTCAAGGGGCACTGAAGGATTTAAAGTACATATGTTAAAAAATAATGCTGAGTTGGCACCCAGCATTGCTGTCTTCACCATAGCAAATAGTAACCTGCTCCATTCTTTCATTTGTTATTTTCCTTAGAAGTGTTTCTAAGAGATAAAAAGCACATGGGGATTTCACAGAGGCTTTACTGCATAATCAAGTTATTTCAAGAATTACAGTACTGGAAGCATTGTCTGTTCTCTTCAAAGCAAAACCAAAAGCAAGTTCCATATATAACTATAAATATTGGTTAAATCTAGAATTCCCAGACAATCTTCTCAGTATTAACACTTCTCATTGATTATGATACTATGTTAATTCATGCCAGATGGAGACTATTCAAATGTTCATGACTTGTACTTGTCACGAGCATATGTTTCTGGAATAATGGAGTGGTTTCATAGCAAACAACATCCCATATTTAAAGACCTATGATGAGGTTCATAAAAAGAAAAAAAAAATTAAAAACCCAAACCAACAACAGCAACAACAACAATAAACTCCCCATAAACAGAAAAGGGCACAACTAGAAAAAAAAAAAAAATCAGGTTCTTCACTACCAAGAAGACTCTGGAGGGCAAAGCGTTCTCTGCACATTTCTGACTCAACACTGGGTACAGAACTTTAACTCATCCCACTCAAACATGTGGAAGGGAACACTTGGTATTTCCTGACTTCCAATATTTTGAAAGTATTCTACTTAATTAGAAAATAGATTTCTTAGCTTTTTGCCATAATGTCCTTACCTATGTATCAGAGTTAACTTCCACCTGCTTCCTCTCCAACACAAGGAAATTATTGCTTCTCGGGTTTGCCCTAAATTGCAAAACAAACCGCTCCAACTAACTTTGTTGCAGACAGGCTGATTTCTGATTCTAAAAATATGATCTGACCAGTTCAATGTTCTTTATTCCCCTCTTAAACAGGGACAGAATTATTTTTGCTAATGCGATGAATGGCTACAGAACACCTTCATCAGTTTTACATACAAGATACACAAACTCCAAACCTCACTCTTGTCCTGTCATATCCAGAACAGGCAGAATTTCCAAACTCTTTGTGCATGAGTTTGAATGCGAAGAATTGAAAAATGGGAGCAAGGGATGATAGATTAACTTTGAGGGGGAAAAAAACTGCAACAGAGTTGAAAATGCCACATGATGGATTGAGAGGTGGGGACAGGTACAAGAGAAAAAATCCACAAAGGAAAGGATCACACACTCCAAATGAGTGTGAGCAAAGAGGTGGTATAAGTTGTTATGAAAAGATATTTAAATGAAATGAGCAACAAAGGAAACTTGGAGTAATCAACATTTCTTCCACATAACAAAGTTGCTTACAAAGGAAAAAATTGTAAATTTTTTGACAAAGGTAAAAAAGCACTTTTGTTTCAAAACAAAAATACTAAGTGAATTGAACAGACTGAACTGCATGTCACGCCAAGAGTTTTAAGCTTTAAATTTCAAATGTGCAGAGATGTTAAAAAAAACAAAGAAAACAAAACAAAACAAAATACTACCTTTGTTTTCTTTACTTTTGCCTGCTGGTGAAGTGGAAAATATGACAAGCTGAAGTGTTTATATTTCAGAGATTCCACTTCATTTGACTGATTAAATCAATTCATAGCGCAGTAACAGGCACCACCTTTTTAGGCAACTTGGGGTCAGGATATCACCCATTTTGGAAGGGCAGATGGGAGAAAGGAAGACACAGGAAATAAGGACTTAGATTTTGAATTATCATGACAGAATGAGCTCCTGCAGGATTGAAAAGACTGTTATAATATTTATCGAGTTCTGCCAGTGGTAATGGCAGCATGCTCCCCCCTCTGTGCTGACTCAATGGGCACAGAGAATGAAAACCCTTTGGGTGAGATAATAAAATGTGCATGTGTTCTGTCTGATAACAGTAGCCCTGGTGATAATCCTATGAATTCCCAAAATATGTTCCAGCATGATTCAGAGGACAAGTATTACATCCTGAACAGAAGAAGAAGGGGAAAACAAGACGTGGTAGTGGCAATGGCCAAAACTTCCAGCCTAAAAAATGAATTAAAAAATCTCAACACAAATGTTTCCTTCAAAGAGGAAAAAAAAAAAAAAAGCTAAAAAATAAAGCTAGAAGCAAACCATCAAGAAGCAAATATTCAGCCTTCAGTCAAATATAACCTAAAAAGCCCCATCACCAATAAAACACATGTGAGCTTTAATTTGTCGAGTCTGTTTTGTTTACAAGCCCTGAGAAAAGGTCTCCAAACCACACATCTTCCTATGGCTAAACCAGGTAAAATATGCTCTTTAATGTAAAGGATAATGCTGCTGGAACACCCTAAATAGTTTGGGTTTTCCTGTATAATAAGATCTACCGTTGAGAAAAGAATCAAGAGATGCAATAATTTTTGTTCCTGTTTGCATTTTTCCATTACTTCAGCAAATGACACTTCCTGTTTTCACTCTCCTGAAAGAGTGGAGAAACGAAGGAAAAGTTGAAATTACTTTGCATATTCTCTAGAAGTGGTGTGTTAAGGCCACTCCTACCTAGAATATATTATATGTATTCTAAAAGAACCATATATATATATATATATATATACATATACATGCAGCTTTTTCCATGGATAGTGGTACTTATTTTGTTATGAAACAAAAATTTTTGAAAGGACCAAAAAGGCTGCTGTTAGCAACCAAGTGGAAAAAGAAATGTATTCATCTTGTTCTTTTTTTAAAAAATGGTTTGTTCAGTCTCTTTTTACTACAGACCATTTAACTTGCTCTCTCCTTCAGTGACAGAAGACAAATCAAAAACTGTCAGGTATTTTACACTGAGATCTGCACTACACTTGAAGTTTGAACTGCAGCTCAGAATCATTGGACTCAGACCTACAATTGTTGCTATTCCTAGACATGTCACAAAATTCAGCTCTGCTAGAGCGATATGGATTCTGCCTAATCAAAAATAGGACAAAACCTTGTTAAAGGCAAAGAAGCTCTACAAAGCCACAGTGCCTGTGAACAATCCCAAAAGCAATGCATTCCCATTCCCAGAGAGCTGAGCATTTGCCAAGCCTGTTTCCTATGCAAATGGTCGTTTTACCTGTGCAGCTCTCAAATCCTTTTCCCTCAGAGAATAAGGTGTTCTCTGACCTTTCCCTTGTTCCTATTCCCAGTCTGATTCCCAGATTCACCCTGAAGTTCATTGCTGCACTTGCAGTCTTCGCTTTCTCTTTACATCTTTCCAGAAAAATGCACCTTCCCCTTCCCATTCTGCAGCTACATTCATCACCTTGCTGAGGTCTCACCCTGCAAATTATATGAGCTGAAGGAATGGTTCCCACCCCAGAAGTGACTTTTCTGTCTTTTCCTGTCTCCGCAATCAGTTTTCTAACCAGTTCTGAGACAGTAGGAACTCTCAGTAGCAGGAGATCCTGGCTGTGCCCCATAAGGGATGTTCTGAAGCATCTGACATATGCAAGGAAAAAAAATTGCAAATCAATGCTTCTTGAAGGACTTATTCCATGTGACCCTTCAAAAAGATTCTGTGTGACTTTTCCTGTCACTGCTGAACATTGAGATTGCACCAAAGGAAAAATATTCCAAAAGGACAAGCCCATCAGAAGTCGAAATTCTTTATAGATTGCAATAAACCAAACCTATACTCCAAGTCTCAAACAGTTCATCTTCCATCTTCTCTTCAGTGAATAAATCAGTGTTACTAAGCACAGCGAAAAGGTGAAAAAGGACACTCTGCACTTTATTTGAAATATACTGCCCATACTCCATTATATATTCCTTTTGTTATTCAGTGAGTAATGTTTTACTGCACCACTTGCCCAGATTAAGAATGTTTCAGTCTACATACTTATCATTTAAAACCACGATTCCCCCGAAGGGAGCACAATGGGAGAACATGATGTTAATTAGCCTTATGGCATTATATCCCAATTCTGCGCTCACTACACCACAGTTGTTGCATTCCCAATGCCTATTCCTTCAACCTCTCATGAAAAAGATCTGCACTTAGTCAACTTAGAGCATATTACTTTCCCATAAGGGAAAAAGACTCATGTAAAATGTACCGACCTGAAGTGAACACCACTAAAACATTAATGCTCTGTTCTTTAAATAGGCTTCCCTTTTATGTTCGCTTTATCCCAGTGTCATGCAAAACTGCTTGACATGTTTTGTTTGGCTGGTGTTTCAAAGAGTGCAAATTTTACTCAGTCCAACTTCCAGGCCCCTGCAGTCCATTCATCCAATTAAAGGACTGTGGAATGAAAACAGAAAAAGCGCTTTGTGGAGCTTCAGAAATATTGTCCCTCAGGAAGGCTGCCTGCAAAAAGCGAACAAATCCATTGTGCAAACTGGTGCATTGCAATAGAATAAAATTGCTCCTCAAAGTCTCTTTATCCAACATGGATTACTGACTCCTGATAGCTGTAGGTTAGTTGAAGGTAGAGTCTATCGGAGTCAGGAAAGCTCTTATTACCTTTTATTATAACACATCCTCCCCCCATAATCTATAAAAAAGCC
The DNA here is from genome assembly GCA_013400215.1 of Cisticola juncidis. Classification (NCBI taxonomy): domain Eukaryota; kingdom Metazoa; phylum Chordata; class Aves; order Passeriformes; family Cisticolidae; genus Cisticola; species Cisticola juncidis. The sequence goes on along the minus strand of VXBR01004752.1, from coordinate 570,778 downwards.
TCTAGGAGCCCATTCACTTCTACACCTCTTCGCCGCCTTTCAGTTTCAATAATGCTGAGCACAATTCAGGACTCTTTGCAGTCCACTGTAGTTTCCATATGCATTCAGAGGCTAAATATTCCTAAAATGCCCTTGGGAAAGGCAGGCTGCCATTTATTATTTCAGATATCTGGGAACTGTAGCCCTTGCAGCTCCCTGGGAATATTGTTTCAGACAGTTCTGCTAAAACCTACAACCTTACCTCTTGACCACACTAAGTGAAATTAATTATCATGCAAAGTTCCATGTGATACCCTTTCCTATGCATCAGTAATATAAATAAAGAGCAGAGGAAGACATTTAAAGTGGGCACCACAAACAAATGCTAAAGACTAAGTTTTTATGATTACGGATCCAAGATTTGAGGAAGGTCACAGCAATAACTGCAGAAAACTAATTATGCGCTGCTTCACGCTGATTGAAAACTCAGGAATGCTGCTTGATTGTCCATATTTTAGACACACACACACACTCTTCAAAGCGACCTGCACAAATTCCTCCTCTTTCTTGTTCAGAAAGAGCAGAAAAACACAAAAATTGAGCTACCATTCTTATATCGCACCCTTCAACACATTCACGGGGTTTTGGTCACCCTGAAATTAATTCATTCCCAGAGTGATGCCCCACTTTCACCCTGCCCACAAATTAAAGCAGTGGTCACTCAAAAACTGGATTCACATTTAGATTGGTTTGAATGAATCCCAAACTTCCAAGGAATTTTATATAAACCTGAAGAATTTTGTTGGTGAATCAAATGTAAAAATTGTTTGCTACCACCCACTGCGTAGTAGCCACATTTCTTGGATAATATTGAGGCAGTTTGTTTGGATGTTGCTCTTCCCCTGGCATTAGCAAGAGTTTCCAAAAACTATATTCACATTGCCTTTCTTCTCTTTTTCTTGTATTCTCAAACAAGATTGATGTCTCACCACACTTCAGTGCTTAACTTGAAATCTGGGAGAGTGATTTGCCAAAACAAATCATATCCTTATATGGAGAGAACCACTCACTTCCTGCAGGTTTTAAACTTGTTAATTATCAGCAGAAATGATGATCAGAATGCTGGACTTCTCATCTGTACATACCAAACAAGATTCTTGGCAGAAATTATTGGCTAATTTGAGAGTAGGGAAACCCCAGTGGTCCTGTCTGCATTCCTCACAAATTTGTTCGTGGAGCTGTCACACACTGGCAAGGAATGCCTTTTTTTGTTCCAATGCATTAATGCCAGTTTTAACCTTGCATCCAAAAACTTCTTGTAGCATCTTAAAGACCACTATTTCCCTTTTTTCCATACGGTACATCTTGGACATAATTTCAACATTAGACAACGGGTTTTAATTAATTTTCCAATTTTCCAATTGGCAATTACTAACCTAAAAGCATTGATTAAGGGAAAGATTAAGCTAAGAACTAGTTAATTGAATTCTTATTATTATAAATTTTCTTGGTGTTGAAATTTGTCATTATTTCCTATTAAAGAAAGGAAGGTAACTTTCTTACCAGTGAGTCATAATTATAGATTTTATACACATGTCTAAGTTGATATATTTCACAATTTAATTTAAATATATACTGAAACGTGTATTCTTTCCCTGAAATTTGTCATGACAGTTTGTAAAAATTACTGAAAAAAATTTGAAGTCAATGTTACATCCTTATTTTATCTATCCTGTACATATACAATATGAATAACTAATCACTCCAAAATTACTCTCTAATTTTTAAATTCTAAATAACCTTGTAGTTTGATTTACAGAATTTGCTTTCTTTGTTCAATTGATGAAGTCCCTGATTGTCCATACATCAGCAACCACCAATATAAACTTAGAATATTAGTTTAGGCAGTTGGAATAGAGTTTAAGTTCTCACAAACAAATATCAACTGTTTATATCTCAAGTAACTCAAAGCTACTGACATGTGAGAACCTATTATTTTGTCCAATGACTCTTGTTCAATGTGTTCTTTCTATCCAGCTATACAAGAGAAGCCACTACATCTTCACCTTCATGAGATAATGAGATAAACTAGAGGAAAACAGGCAGCTTGCAAATTAAATACTTATTTTCTTGTTTACTGTGTGACAAGTTAACATAGGATTCTTCCTTCAATGAGGCAAATAATAGCTAAATTACCTCTTTTAATTTCTTAAATGATATTTAAAAGAAAGCTGAACATAGTGAAGCATTTAAAAAATTAAATAAAGCATTTATTAAAATAATATTTCCTGTCAAAGGGTTTGGACCTGCAAATCAAACAGCTGCCCAAGCTAACAGGAATCACACTGCCATTTCTGCGTTCCATTTCCACTGCACACCATTTCCCTCCTCCCCATTTTCCTTTTGTCACTTCCCAAAGCTCCCCTGTACAGCTTGGCCAAGTCACTCCTCCATCAGCCTCTGCAGCAGCAAAGTTTCCTCTTAGATGGACTGAAAAGCAAATGTAATAACTATGAAAGCACTGAATTGCAAACCTAAGCACTCTCAAATGTTCAGCAAGAGATGAACCTTTATAGCGCCACACATATTGTTTGGGAATTCCAGGAGCATTATATTCCAAGATGAAAAATATACTTTAGCTCCTTTCTCTTATTTTGGGCCTTACACTGTTGTGTATTTAGAGTAATACAGATATCTTTTTCCTGGGGATAGGATGGAAAATGTTCTCCAGAACCAATTGTTAAATGTATAAGAATTAAATCTTATTCTGAGCTGCTGGAAAAATGATTTGCCAGTCTTGTAATAAAATTAATGACCTGGACAATTTAATCTGTTAATATATGGAATACTCCGAGCAGGAGCTTTTACTGTCTTCAGCTAGACCTGTAGGACAAGAACACTTTCTAAAGAAAGCACGGCTATAAATATAAACTTGGGATGTCAGCTACCAAGTGGCATTATCAAATAATGACCTTTTTCATCTAGGAACACCTCCTGACCTCTTAGACTTTGGGGCTGCGTGCTGAGTAGATGGGGTTTTCAGAACTGACAGGGAAGCAGAAAGAAGATGATGTCCTTAATCATATTCAAAGCAGCAGGATCACCTCCAGCACCTCACAGCAAGCACTGCCGCAGTACAAATTCAGTCAAGACAAAAGGGGGGATCTGCTCTCTTACTTTGCCTCACAGCTTGAGCTTACTCTGGAAATCTAAATTTTTGACAGCTCCCTTGCTCAAGTTCCTGGATCATCAGCTGGGGAAACTTGTATGCACCAAGTGGAAAAGAAGTGATGTGGAATTACCGTAATCACAGGAGCCACATGGACTCAACTAGCCTGGCTCACTCCTCTCCAACTACCCAGTCCTTCTGACAATCTGGTCAGGTCCTCAGATCTCACTCCTGCCTATCCTGCCCTTAATCCTGCACAACAACTGGGATTCATTGAGTAAAGATAATAAATAATCACTCCCTTNAGGGGGTGGGTTGCCGCTGAACAGTCAGTAAGTTCTCCCTTCTGCCAGTTGTACAGCTGGGCATGGATCTGGCAACATCCCAGTGCTCCTCCCAGCGCTGGCTATGGGAGAAACACCAGCTTGGACTGCTCAAGCACACTTTGAGTCAGCAAGCAACCAAGCCATTCTACGCACCACTTTCAAATAATCTTAGCTCCCCTAAATTAGTTTAGAGATAATGAAAAATGTAGAAGGGTGAACTTCCAAATTGCTGCCAGAATTACAGTTGTTCCACAGTAATTTGGCTGTGACCTTTTGCAAGAAGTATATGGGACATGTACTCAATCCCTTTTCTTTGAATTATTTGTATCCTCAACCCCTGTTTGCAGCCCTCTGAATTCTCTGCAAACAGTGGAGTTGGGAATGCAACAAAGAAACAGGTTTACGTGTAAAAAGTGCTAAAACAGTTTTAACATCAAGCTTAAATATTATAGCTATGTACACAAACAAGATATTTATAAATAAAAATTACTGAAAATGTAATTTTCTTACCATACCTTTATAATCTGATAGAAGGGAAAAAACAGCCTCTATGTTGTTAGGAACTTCTAGATCTTTTTGTTAAAAATGGATTTTATGTTTTTCTTTCCTTGATGAAAATGAGTCCTGGAAATTTGGCCTGTAATATCATAACAGTTAAATGGCAGTGATTTAAAAATGCCTGTGTATTCTTATAATTTATCTGTCCTCTCTTTCAGCTTAAACCTGAATAGGGTTTCCATCAGCTTTCAGAGTTCAACACAGCTCAGTTGTTCTATTTCCCAGCCTACTGAGAAAGAGATTCAGCTCCCTCCAAGCCCCTCTTCTTTATCAGAATGTGCTGCAAGACCTTTTCTGGCATCTCACTCTCCTTTTCTATACCGAAAGGGCTTGTCAGGCTACAAGATGTCATGCACCAAGTCATTAAATTGCCTTTTTTTGTGCCTGCAGCTGGGAAGAAGGTTTATTCAGCAACAACAGTCTGTTTTTCTTTGCATTGTTTTTTTTTTTCCTATTTATTTGTGTTGTGTTTCTGCCACAGTGACTTAATTTGTGCAACTGACAGTGTTGTCTCACCCACCGTCCTGCTGCCAGCAGGAAAGGAATTAAGGCCTGGCACTGATGGCTGCTGGTGAGTTTGTAAGGCTAAACTCTGGTTTTATTTAACTCAATTTTATTCTTTCTGTTCTGTCCTGTAGGACTGGCATTAATGCCCAACAGGCAAATGAAATGCAGTGTTCCAAAACTACTTATTTGCTATGTGATTTATTTGCTACATAAATGTTTTTCGTTCTTCTCTACCTCTCAGCAAGCAACACATAGCTGTGTTGGTTTTTGTTTGTTTTTTTTTTTGAGAAACAAGCAAGTGTTATACACTACATAGCACCAGAAATCTCCTTTTCAACTGCATAAAATAGGAAAGGGCATGTGGAGGGAGGGGGATAAGGAGGATTTCACACACTGCAAATTTCTCAGCACTCCAAGCTCTGGGAACAAAGGGATGGAAGCCTCCATCTCAGTGGGCAGTTCAGGTAGGCTGCTCTCTGCCACTGCCTGGGTGGTTACACTCCCCATTAGTTCCTATGTTGCTCTGAGCAAAAGTTTCTTGATTTACAATCACTGCTTTTTGAATAAATAATTCCAAATTCAGTGTAGGACACAGAGGGGAAAACTGCTGTCTTGTTGGTAAAGCTCTCAAGATGGGTCTTGGGAGATCCAGACTAAATCTCTAAAACAACAAATATTAGCAGAGCAAATATTAATTCAGAGTAACAATTAAATGTGATCAAAAGGTATTCTGAGTTGGAGGGGACCCACAAGGATCAAGTCTCACTCTTAAGTGAATGGTCCAAACAGGATAAAAGCCACAAACCCCGGTATTAGCCCCATGCGCTTACCAGATCAGCTAATGTGCCCACTGAAATGTGAGATATTTCTAATCTAATTTATATCAGAGAGTTTGGGGTTGAACTAGTCAAAACCTCCCATGAAAAGCTGCAATATAATCCCAAGAGCTTTATCTTTTTCCCTCCAGAGCAGGATGGGATAAGATAAAACAGACAATACACAAGAGGTGAGCTAAAGAAACAAAGCAGAATAGGTGACTTTGATATCTCCCTTCTCTAACTAATCCCTTTACCCAATTCCCTTTCCCCACTGCCTAGGATACTGGCACCTTCAACTGAGGTGTGCTTTACAAGTCATTTCCACTGAGTGTGAACCCGATTTGTGCCACCCATGAGGTGCCCACTTTGGCAGCCAAGCCCCCCGTGCAGAGTCCTCAGAGCCCTCAGGAGTCCCTGGCAATTCCACAGGCAGCAACAACAGGTGCTGTTCCATTTTCAGCCAAAACTGAGGAGCTCGAGAGACCATCCACAGTGCTCCTGCTGATCCCCCAGGCCAGGAGCCCTGTCCTAGAGAGCCCATCTGTACCCATCATTTCTGGGGGGAAGTGATGCCTTAAGTTTCAGCTTCCATGTATTTCAGATCCTGTGCTGCCCAGGGGTGCAGTTCTGAGCCTCACATCCAGTGTCAGTCAGCTCTCCTCACAGAGCAGGCAGACAAAACAAATCCTTTTCCTGCTGGAGACCAAGAATAACTTTCAGGCCCAAAAGCACCAACAAGGGTGGGCTGAAGGGAGGAGCAAGAAGGATGGGACCTCACAACCTGAAGCTGTAATTGGACAATTAAACCCCAAAATGCAAATGGACCAAAACTTATAAAGGTGTGAAACCTCATGACCGTTTGTCCATTTTGTGATCATTTTGGGTTCACCTTGAGGGTAGCCCTGGTCAAGATCTTGTCCTGCCCAAGGTGTATCCCTTAAGGCTTTTCAGTAAATGCCTACTTTATTCTCTAGCTCTGTCCAGTCTCTGTTCCAGGTCAGCCTTCCCAAGGCATCACTGGCAAGGGCAGCACTGTGACTATCTCAAAGTTGATGTGACAACACAAGGGGACAGGTCTGCAAGACTTGAATCAAGTTTAAGGTCTTCTGTGCTCTCAGCTGACAGGCTGAGGAGAACTGCACCACAGGCAGCAGGATGGGTCAAGCACTGGTGATGGGACATCACACTGTGAAGAAAAACACTGAAGAGGGGAATCTTTAACATATTTTTTAAAAAAAAAAACAACCCACAGTGTCTCGTCTTTAATTCAGAAATGTGATTAGAGATTCAACAGTTGCTTCTGGGGTGACACAGTGGAAAGGCTTGCTAAGGATTACACAAGACACACACAAAAAAAAGGTGAAAAAAAACCCAAGAAATTTTTTTCCAGGGCATCTAGGCAACACTGAATAAACACAGAGCAGCAAATATAAAACTTGATGATTTATAATGTAAGACAATGAAATGATGCAATTCTCCAGTAAACATATCTAACACTAGAACCAATTAAAAATCAAGGTTAAGTGAAAAAAGATTCAAGTGAAAATTAATATGCTTTAAGAATACAAATATGCCCTAGAAACTCCACATTCACTCAAAATATAATTTCTTGTGAAAAAATAGATTGATTCCCTTCTAACTGCTTTTATTGCCGAAGACAGAAAACCTCTGGAATACATTGAAAAGTTCAATGAACCTAATTATGAGGTTTTTAAGCTACAAATACTGACTGTCCAGCAGACAGTAACCAAAGAGGCTTTTAATTATTCAAAAAATTCAAGATGCCTGTCATCTCTGACAAAGAGAAGCTGAGGGAAGAGCAGCAAGTCAATCCATGATTTAAGGTTTTTTTAACCCATTTTAAAAGTGAACTCCCTTTGGAAAAAAAATGACAAGTTTGAATAAAAGGGAAACAAATTTTGAATTAGAAATAATTATTGCTTTGGTTATTGAAGTTTATTTTGTGACTACAATATGTTCTTGTCTGTGCTTCTAAACTGAAAAGCAGTGTCAGCACAGAGATATGATGAGCACTCCAAACCCATCCAGGCATTTCAGAGCAGATTTCCCTCTGCTGTGCCTCTATTTCCCCTCATTTCAGTTTTAAAAGTCTGAAAAAATGTTTAATTTTCTTAACTGCACATATTATAAAAACTTCCACAGCAGCATCACCAGACAGAAAGGAGAAATGCTGGAATACATTCATGTTTAAAAGGACTGGGTTCATTCATAATCGGCTTTGATATTTGCAGAGGTTTTTATTTAGTGGATTGATTTCTTCCAGTTGGAAATGCTGAAAAGATTTCACCCTTTCTTCGTGGGACAGCAGAGAAGGCAGAAGGAGGACAAGGTCTTACACTGCTCCTTCTTCCCTGTAATTTTTGTCTCCATGCATAAGCCATGGTAAAAAGGGTTGAGTGATGGACCTTTCTCCAGAATACTGGTTTTTTTCACTTAGCTGAACCTCAAGAAGATCACTTATGATGGAGCTTTTCCCCTGTCAGAGGAAGTCAAGCAAAATTCTCACTGCTTATGCCACCCAGCAATTTACAAAAGGGGATTTAGGTTTTAATAATTAAAAAATCCTGCTGAGTAATTTATATTCTTTTGCTAGCCGTAACATAAGTAAGAATGTCTTCCCAATAACAATTTCAAAAATAATTTCTTAGGGCTTGATTTCCAATTCAATCCCACAGTAAATCTAGTAAGGAATTTATATGACTTAATTTAAAGCATCTAATTGAATGATTTAGCTTTGTGTAAATGTAATGAGCCATTTCATAAAATCAATAACATTGTAAAGTATAAACTAAATTATTATAAATGAAGGCAATAAAAAAAGAGCTCCTCTGTATTAGGCAGGGTGACACTTGATTAATGGGTTATTATTGTAGGTTGCAGCAGAGCAGGCAGAAGAGACTGGGGTGATATTTTCAGAGGTGCAAAGGTTGGCTGCCCAGCATGCAAACAGCATCAACGCTGGGAGCCCAAATTCCAGATACAGAAATGTATTACCAGGAACACCAGCTGAAGGGGTCAGTATTCTTCACAAATTAAACCTAAATAATTCTGGCACCTCCTTCAAACATTCACAAACTTCCTTCTGTGCATGAGGAACACATTTAGAATACTCTTATTTAGACAAATTCAACATTATCTGCTAACCAACAAAAAATGAAGGCTAAAAACTTCCTCCAAAAATGCCCATAAAAGTGGGACAAGTGCAGATGGTTTTATACACAATAAATCACACACAGCAAAATATCTCCAAGCACGATAAAAATGAAGTAACAAGTCTAAGCTCCCAGGCCAAACTAATAGCCCCAACATTTCAGAATGCTCTGTCTATTCTTCATTCCCTTGGAAAAGTACAATATACTCAGAAATTTTCAGAAAAGTTTAATGATTAATTACATGGATGGAATTTCATTTGCAAACGTGCAAAATAGGACCATACACTTACACTGATATTCCACTCACAACAAACACATTATTTTCACTATATAATGAATTAAAACAAGAAAGAACCTTTCCTTTGTTTCTCTCAGTGATTCCACACCTTCAGAAACAATCTGAGGTCAATCAAATAAATAAAAAATCAAAAACAAAACAAGCAAAAAAGTAACATAAGAAATGCAAGAAAATGCATTAACAAAACAAACAAAAAAGTAACATAAGAAATGCAAGAAAATGCATTAACAAAACAAACAAAAAAGTAACATAAGAAATGCAAGAAAATGCATTAACAAAAAGAAAAATCTTCTAGATCTTTTAAATAAAACCCCATAAATATTGACCATAAGAAAAAAAAAAATTGAAGTGCCAGGGTCTTCTCAGATTTTAAGCTTTCTTTTTGAGTTCACTAAAAGCAGCATCATTTATTGCCCTGCAAAACATATAGTGGCTCACGCAAGAGGAATTGGTCTCCACAAGAGCATGCACAAAATCCATCTCTTCCACCGAAGATTTTGGCTCTTGCATCATAGCATCTCCGACTTAAAATGTATCACAAAATGCAAACTATAACACAAAGTGGAAAACAGCTGGGATTAAGAGAAAAGAAGAATGCCACAGGCAGAAAGTGTCTCGATCTACAATCCTGCTTGGAAAGCACAGAGGAACAAAAAAGCAAAAACACAGCTCAGCCTCAGGCCCCAGTAGATTAATAGAGGGAAACAATCAATGATCTGAAAGAGCTACGTCCAAAATCAAGCCACAAGCTCACAGAGTTACAGATTTATAGCAAAACTCAGATCTTAAATTTGCTCTAAAATGGCCAAATGATGAAGGGCAACAAGTCTTTTCCAAAGGCAAGAGCAGCACCCCTCCTATCCCTTAATAAGGGAGGAAAGAGAGACATCTAGCTGCTGAAGGGGAGCCAGCAGGAAACATCAGATTTAACAGCAGCACCCCGAAGTTCTGAACCCCAGCACCTGGGTGTGACAGCTCCTGGGACAGCTCATGGCTATGACACACTGGGGAGCCAAAAGGCCACCAGCCAGAGCAACAGCTGATGAGAGAGGGAGTGAGTGAAAAGCCAGATTTTCACCAGGAAAGATAAAAAAGGTGAGGGATTGCTCGTCTCTGAACCAGAAGAGTGGCTTCTGCTTCAAAAACTAAAAGAAAGATTGCCTTCCCTGACATGAATGATGATAGTCAGAAATCTAGCTGGACACAGGAGGAAGAAAACATTCTTTATACTGAGGAGCCTTGATGGTCTGTGGAGAGAGATAAGGAGAACCTGGTCAGCAGGCCAGCTGAAGACCAAGCAACCATCACAGGCAGTTCTGCTCAGTGTGGGACACAGAAGTCAGGCTGGGAACAATACGGATAGTGATTAATTTGGCCTCCGACAATTAAACTAAATATTTAAACATGTGAATGTATTTTCCAGGGAAATTTCCTTCTGAGCATTTCCCATTTCGTGTAAAGCAGCTTTTCTGATTGGAGATTTCTGCCAGAGGCTGCATTTTCACTAGGGTCTCTCTCAACAAAGCCCAGCAATAACATGGTGGAGGGGGCAGGTAGGGCACTGCCACTGACGACAGGCAGTGTCTGTGGAAGGGAGGGACAGGCAATACTTTCACACAAAATACCTGTTCAGCCAAACACATCTGTTGTTTACATTGTCTCTATGCAAAAATTACTTGAAAGGATTTTTCACATATGACATACAGGTATTGGTATGAGCATCAGCACAGCAGCATTAATTCACATCTTCATTTCATCATTTATTTTCCCTTAGGAGATTTGAAATACATTTATCTTCCTAGACTTATTGTATTTTGAACATTTGGCACTTTTGGGGTACATTGTGCTAGGTACACCTAAGCACTTGTAGGTGCCAGGGTTGACCCTCTTAACAAACCCTCATATTTTGAGTTAGAACCAAAAATTATTAATAAAAAAAACCAGATTGATTGTGTCTAGTATTTTGATAGCATGTGAGGAGGGTTTTTTAAAGATCAAAACTTTAGAAACTGAATGGCCTCTGTCTGAGACGTTTGCAGATATAAAGGTGTGAGTTCCCAGAAAGAGAAGAGGAGAGAACAGAAGACAGAGCTGCTCTGGGGCCAGCTGCAACAACCCAATTCCAAGACACCAAAAAGCCCTGTGAAGGGAAGGCTGCCACAAAACACAGCATTCACAGAGGGAAAAAGAAATCAACATATGAAAAGTTCACTAAATAAGGTGTCACTGCTTGCAATCAAACAAAGCCCAAGAACAGCCTTAGGTGATGCACGAAGCATCTGCTATGTAGTGAAGGACAATTCTCTTCCAGAGTTCTACAATGGACTTAAAGCTATGGAAAAATGTAAAGCAGATTATACATTAAGAATAAAAAGCCTGCACTTGAAAATAACTAAAATGCTGAAGATTATAAAGAATGCCAATGCCAGAAAAACTAGAATGAGGGAACTCCTCCAGCCCCAGCCCTGTGGCTTCAAACACTGCTCATTCTCTCTCCAGACATCAGTTGCATTTCCTTACCTTAAGCAGAAATTAAGAATTACTAGGAATTGGGGAGGGGGAAACAGGAGAGGTAATTTGCCTAAGAGAGTTAAATGAGATGACTCTGGTCTATTTTCCTTTGTTATTCCATGCCTAATGAAGTGTCTGGGTAGTTGGAACAGCTCCTGCAGCATGATCTGATTGTTGTAGTTGCCTGTTTGTTTGCCGTGAGTTATTGTTTTATTTGGCTCTCATTTCTGAGCTGTTTCCCTGCTCTGCTGGGCAGACGGATGCTGCTGGATCGTGTTTATGAGCCTGTAAATGATTGGGGAGCTGTTTCTCCAACATAAGAGATTATGAGAGACAGAGAGAGGGGCTGTGCTGGACTGTGCTGGGCAGAGCACAGACTGCTGCAGCATATGATGGTCTTTCTGTGTCCAAACCCCAAAGCAGCATTTGAATGCACAACAAAGTGTGGTTTTGTTGGTTTTGGTTTTATTCCCCAAAAGCAAGTTAGTTGTTCAGTGAACTCGTAAATTACACTATGTCCTTCATATCAAAAAGCATCTTGAAGGATCCAGCATGGTGAACACCAATACCTCCAACAGGGGCATCTTGCAGCCACTTATATCTGCCTGGGGAACGTATGACAAAGAGATTTCATCTTCACAACTTTAGCTTCTGGCTTCCTATTTAAGTTATAATCAATATTTGTGTTTATGCCTGAATAGAACATCAATCACCTAACATCATGCTGTATAAATCAAATCTTGAAATTAAATTCTCCTGCTTTCTTGCAAGTATGAATATAATATTTTGTGATTGTCTGGTACAAATCAGTCAAATACTTTCTGGATTACAGGAGACATAATGTATTTTGGAAAATTTACTTATCACTTCTGGAAAAACTTGGACTTTTTAGCTTAAGTTCCTTATTACCTTAACTTCTTTAAATACAAATAGGATCATAGAGAGTAACAAAATATCCACTTCTCAATGGATAAGGAAGGGGTCAAGGGGAAACTGAGGGGGAGGGGAAAGGTTGTATATCTTTTACAAAAATAGGAATTACAAATGATAGACCAAAAATCTGGCACATCAAAATCACAGCATGCACCCAAGCTCTCGATCGGAAGGTAACTTCTGCCCTCTGCTAAGGGAATTAAAAAATCTGCAGTAGCACTGAGGGCTAAAAGATTGCCCTTTCTGTCCTCCTCACTTTAGGTATTATTAACAAGGGCCTTTTGTAATTCTTTTGCACAAGAGCACTACAGCAAATTCCAGTTCATTACTTAAAGGATTTTCTCCTGATTTAAGGAACCCTAAGAGCTCAGAAATTCTGAGAAATCTCTCTCCTAGGAAACACTTTTTTGTAACCATCCTTTTGAACAGGAAGACAACAGTAGGCCTTAAGCCATGATGCACTTTAGGTAAAACACAGCACAAAACAGAAAAATGAAGACATCAGCAGGAGAAATCAGTGAGGAAACGAAGATAATAATGTCATTATAAAGAGGTCTTAGTGTGCCATAATGCATAACATCCAGTCATCCCCTGCTACAATAGTGACTCTGCTATTTCTTAGGTTATTTACAATTTAACATTAAAGCATTAAAGTTCCTCAAGAGCTCAGAATTTTGCTTCTGTGTAGGCTGGGCCAAAGGAGTTGGAAAATGAAGTAACAAATAGTGGCAAGGTTTCTGTCACAATTTCCTTCCTCAGCTTCTCTGAATGAAGCATTACTGCTTTGGCATGTCAAGGCAAGTAGGGAGCCAGGAATCCTTGGATATATCCTCACAATACTTTGGTCAAATCCTCCTTTTCCTACACTGGCAATCTCCTACAAGATCAGAGTTACTGGGACAGTCAGTTATTCCTTGTGTCTGTCAGATAAGTGCTGAGACAAAATATATTAATGAGAAACAAAAGGTACCTACACGTGGGTAGCCAGCTGATTTGCTCACTCCACGAAAGCTTCCCAGCCCTGCTTTGTAGGCATGGCAAAACAGAGAATTCCAGCACTGATCTCTACTGCAGAACCTCTGAGGTTTCAAACACATTTGCTAAGCTCTGCTGGGCCCCAGAATAAAACCTTTCAATTGGTTCTCCTGCTCCAGCCTGCAGCCATGCTCTCTGCACAATGCGGGCACAAGCGCTGCGAGCAGCTGCAGGGTCTAAATGAACCAGGCCTTGTTAGACTTGGGCTGGGTGCACTGCCTCCCACAGAACCCCTGGTCTGGGGAACACTGCAATACCCTCTGTAGGGCCAAGCACCACCAAGAGTTAAGGATACAATGCACCTGCAAATCCAGTTGGATGGGCTGGCTGTGCTATCAGCCCCTGCCATCAATAAATTCCACTTCTGCACATGATATTTCAGGCAGTCACTGAAAAACGGGTGACACAGTTGGTTTCACTGGCAGAGCACACAAGGTTTTATTTGTCAACAAATGGGTTTCATGATCCATCATTAACACTTGATTGATTGGCCCAGCACTTTGGCATGGTACTTTTTTACCGCACTTTTCTGCAGCAGAATGTATTTCAGGAACTGTCTTACGCACTGATTTGCTGGCAGAGGCTGTGTTGGCAGAAGGCAGAATGTTTCCTCGCATTCTCTGCTGGTCAGTGTGACAGTGTGGAGTAGATAACATGAGGGACTGCGTTATGGCTTTACATCTGTTTTTGTTATGATCAGATCTGTTCTTCCTCTTATCACAACAAAAACAAGCCTCATGTCATTTCCTCGTTCATCAAATGCAATCCAGATTCTCAGTTGTAAAAAAAATATATAAAAACCACCAACCAAAAGAAATGCCCACCCAACTAACCATTCTACAATCCAAATTTTAAATATTCATCTTTACATTTTTTCCATCTTTCTTTGTGCGATAAATACATTCAATCAGAAGAAAAATGCACTAACTCACTGTGACAGATTGGACTCCATCTGTCAAGATTTCATGTTTGATATAGACTGGAAATTGTAGATAAAGGGGAAATATTCAGGTACTGTTCTTTCAATGAATGTCCCGGAGGGAGATTAAGGGAATGATAAATTGGTTATGGTTACACCCTGAGCCAAGCCATTGGAAGCCTAATTAGAATCCAGAAGGATTGAAGCCAGGAAAGACAGATGCCGGAAAGAAGAGTAGTATGAGGAAAAGGATTTTAGTTCCAACTGGGACAGAACAAATGTACAAATGACCTTAAGTGTTAGCCAGGAAAAAGTATATTTTGTCATATTGGTACAGGAGATGTTCCTGCAATGAACATCCTTGCAGGATCCCAGAAAATCCTACATGCAATGAAGAATATTTTTGAAATAAGAAAAATGAGAGGAGGTTTGCTTAGAATGTATTCAAGGGACTAATAACAATCCACCAACTTAGTGCATTGGGGTGAAATTTAGAAATCCAGAAGACTTGCCTTTCGAAAGCATCCTGCATGATTTTGAAAAATTAAGTCAATTTGCCTGAGTTTCCTCATATGTCCTGAGTCTCCAATGTGCTTTTCTGGGGGAAAAAATAATATGGTAGCAAGAAAATGTCCCGATACTGACAGATACTAGAAAACAATTGGAGATACACAGTGACTTTTACACTAAGAAGAACATGTCTTGAGGTGAGAGCACAGGAACAAATATTAATTCCACCTAATCAAGACAAAGCCAAGTACCTGACAAAGAATATTTATGCAAATTGCCTCTAACTTGCTGCAAGGAGTGCAGTGGCTCAGAGTGACAGGCCAGCAGAGCTGGCGGAGGCACCGTGCCCCTCGGGGCCGGGAGGTGACCCCTGACAGGCGGCGATGCTGATGGGACAGAGGGCAAGTCCTGGTGATGGGCTGAGCTGACCACTGGCACTTGGAGCTGCACAGGGACTGAATACAAAATTGGATTTTAGCCACAGGAACCTCAGTTCAGAACTCAGTAAAGGCCAGGACTGCAGGAGAAATCACACAGCACAGAGTGACACTCTGAGAAACTCTGGGATATGCTGGTGCTGATTTTCTCTGAGCTCAGAAGGTGTCCAAGTTCTAACACAAAACTGCTGGTGGAAGTGTCTGGGGAGCCTCTTCATACTTGTGGGGCTGAGTTCATAAGGCATCTCTCATCAGTGACAAAAGAGAGCCATTTAATAAGTGGGGTAGAGGAGAGAAAAACATCCCAAAAATCCCCTGTAACTTACCTTTTACAAGTACAGAAATCCAGAGGCTGAAACTCAGTAGGACTAAACCAGAATTGAAACATTTTATATTAGTAGTCTGACTTGATGGCCCTTCATAAAACAGGACAACAACACCATGAAAGCTGATTTTCTCTGAGCTCAGAGGGTGTCACTCTGGCCCAAACAATAAAACCTGCAGCACAGATAACATCTGGTTTTCCCTGAAATTCTAATTAAAAAAGCCCAAAACCAAAACAGGAATCATCCAAAAGAAAAACTGTGAAATAGATTCTGCTCTGTTAAAACAAAGGCGAAACAAAAACCTTGAGCCCTGGATATTGGGCTGACAAGAAGAGCTGCCTGCAGCTCTGCCTACATCCCTGTGGTTTGATGTTTGTCACACTTTGCCTTTGGATCTTTAAGTCTGTTCAAAACCTCGACCTTCAGTCACTACAGCAGCCCAGGAGCACAGTACTAAGTAAATTATTTTCCTCAGGGCACAGCAGAACTCCCTCTCTACAACTTCATTCCTTCTCAATCACAAACACCAAAGCTCTCTCTTTATAAACACTATTCCTAGAGTTTCTGCTTGTTGATCTTTGAAGACAAAGATATAAGCCATTAATTCCAGAAGAGTCAAAGAAATATTCATTTTGTATTTATGTTATTAGTATCAGTGAAATTTTCACTGATAAATGCAACACATTCCTGTAAACGAAATAAATTTGATAAAAGTAGAACAGACTTCAGAAAGACAGAAATCCAGACATTTTCCCTGACAGACATGAAAAGAGAGACAGTTACAGCCGCATTAACAATACAAAATATTATCAATTTCCATTTATATCATCTGGCCTCAAAGAAAGAAAAATTCTAGTGATAATAATGTTACTTGTTGGAGGTTTAGTGGTTAAAACTTTCAGTTAAACTGTGTCCTGTTTTGTCCTGGGAAAGGCAAGACAAATTCACCTCTGAATTTTGTATAATGCATAAGGCCCAGAAAGCAACTGTCAAACAGGGCAATGATTACAACCTCATCATCAAGCTACAGACACTTCAAGAAGAGATCCCTGAAAAATGTGCTTGAAAATAACAAACCAAAGAATTTTTGCAAGCAGTAATCTGTGATTTTTGGCCAGCCAGTTTCAATAATTCATATACTTGTGCATTTACAGTGCAAGAGGATTGTTTGCACAACACTGTTGGGATCTGTCAGTACTGATAATTTTTTAAGGTAGAAACAAACTCATTTAATGTAATGATAGAAGATAAAGTTAAAAACCCAACCCTACTCCTCATAGCTATGACACTGAACTGTGGTAGCAATGTTTAGCAAAGAAAATCCAGAAGATGTTTCTCCATGTCCAGTTTTATGGCAGTAGTGTCTTCTCCCTAATTTACTATCTCTTCCTACTTAATTTGTTTTCTTGTTCCTGACCTATCAAGCTAAGAAATGGACTATGACACTACAAAACTAATTACTTCTTTTTTCTTTTAATTCCCTCAAAGGCTAAGGAACTAAACATCACAACAGGAACTCCAACAGTAATTGGGCTTCAGTGTAACTCTGTGCCAACTACCTCTGAGCTGAAATGCAAACTTTAATTTAACAAACATCATCGGCCGAATTGAAAAGCCTGAGCCCATCAGAGCTCTTTGTTAGGATGACTTTGAAGTGCACATTTTCAGTGCACAGTGAGATATGAAAGCTGTTTGCATTAATAACAGGCATTGGACACAGTTATTGTAAATACAATAAACTTTCCCCAATCATTTCCCAAAACCAGTGTTGCTGTTATGTGGTAGATTAGAAGAATAGGAATGAAGAGTATTATGAAGAAAAATGAATGAAAATCGTTTAGCATTTTATAAATGGCTTTCTGCTTTAATTTATATGATCGCCAAATGCCAGGATAGTCCAACCCACCTGTCACCAGTGCTATAAAAATATTTTAATTTGCTTTAAGTTTTATTAGCTTTTTTAATTATGACAAGACTACTGGGTGGTTAGGATTTTTTTTTCTTTGTTATTTGTTGCCAACATCTCATCAATATATTTGCTGTTTTCTACTTTAATCTGTATTAGTGACAAAGGAACTGGAGGTTTAAGTCTGAGGATCACCCAGCTTCTGACACTGGTAAGATTTAAGGATGACAATTTGGAGATCAAGGGAACTTTACTGCTGGCAGTGGAGGTAGGCAATTATGGGATTTAAGCAGCTAAAGTAGCAGTCAGACAACGAGATTTGTTTCCTTGATTTTTAACACTGTATTTGAGGGAAAAAAACATTAATACAGATCTCTCTGGGGTTTAGCTCATAGAGGTGTATAGGTCAGGCACCCTGATACATTGCAATTTTTGTGTCTTTTTAATGTTCCAGGCAGGGAATCTTCCAAACACAGATGAAAATGTTTTTTTTTTTAATACCTCTTACTATATATAGCATAACACCAAGTCAAGGACAATGTGGCCTAAACTCTGGAATTTGTTTGTTTGTTTGTTTGTTTTTCTGTACAGTTCAATATTCGTAAAGAGAGTTTTGCCATCCCCCATTAGGAATTATCTCAACTCCTTTGTAATAAGTGTACAATACTGCTGGCTGCTTCTCAAACACAACTATTTCATTTCCTCACTTTATAGGATGCCTATATCTCCACGCTTTAAAATGTAACCATGAGCTTGATTCTTTTGAGTTTGCTTAAGCTTAGCTTTCTAGCTCAGCTTAACTTTGGTTCTGCACGTTTAGGCTCCATTGTCTGTCAGTGTCAGACTCCAAACACCAATTTCCCTTTCCTTTGTCACCAAAGTTATCTAAATTTCAGAGAGTTTTTTATGCAAGATACAACACTTAATGCACTAATCACTTTTATTTTCTGTTTTGACAAAGAAAATAAAGGGAATGACAAATAAGTGTATAGGTGAGATGATTCAGTAGTGATCCTGCACCTGAAAAGAAGATAGTCTGGTCTCCTGAGACATTACTGCATTTGTTTCCACTGCATTTATCATCATCTTCATAAATATTATGACTATCTTAAGCTCAATCAACCTTCTGCATTAACACGGAAGATAATTCACCACCTATACAAGTGCACAGTGAGGAAAAAAGGAGCTCAGTTTGGGAGGCAGAGAGAGAGGCTGATGTGGTTAAGTTTCTTCATTACAGATGCCATTTAGGATTCAGACACTGCTGATATCAAGGAAAAATCTAGGAAACTATCCTATTAGAGAAATCTATTAATTAAAGTGCAGTATAAAGAGAGCAATTATTTATTAACTGTAGAATTGTTCACAATAGCCACTGACAGGAAGAGAGTATTGCCACACTAAGATATACTGGGTGTAATCAGCAAAATAAAACATGAAGGCAATTTTTATTCATTTCTAGTCCATATCAAGTGTAAAACATTTCTGGTAGCCATTCACAACATGAATGGATGAAAAGTGAATAAAGAAAGAGCCTGTAATTAACTTGTTGGCACTAAAATACAGTATCAATATCCCAGCATTGATCCAGGCCACTTTCTCCTTTCCTATGGCTACGGGATGTTTGGGGAATGCAGATTTGTTACACATTCTATCTTCTGGACTTCTTAATACCCCAGCAAATATTTGCCAGACAAAAGCTATTAAATGCTTTCTTTACCCATGTCAATGTGTTTGATTGCCCCTTGTTTGCTTCTCTATCTTCTTCACTGCTGTCTTCCATCATGACTCACTCTTCTAATTCCCTTTTTATTTCCTTATTCCTCACTCAAATTTTTCCTAGCTTATTATGCCCCATTCTCATCTGACTTTGTAGTCCTCAGAACTCTACTTTTCTTGCCTCCAACTTCATCTCCAACAATTTCAATCCCTATTGCTGAATTTCTTGGGTAAACAGAGTAGCATAACAAAGGGACACAACTGAACCACATTTTCTGAAGAAAATATCTCTTTTCTTTTTAGATTTTATAGTGAAAAATAAAGTTTAAGAATGTCACTTAGAAGAAGGGCAAACAGAAAGAGAAAAATAAAACAAAGTATTTCTTACCAGATGGGAAAAAAAAAAAAAAAAGAGACCAATGCATCACTGAGGTATCAAACACCTGCTTTTAGATCAGGTGGCACAAGGTGTATTTGAAACTACCAAACCATGGAAATGGACATATTACCTTTATTTGCAGTGACAGTCAGGTGGGAGTTTGGTGGGATTTTTCCTATATTAGAAATGCAGCTCCAGCAAGCCCAACAACAGCAGTGGCCACCATGAGCCATCTGACTTTTGTGGAACCAGGCACCATCAGATGTCCCCAAGGAAAGTTCATAGTGCTCAGGCTGTTCCAAGCTAAATTTCTCTATTTACACACTCTTTCAGCCAGCCCTGGGGAGATGTTAAGCTGATTTCAAAAGTACCAGAGCAGATCTCAGGGCCTGGGACTCCTGTCAAGTCAGGTAAAACAAGAATTACTCCAGAAACATCCCTGTACTTTTCTTTTGTTTGGATTCTCACTGCTTAAGTAGTGAGAAAACAGATTTCCTGCAAAATACTCTTCTATAATAGGATTAATCGTACTGTAGAAGTATTAGAGACTTTGTGAGGGTGGAGATGCAGATATTATCAGTGCCCTGTGTCACTTCTTGGATATTAAGAAACTGTCCCCATTTATTTCTTTATTCACAGAAGTGAATTCAGTGTGTTAATTGGGAATGGGAAAGAAATTGCTTTCATCCACATACTTTAAATTGATTGGCTGTCTTATTTTGTTAGAAAGAGTGAATAAAGCCCTAAACAAATAAACTAATCTACCTAGGCACACAATTATTCATTGTGATTCCTTTTACTGTGCCCTTTCGTATTCATTCTTGCTGTAAGAAAAACAGCCTCAGTCTTCCCTTCTCACTGCACATGAGATTTTTTCAAAGGCTCTCGTTAGCCATTCTTGATAAAAGTCCAGATTAGTTTATTGGTTTATATTAAAACTACACAAAAATACTGATTTGCTTAAAATTAGTTGTCTTCAAAGAGAGTTAAGAAAATATTACTTATTCTTACTTACTTATATTATTTGTCCAAGGTGAACAGTTCTATTGCTGAGCATTTATAGTTGAGGTTTTTCAACAACAACAACAACAACAACAACAAAACAAAACAAACAAACAAAAAAAAGGCACAGATATCAAGACAGAATTGTATTTTATTTTAAAGTAAACTGTGGTGGTCTCGACTATTCTTGACAGCTTACTAGGCAAAGCCAGGCTTCTTAGTAGCATCAGGCACCAGATACCTAGAGACTTCTCACAATTTCTATCATATAATGTCCTGGGGAAATGGGCAGAGTCAAATATGTTCAAAAAGTTTTCTTTTCTTTTTTTAATAGAATTCCCTGCTACGTTCTGTTGTTATATTTGTCAGAAAATGTAAACTTTTAGAAAAAGACATCTGAAGTCTTTTAAGGAAATCAAAGTTTTGGTTTTGCAGCTTTTGCAAATGTAAAATGAAGCTGACATGAACAGCCCAAGCAAGCAACAAGGTGACTGACAATAAACCTCTCAAAAATAATTTCATTCACTAAATGAGATTTTTTGGAACATTCCTGAACTGTAAATAATATAATGGTTGGTGCTCAAAGATTAGAGCAAGTTAGAACATAATTTATTTTCTGTGTGTTTTGCAAAATACAGAAATCCAATTTCCAGCTACTTTTTCCATTACCTGAGATAAATATTGGGATCTGATCACACATTTAATAAGAATATGCATAACTTTCTGGAAATTTCATCAGAAGAAAGGAGAATATAGACGGTTTAGACAAACAATCCAAAGAAATGAAGTGCCTTGGCTTTGAGAAAAAAATGTTTTCCATACTAGGATAAAAACCCTTTTAGAGTGTTAAGGGAAAATCATCTTCTGCAGTTTATTGGACATGTTTCTTTGCTCTGAATTGACAGATTTACATGGCATTTGGATAAAATTTATTTCAGCAGCACTGTTCACTTACTTAAGAGTTTTAAAACATATATTTGATTAATAACCTTGGTTACTGAAACACAGACTTTCGAGAAATCCAGAAGATTATTTCCCAGAAGTTGGTATTGGTTAAAAGAAACCACTGACATGTTTAGTAAGGACACACACTTAACATGTCCTGTACAATATTGCAGAAGTGGGAAAAACCACTTGAAGCTGTGCCAGAATTCTGCTTTAAGTAAGGACAGAGATCCCCACCAGAGGGGACAGCACTGATTCCATAACTTGTTTTCCATTTTTGTCTGCCTTCATGGGCTATATCCCTTTTGGATGACACTGTCAGGCCTTGCTGTGACCTAGATTACTGGGTTTTAAAAGAAAACACAGTAAATCTCTGATGCAGTTTAGAGCAAAATCCTGCAGGAATGGTTCCAGCCCAAAGGAGCAAATGTCACAGCACAGAGACAGCAGGACAAGAGACTCTAAAGCTACTGCAGGGGCTTGTCTGGGGGTGTGTCAAGCTCCAGATCTCAGTAATAACTGGGAAACATACATATTGATATATATATATATGAAAATATTTTTGCTCTTGTTTCCACTTTATTGAATTCCCAAATACTTTTCAGTGAAAAGTTGAATCAACTTTAATTTGTAATAAAATGGACAGATGCCCCCAAACCCAGTGAGCAGAAAGTCTCTTTGCTCTTTAAACCGGTGACAAAAGTTGCAATGACACAAAGGGAAATAGCCCAGCACTTAGAGCATTTGCTTTGGCTGAATTATTCCACTCTGCCTCAGTTAAGATTGCCATTTGTTAATATAGCACATAATTTGATTTAAAAGTGAGACCAATTCAAAGATGTCATGTCTTGCTATCTATGTGCATTTTCTTCACATAGTGACTGAATATCTTATAACTCCTTGCAAATGCATGCTACAGTGAAATATAATATTTAGTCAGTTTATTACCATTACTAAATGTACTGTTACAGTATAAATCTTTAAAAGCATGTCAGGACCTACCTAAGCTTTGTGACAGATTGAACGTTAATGCTTGCACTGGCCCAGGAAAAATCTCATTTCCAATATTACGACAGCTATACAATGTGTAAATGCTGAAGTCACTGATTACATTTGAGTCAAATATTTATTTACCAACTGACAAAGTGTTAGTCCTGGCAAGATAACAAAACCTGATGCTAATTAAAGGCACTTTTTTTCTGATGCCATCCAACACTAATGCAGTTTGTTTCGGAAAAAAAAACAAAACAAAACAAAACAAAACAAAACAAAAGCCACCAAAATACACAGGCATTTCAAAGACTCTTTTACCCCCAAATATAGAATAATTTCATGCACCTAAAATTTCAGGGCACTGTTAAGAACATTCTCACCCTTGCACACATCTGACTTTTCTTTACCACTGCTATAAAATGTGGTGGTAACAAGTTACCATAATTGCAATATATGGAAATATCAAAAGAAGGGATATTATTGCAGTAATTACCACTTCAGCTACAGGAAAACACCACTCACCTCCCTGGAAGATGCAAGGATCCTGGCATGGTACTAACAGGAAAACACAAACCAGGCCAGAAAGTTTCTGCAAAAGCAGCATCTCAGGATAAAATGTTGGGAGATCTGCCGAGAAGGCAGCTAAGACCAGAATTTGTCAGCATGAGAAACTGAAAGACACAACAGGCTGTATAAAGACTGTGAACTTGGTACTGGATCCAACTCATAGGCATGTGTTTTTCCTGTTCTTTCTTCTATTCCCCTCCTTTTTAAATAATAATTTATTCTTTTTCTTACTGTTTTATCTTTTTTTATCTTTTTTTTTTTGATTCTTCACATGGGATTTTCAAACCTACATTATTTCTCAAATGTTACCTAAAAATGCAGTCAAATCAAGAAAAAATATATAGTAAAAATTGGCTTTTTCATATTGATATCAATCTTGGAAATGGAATCAAAGTTCCTGGCAAGACTGACTTTCTGAATTGAAACTGTTCTTGACATTATTTTCAACAGGCAGTAAAGTTTTCTTTCTTCCTTTAAAGCTGAGATTCACATGTGATAAAGAGGCAGGTAGAGAAAGCATGGAGAAACATGCCCAATTTTCTAAAAGTGATGTGGGGGAAATCATGATAGAAAGAAAATGGGAAGGTGATAAAAAAGAAATAAATCCAGTTTAAAACCAAAAAACCAACAACCAAACAAAACCCAACAAAAACCCAACAGGGAATGTATTAAGTAAAGAAAATCATAATACAGAGGGAGGCTAGGACATGGAAGAATTAATACTGAGATATATCTATCAATACACGAGGAGACATTTTGGAGCTCCTGTGTTTGAGTTTCCCAGCACACCTTGTGGTACAAGATGCTGACACTCTGCGTGACATTTTCACTTCAAAACATTAATCTTCTTTCAGCTAAACCAGACTGATTAAACTTTAACCAGAGAAGACACGAGTTAGGGAGGGTTTATTTGTGGCTCACATATGGCTCCTGTCATCGTCACATGCAACATTGGAACAGCAAGAAAGGGCAACTGTCTAGACCCCACTGAATCACTTGGAGTCCTGCATATGGTTTCTATTAATCTTCAGTTTCCTCAAAAACATGCTCTTTTTCCACCT
Organism: Cisticola juncidis; assembly: GCA_013400215.1. Classification (NCBI taxonomy): domain Eukaryota; kingdom Metazoa; phylum Chordata; class Aves; order Passeriformes; family Cisticolidae; genus Cisticola; species Cisticola juncidis. The sequence continues at coordinate 546,707 of VXBR01004752.1, read as the reverse complement.
TCCCTTCAATCTGTAAAACACTGCCCTCCTCCTAAGTCTTGCCTCAAAACTAATTTGTGAAATTAGAGTCAGGTTCTGCAAACATTTGCCCACATATGCTTAGAAAACTCCAGGCTATGTCTTCTTAACGACTTCAATATGACTCAAATAATTAAAGCTCAAAGCATATGAGGGCTGTCTTGATTCAGGGTAGAAAGTCACTGCCTTCCACGTCACAGTCAATGAGTACTCTGATCTGAGCCATGGAAATGCCAAAATTCAAAAGCAGCCTTAATGTCTGAAGTTCACCGGAGGTAGAAGAGCCTCGGGCAATTCACAGAGGGAAATCAGCCAGGAAGAGAGGCAAGGCGTGTGAGCAGAGACTTGCTTGCCTCCTAAAATAATAAAGCACAAACCAGCCCCAGTTACAAAAGAACAAACATTTTTGCTTTATGGGAAGGTCTCAGATACTTTGGTTTAACAGCCTAAACCAGTGCCCCCGTAACCAGACAAAGAGACTTGGTGTTCATTTGTGAACAAAACCATCCCTGCAGAGGACACTTAGCCGATGTAAAATCAAACTTCCTGAAAAGTGTTAAGCACCAGTCCTTGGAACCTTGTTGTGCTGGTGTGGGCACTCAACGCACTGCAGCATAAACACAGCCCTGAGCTCTCTCTCTCTCTCTGCCCATTTTAAACATAGGGAATAAAGGGATACACCAAATGTCACAAGGACACACTCAAGGCAGATTTTTGGAGCTGCAGGGTATTAACTGCACAAGGTGGACAGCAGAGCTGCAGTCTGGCTGCTGGGGCAGGGATAATACCCTGAGCCCGTCACAGTTTGTGAGCACTATGGTATTGACACCGCACATCACTGCAGATGCTAGGCAAAAGCAAGAGTTGTGGATACAGAAAATGCAACTTCTGGGCCCGCTTTGCTACTATAAAAATCACAGCAGTTTCTCAAAGAAACATCAAAGGTAGGATTTTTCATATGAGATGGATATGACTCCATTCTTCCCTACTTCTGCAGTTCAAAATATAATTACAAGATGAACTAGACCACGTTTACTTATGATGTAATTCCACTGAAGTTATTTCTGGGAGAAAATCTAATCCACTAAAATAAGTCTGCAGAAAGCTGATACTTTATAATTAACCAAACTGGATTTCCCTTCATCTCATCTGTACTGCTTGAAAAAAAATGCATTGTTTTAGAAAGAAGATTAAATTAGTACTTTTCTGGGTGGACCAGGTTAAGACTGTGAGGGTGCAGAGGCACCAGAATAGGCTGCTCAGAGAAGCTGTGGATGCTACACTCCTGGAAATGTTCAAGACCAGGTTGGATTTGGGGTTTGGACTAGTGGAAAGTGGTCCTGCCTATGGCAGAGGGTGGGACAGGGTGATTTTCAGGGTTTCTTCCAACCCAAACCATTCTATGATTCTATGACCAGTAAAGACTAGGTGTCTCACGACAAAAAATTCAAGTTATTTACCTTGGGTAGAATTATATTAGCATTTTTCCTAAACAAGAAGCTGCCTTAAAATGTCACAGAATAAATTTTAGCAAAATATTGATGTCCTAGGCCCAGTTTCAAACATTAACACAGTTGAAAGTGGAACATGGATGTTTATTTGCTGTCCTTTTCTAGAGGGAGGTGGAGATAACTCTGCCCAGACTCTTCCAGCATAGCACAGGGCAGCAGAGCAAACAGGTTCTATTCCACCAAATAGAACACCAACATCTGGACTCTTACAGCTGTTTTAAATTCTTTCTAAGGTAAAAAAAATCCATATGATCTAAAAACCATGGCTCCATTGGACTGAGCAGGTTGAGCCAGAGTTTTAACACCTCTTTCAATTGACTCTGCTCACATCTCCTCTGTGCATATTCCTAATTCCATTCACTACACTTGTCCTTGCATATGTTTTTGCATTATTCAGTAGCAAATTCAGTCCTCAGGCATAAACAAACAAATCACATATGTTTCATTAGCTACAGCAAGGTCTAATTGCAGTAAGCAAAAACACACAGGAAATTCAAAAATGTTCAGAATTGTTACTACAGCCACCACAAAGTACAAATGCTTAATACCAACTTTATAATATAAATAATTTAATAGTGAGAAACTTAATGAAAATGAAAGGACACCCACAAAGGAATATATTTTAAAGCATTAACATTCCCATGAAAAAAAAATATTTGGTATAAACTGGCCAAACACAATTATAACTTTAGGTGCTGAATGAGAGAATGGGTTTCAGACACTTCTCTCATGCAGCAGAAACAGTTGAGGTTTTCCACTAATGAAGAAATAAATAAAAACCCACAGAACAGAGAATTCAATTCCACAGAATTCTAGGCTTTACAAAAGAGGAGGGGATCACAATATAATTAATTGTTCTAGATGTTCCTTCAAACCTAAAGTTATCTTCTAAAAATACTTGAGTACCCTCAGTGTCTCACATTTCTCTCATGTTGCTTGATTTGTCTCAGTTTGGCTTACAGGTTGTGATACCAAGCTACCAATAACCCAAGAAGATTTATAAGCATTTAATGAACTTTCAGAAGAGTACAGAGAAATAAATAAAAATATATTCTGTATCTGTAATTAAACTGCATATCTAGAAATAGCATTAAATATGAGAATTTCAAAGAATATCTTAAAATAATATTTTTTGTGTACATTCTGAAAGTTTAGTTGCTAAGACATCAACCAGCAAGAACAAAAACCACAACCAGATTTCAAAGAAAACAGTTATTCCTAGTCAATTGAAAAGAGACAAGTACAGTCACCAAATATTTATAAGTTTGACAGTTCTTGTAAAAGACTTATGGGGGGAAAAATAAAACAAAACAAAACCAAAACCAACCAACCAAAGAACAACAACAAACAACAACAACAAAATAAAATTTTAAAAAATTAAAAAAAAATTTTGCTACCATACAGTCTCTAGTGCTAACAAAGGATAGATGCATCTCCTGAAAAATCAGAAGAAGAAACTATAAACTTCTGTTTGTCTAAAAGCACATGGGTAGATTATATTTATAAATCTGCTTACATGTACATAAATATAGATAGAGGGATAAAATAAATAGCTGCATTGAGACAGGTGACAATGCTAAAACCCAGAGGTGAGCCATCAAAATTTATCACAACTTTCTCGAGTTAATAACAGCAAGGTTTGGACCACATTCTGCACCTATTTTAAGAATAGACAAACATCCAGTCAAACATCAGCAGCGCTCACAAATCTAACAAGAGAATAACTTTTTCTCTATTATGCTGAGAATGACTAAGAAACACCAAAATGTTGGAGTTCCCACCTCCCTCTGCTTCAGCTTCATATCATCACAAAACAAAACCTAAAAGGAATTTCACAGGAGAGATGAGCATTAGTCCAATTTACTATTTCTCATCATGAAGAGTAAAAAAGGTAAATTCAGATGGAGACAAATGGGAGCCAAGCACTTCAGATATCTTTTTATAATTAAGGAAGTGTCAGAACCTCTGTCCTAAATTTGTTCTGTCGAAAGTAATAGAACAGATCATTGTTTCCAAGGCTAAGATACATTAGAATTCTTATTAGGATCTCCTAACAAATGAGAAATACAAGAGCAAAGCTGTTATTTGAATGTCACTGATTCTTCAGGTTTAATACATCTAATTTCCTCTTTCTCTGCTATTGGAGCTGTCTGCAGCATTACACAGTGCACAGGCACAAACACAGAGGAACCACTGGTTTGCAATTGAAATGAGATTTCATAAATCAAGGAAATACAGCATTGCATGTTAGTGGAAAGCTGGCTCTTCACTATTTTGAAACAATATTATAAAGTACACTTTAATTCAAACAGAAAATGATTTTATCAGTAGTGTTAGCACTTTTATTCTTTTATATATTATTGGTGTCTTTTCATATCTTGCACATAAAAATATACCATCTTCTATTCCTCTTTCAACAACATCCTTTCTATATGCATTAAAGATGTCATCCAACAATTTAACTTTCTAAAAATCTTCACCCTTATTTGATTGTGCAGCTTGGCTGTTATTTTTTTCACTCAGTGTTGATTTCCTTCATGCAAATACTCCAGTTTTATTTTTAGTGTCTTATATAATTGTTCACTAATGCCTTATTAAAGCTGAACACCTGTAGCCTCAGTTATCTTATAAATGAGTTAACAAGGAAAAACACTCCCCCAGGGAAGCTTGTATTATATATCTGAACCAGGACAATTAAACCATTATGTACCTCCTCAAAGTTAGCTCTTCTTTAGTTCCAGTATTTCAAGCTGTTATTCCTGCTTTTTGGCAGTGAGGAAAGAATCAGATTCAGCCCAAAAAGAATGAACAGGACAAAATGAATTCTTCTATAGGAAGTTTCTTTAAAAGCTCATGACTTTGAATATGTTAGCCCTTAATAGAGATGATGAAAGTGTCTTTTTCAGAAGCCAGGCATCCTGTTCTGCAAACAGACGAGATGAGATCACAAGAGAATCACAGCATTACTTGCTCAGTTGTTCATTCTCTAAAACACTGATGCAGGCACTAGCAAGAGGTCTCTTTGCTGCCTCTGCAGAGCCTTTCTTGTCAAGAGCATTGCAGGGCTCCAGAGTTGGCAGCTGCAGCCCGGGGGATGTTGGTACCAGGTACTTTTGGGGGTTAGTTCTGTTGTCCAACTCACAGCTGAGTCTAAACCAGCCCTAAACTGAGTTTCTCCCTGCCCTCACTTCTGTCCCTGCTGGAATTCACCTCCACTGGAGGTGTGTCCCAGCCAGAGATGCTGCTCCACCAGCAGAGCTGAACAGGATGAGGAGGGGACTCGTCTCCAGCACAGAGCAGCTGTGAGCAGTGATATTGTGGTGTTCAGAACACCACACCTGCCCACTCTCAGTGAAGTTCCTTACTTGGACTGGCACAAACTTCTTCTCCCTGAGAGCAGAGGGGAGGACAGACCTTGGCAATGGGACACCCTGCACGGGCTGCCATTTGCAGCACATTCACTGTTGTGACAGCAGCCTGCCCTTGAAACTGAAACAGAAGCAAATCCCCAGTATAAACAAGATCTCAAAGAATATATGTGGACAGAAGCCAAAGAGCAAGGACAATTCTCCATCACCCTGGAATCTATTGCTTTAATTTGTCTATACAGCTGTATAAAACTAGCAATTCATCTTGTCTTTTCCTGAACAGCCTTTTATAAAGCAAATCAAATATTCTCACAAGTGCCATTCCACTATCATTTCTGAATGGGAAGCTTGGGTCTTCTTAGTATAATTTGATAGTGTGTGGTGTAATTGGCCCCTGGCTGATATCTTCATTTATTTCATGCATTTTCAGGTTCACATCAGTACTGAAATCTGGCACAACCTTTGTCCTCTTGAGGAAAAGATCTTGTAACATAGACCTGGAGGACGATAAAGTGGATTATCCAAAGATGTGCCCTGAACAAAACTTCCCAGTAATTTCAGGTGTCTATTCCCACACTCCATGCTGCTGGATGTACCTTCTATGCTCTATTTAAAAGTCTGAAAGAGGAAAGATATGTGGGTTAGCAGCTATGCACTAAAACCAGAATACATGATTCCCAACAAAAATAAAAATAAAAAATTCACTGCACGAGCACTAAAGTAATTAAAGCCTTGATCCTTATTGCAGCGTTGGTAGGATATACCCAGACAGGATTCTATCGAATTCCCATTACCTTAACTGAAAGCACAATAATGCAGATCCACTGCCTCTTCTAAAAATGGTTCTCTGAGCTTTTTCACGACTGATCGTAAAACAGACATACTGGGATGCTGTAAAACAATCCTTTGTTTATTTACAGGTATGAAAATACAGCCCCCAGTCACAATCTGTCAGATTTTACAGAGTATCACAAAACACAGTATATATGCCCAGTTTAAACATGTAAAATAAAGATGACTTGACTCAAATTATGGCCCAAGGGTCTCTGTGTTGTAAAGTTGACATGTTTGAATTATAGGAAAACCAAAGTGTCCAGAGCTAATTAAATCCATTCATCTTGGATGAATTTCATACAGATCTGTAATGAAAATGTATTTCAATGTCTTCCTGTTACTTATTCCAAATCTCAATATAGCTCTGTTAAATGACCAGATGTTCAGAAAATCCTGGATCTGGTAACTGAGAAGGGCTTTATGGTGCTGGAAGCTTGTTGGGTTTTTTTGTTTGTTTTTGGGGTTTTTTTTGTTTGTTTGTTTTTTTTTTTTATACAAGAACAACCATGATTCTCCAACAGTGTACTAATAATAATCTGACAAAAAAGCAACTCTGTGAAGTTACCCTGGTGAACGAGATGCATTAGAGCACCCAGGGCCTCCCTGGATTTGGGTTGTGAGGGAGCTGTGGCACTCACTGCACACAGCTCTGCTCAAGAGGATGAAGAGAGCTGGACTTGGGCAATCAGTTTGTTCTGTAGCACCCTGGCCATGAGGCTGAAGGACCCTGGGGGACAGAAGCACAGCAGTTGTGGGACACCCAGAGCAGAATTCAGGATATAGACACTCAGCACCCTCACCCAACAGCAAAGCCCTCAGCAGCTCACATCATCACATCAGTCTTGGCCCAGCCCTGCCTCCTCAAGGTCCCTGCTCTATAACCAGCAGCCCAAGAGCCCAGGGAGAGCTGGCCCCATCCATCACCCTACTGGCACTACAAACCTGGAGACCTTGAAATTATGGGTTGGATCCAGGACTCTTGGGGCTTCCCTGCTGCAGACTTGGAAGCCTGGAAGTTCTGGGCTGGGTTCCCAGGTCCTGCATGGCACAACAGCCATAAGGCACAGATCCTGAGAGCCCTGCATCTGCTCAGGAAAACTGGTGTTTGGGTAGAAACAGAGAAATTGAAATACACAAAAAAACAGTTTTACAGAGCAGCTGGGATCTGGAGAGAGCACACATTTGGAAGTATTGCATTTTATTTCCAGAGTTTGGGGAATAGGGGTGGTTTTGCTTTTAGTTTGAGTTTCATTTAATCCCTCATTCAAAGAAACAGAAGCATCAAAATGCTTTAGGTTGGTCTCTGAGCAAAATCTCCCCTTTTCTTAAAATACCCAAAACACGACCCACAAGATGAATAAAAATTGTGACAGCTCTGATAAAGAATAGATGAGACAAAGTGGAAACAACAGACACTAGTTCAGGGGAAAGCTCTCAAAACAATTATGACATGAGATCTGTGCTCCCCACAGCTACAGAACAGCTAAGCAGACAAGAAGACACCAGTGCTACCTAAGCAGCTCAGGAATGTGCATCTCTGCCTAGATTCTGACTTGCAGATATTAATCATCAATTTGTCTAGCCTTCAGTCACTGCCACTGCACCTGGATGTAGATCAAGAACTCAGCAGGACATTCAGAGAGCCCAGAGATTCATCTGCCTCAGGACTGATAGCAGTCTCTTCCCTGAGTTACTCCTTCTACTTCAGGAATGATTCCAGTTGTGCTCTGTCCATCCCTCACCACATTTAATTTCATGTCTGTAGCCTCCTTTCTCTGAAAAGAAAGACACCAAAAAGAAGCAGGTAGGCACATTTAAGCAAAAATACACAATTTCCCAAGTCCATTACTATATTTACGTGTTTCTACTCATCATGATTAATTTTGAGTCAGTATTTGGGACTACAGATTTTAATTATATTTTCTCCCATTATATAAATGATGAATGACAAATAGTCACAGGACTGAAAAGGACTGTTGGATAATGACAAGTGGAGATTACCTTTTGTTGTGACAAATGAGAGTTCCAGTCGTGACCCTGATTTGACTATTATCATCTAGTTAATTAGTGACATTCCAGGCAAATGACTCCAACCCAAAGGTCAGAAAAGTGGTTCTCACTGGTGTAGTTTGTGCTACAGAGCATTCTAAATAGTTAAATGGCTCTGTACACGTGCATGGCTTTTATTGGTAATTTATTCATGATTTTGCATTAATCACTGACATCCTGGCACCTAATTAGCAACACTCACAGGTAACGTGGGGTGAGAACTACCATACGTATTTTAATAATCAAAGTTGAGACAGCAAGCTAAAATCAGGGCTTCAAGATGAAGAGTGACAGTCAGTATTTAATTAGTTTCATCTGTACATACTCTATTCCTTTTCACTACACACAGCTCAGGTTCACTAAAAGTCAAACAGAAATTAAAGCAAAAAAGCTTTCAAAGATACTTTATAGAAATGCTACAAAATTCCATTAATATGTGAATAGTGTAATTTTTTCTATGGCTTAGAAAATATTATAGAATTCTGTCATCATCTCACCATAGAAATCACTGACATCATTTTTGGCTCCAAAAAACATTGCTGCCATCCACATGCAAAGCCACAATCTGAGAATTTTGGAGTGAGTGTTTGGAAGATTTCTAAGAACTAGGCCCTCTCTCTTCTTCAGATGATATTTCAAGGTAGTACTTACCTAATTAGAAACTAATTACACACTAAATTTTTTTTTTTTTTTCCTTAGCTAATTAATGACAAATCTGTCAAGGAGATTTACCTGGAAAAACACATTTCCTATCTCTATTGTCTGCAGCTTTCCTTTTGTGTTATTTTGTTGTGACATGAAATTAGTCTTTTAATCTGGAAAAAAAAAATTCAAATCATTCAACTTGAACCAATTTTTGGTTTTGTTTTTTTCAAGTATCACTTTCTCCATTTTTTTTTCCCAAGGTTCTGGTTGTTTTGGACTATTTGCTTTTATTTTGCTTCAGCTAAGCAGCCTCAGTCACTCACAGAGTTCCAGTGCTCTGTAACTTCCACACAAAGCTTTGTTTCCCCAGCAGAGAGATTTAAGCTCTTTAAAGAGTGCCAGGGGTTTTTCACCTGGAGGGTTCATTCAAATGGAGTCAGTTGGGATCTTCCAAACACTCATTACAGATCTTCCAGTTGGGATCTTCCAGACACTCCTTACATCTACTGCTGTATCCAGAACACATAAAATGTAAATTAAATTTCTGACTGGGGCATTTCATGAGGAAAAAAAAAAACAAACCCTGTTTCCATGCAGACAGGCCCCCACTTTTGATGGTGAATTTAATAGGGATTTGTTCTTTTATTTGGATCACTCACAACAGCTCTGTTTCTTAGCAACAGCACGTGGTGGAAGACTTTGACACAGAAGAAATAACAATCACTACATTCAGTAGGACAGTAAAAACCAGAAAGAAGCAGCAAAGTCAGATTTTGTTTGTTTGAGTGTTTTTCACCCAAACCACTCATCCAACATCCTCTAAGCTTTCTCCATAAGAAGTATGGAAGGTGGGAAAAGTTGTGCTGGCATGGAATTGAATTTTCCTTATTTATGGCAGCAACTATTCCAAAATAATTTCATGACAGTACTTAACATTTAATCACAATATATAATCTCCAAAGAGTGAAAATAAAACCCCATAATGATAAGAAAATAAACTATTGCACATCTTGAGACAATCACGACTAAACGGATTCAAAATGTAAAGGGTTTGCAAAAAAAAAATTTGTCAGTTGTGCAAAATGAATCATAACAAGGTAAATTCTAAATTGTGCCACTTTTGGGCTGTCATTTTGAGCATTTTAGCCACCTGCTTTAGTGAGTTCCTACAATGGAAAGCACCCTCACATCTGCCTTTTTTCTGATGGCATTTATCCTCCTTTTTCTCAGCATCTCATGCCAGACTCCAGTGGTGCAGAATGATTGGAAATTTTTTCTCCTCCTGTGAACAAGTGAAGCATCCATCTTAAGCAGCAAAGATATCATCACTCCTTTCCAACCAACTGGAACAGAAAGGCAGCATTTTCACATGTTCCAGTCAGGACATTTGGATGCAGATGAAGGTGAACATGCAAATGGCTGGAAATGACTTTGTGGATCTACATTTACATGATATTGTGCAAACTAGAGCCACATAATCTATCTTCTCCCATGAACAAGCCCAAAAATATCCAAACATTATTGTTAGTTTTGCTTCAGCAAACAAAGGTGTTCTCTGACAGCACAGTTTAAAATGACAGCACTGCCTCATTGTGCTGGTAATATGGGAAGATTGCAAGTTGTGTTTTTGGAAGATCTGAAGAGATGATGGATATTTCAAGAACCAGAGTCGACACCCACCCTGAAATTCCATCACTGCAGAAGGTGGTAGCACTCCATACATGGTCAATTACACAAATGTATGGATGTTGATACATGTCATGTATCTATGCAATAGATTCCCATCTAAAGTTATTTGAGGGAAAATTTAAAATATTCTCTTGGTGGTTTACACTATCAGTGAACTTTAAATGCTCTGAAAAAAACATGAAATACAGAAACACTTGTATCAGAAAGCTCTTACACCAAAACCAAAGAGAAAAAAGGCTGGAAGAATTAAAAAACTACAGGATGCAGCAAAGACCATCCAAAACACTTTTAACACCTCTTGAAGCATCTGAGGATCTTTAGTCCACTCATTTATTTATGATTTCTCTTCTATTGTCAGTATTAAATGAGAATCCTGCCTTTGCCTATCAAAAGTTCACAAAAATATCCCACACTGAAGAAGCAATAATGAAGTTTTTTCTGTAGATACACAGGTTCTGCTGTCTAAAGAGCCCCTAATATTAATACAGAAACATTATTTTACAGCTTATCACTGATGATGTTCCAATTAACCAAAACAATAGCTAATTTATCAAAGGAATAAAGCTTCAGCTCTTACTCCTCTCTGCTGCCCACCTGACCTACCTGCTACACTCACTACAACAGCTACCTTGCAAGTGTAGATTATATTTAAAGTTTGTATTTCTGATGTGTGAAATAGCTTTCCATTTGTCCAACATATTGCTCTATATGAGAAAGTTTCAATGATTATTAGAAGTATATTACAGTTCTTCCCCTATGCTTGGAAACAAGCTGAATGTATTATCATCTGCATTGAATTTTATTCAAAAGTGTATGGAATATATGAACCCTTTCTTGCCTTAGAGTTGCAACATCATTGTGGTTTCTGGATGTTTTCATGTTTTCATTCTTTCTGAGGTATCTTTTTTTTTTTTTTTAATAACCTGTATTCTTGGCAGGAGCTATGAATTCCTATCTGATGGTAGCAAATGTATTCTGTAGCTCAGGTGTAGGGGCTCCTTATTGAGAGAAACCCTTTGTGAGGCTTCGCTCTGTAGACAATACAATGTGTTGCCTTTTGCTCCTGATTTGAACAGCCAGGAAAGAAAGGGAAGTGTTTGATTACTGTCCAGCAGCCTATTTGCTATTTCTGCCTCCCAATCACAAAACACCTTGTGGATCTGGCTTCAGCTGCTGTATGAATGCAAGAATCTAGAAATACCTATTAAAACTCGGCTAAGAGTAACATTCTAAGAAGGATCTGATTTCTAAGACAGCAACTAAGACTCCATGAAAAGAATGGATGGGACACCATAGAAATGGCTCAGAAATGATACAGAACCAATGTACTGTGCAGGAAAGGAAATGGAAAAATGAATTTTAAAAGCATAGCAATGTGTGAACAGCAGGGGAAAAGAGAATCTCCAAGTTTTCTGAGTGAGATGGTGGAGAAGTGTAGGGGATGCTGATTTCAGAGCTGAAGCAAGAATCACTATTGTATGCAGACTTTTAAGGTGGCAAATAAGGGTTTTGTTTAGTTTGCCATGCTTGAATATATTAATCAATTATGAAAGCATAAAAAATCTCTCCTGAACAACAGGGAGGATAGATTTTTAATTTTTTTTCTTCCCTTTTTAAAATACTTAACACCTATCAACTTTTCAGACAGAATATCTGTATTCAAGAGTGATGAGGGTTTGAAATTTGGGAGAATGGGCAGAATGGGTAGAATCCATACTTGGGTCAAATTTTCATGTCTACAACTTCATCTAATTCCCCCAAACAGTGATGAAAAATGGCCTCAGAATACTCAGAGCATTAAGTGTAGAATGATGTAGTGATGAGTAAAAATGCATTGATTTGCACTGTATGACAAACTCCATTCCAAGAGGTGGAGAGTTTGGTATTTTTAGTTAAAGAATGTCAAAGAGTGGTTTCAAGTACATCAAGGATGTATTCCATAAATTTTGTAACTCTTCCTTTAAATATTTTTATAAGCTTAAAGGCTCAAGTGTCTTTAATTTTAGAGATTTTTTATGGTTTACTTCCAGACAACTTTTCATAGACAGCTACAGAAATCTTTCTGCTGCCTTCCTATTGAATTTACTTTAAATGCAGGAGATTTAATTTAATAATAAATAAATAAATAAATTTACTCAACAGCAGGAAACCAGTACTCTGATAGAAACATGTTAAAAATGACAAATAGCTCCAGCCACTCCAAGACTGAAAATAAATAGTCACCCCCAGTGAACAAAATTATTTGGAGTGGGGTCCTTCATGACTAACAAAGATCATCTTCCATTGTGCTATAAATCTTGCAAAATGGATTTCTACCACTTGTTGCTGTTCAGAACCTATTATCACTGCCACATTACAAGGATACAGACAGTAAAGAATATCAAAGAGCAACATGCAAACACTGACCACAAATCAAAGATTGATTTGCTGATTGCTATGCAAGAGTAATAGACCAGATCTAAAAACAAGCCAAGCATAAACTTGTAAGTTACAAAATACTAGGTAAATATTGAAAAAAAATCCCCAAAATAATGAAACAGAAATAGTTTTTGACACACATAAAATCATTAGCAACTGTATCTGGATACTATATTGCTATATGGATTTAAAAAATGCTATTTCCCATAAAGGAAATATTTGTAGGTTCCTTGAAAACTCTCATGTCTCATGGAAGAGGAACCCACCAAGACTTTCTCAGCAAAACTTCAGCACTTTAGGCCTATTTTAGGCCATGTCCTCATGGAATCAGGTTTTTTTTATGCAAGTCAAGAGCGTGCTCAGCTACACTTAAACACTATTGTCCATAACATTGTCTTGAAAATAAAAGTGCTACATAAGTAGACAGATAAACAATATTGAAAGTAATTTTTTTTAATCTTATATTAATTGGGGTAAAACCACAATGTTTTTAATTGCTCACTTACCTAGAGAAATAAATAAATATATTAGCAGTATAATAGAAATCTCTCAAATCATCAGACATCATTAGTTTCATGTTATATGCAGGACCCTTCCTAAAGACTTCAAGTCCTGTGAGGTATTAAACTCAGAACTGGGATTTGACAGCAAATATTTGCTGTTACATCCTGCAATTTTATAGGAAGCAAGCTATTTAATTAATCAATAAAAGTAATGCTGCTTTTAGAAATCTCCCTAGCCAAACAATAACTGCACTATTGCAGAGAGAAACACTTCCCTCAGCTTCCCATCACTGCCATAGGCACACACATCATCCTTGCTATCACAGCCCCTCCTATCAATCCTAACATTTTATCTGCCATTTTCAGCTGAACAGCCAAGGGGTGGTACAAATTGCAAGATCTTTAGCATTTTCCCAGTAAAATCTTACAAAAACAGGAGTTCAGAGGTCTGATTGCACTGGGTATTGCCAACAATCAAGTTCTAGCCTTGAAATCCTCTCAGCCATTCTTGAAAATCTGAATTAAAATAGAAATGTCTTATCTGAGAGATAACAGCTCAGTAATCTGTCCCAAACCGCTCATCTTGACATTTTCTAAATTCCCACAGCAGATTATGTGTGGTTATTCTGCTCCTTTATCTGGTTCCTGAGAATCACAACAAAACTGCATAAACTGGAAACAGAATCGGGGTTTTATTCATAAACACCAGCTCTAGATATAGATCAAATTCTTTCAACCACACTATGAAAAGTCAAATCTAATGATTAATGTGAGTATCAACTACAAGCACTCAGAACCCAGGAACAAACCGGCTGGATGAAATCATATGTATTTTATCATATTGCAAATAGGAAAAAGAGAATTGATCTGTCATGGATGCCTTCCCAAAATTTCATGTTGAGTTTCAGCAGACTAAGTATTTGAAAACCTTGAGCTATTTGTTAACTTGTAATGAAGAGATTCTCTTCTTCTCTTCAGACAATATGAGACTGAACTGTTCACACCTGTCCACTGAATGCCTTTTCTTTTATATGTCTCTAATTCAACAGTTTGGGCTGCATTCATGTGAAAAAAAAAAATCACAAGACAAAAGTATTTGTGAGAGAAAACTACACTGCCTTCTTGACTTTCAAGGGAAATTGTCCATGTGTGATGGAAATAGTGACATATTTATCACAGGTTGAATCACATTCAACTCAAAAAGACATTTGTCATTAAAAAGAACATGTAGAGTTTTACAAAGAGGGAATAATATATTCTACTTTTTCTTTCCATCATCTTTAATATATTTTATATAATTAGTTTCTTGATTATTTGGGTCATTTAAACAGCAAAGCTTGTTTATAAATTCTAAAATATAAACAAGGTGCACAGCAGAAGATGATAATGAACATGAAAAATGTGTAAGACATGTAGTACTGGAAAATACAACATGCTTCAATGCCACAATCAGGAGCTGAATTTGAATATTTGTCAAGTAACACCATTCTCATCTTTCTATCAGAAGCATCCTCAAGTCATTTTAGGCACCTTTACACACATACAGGTGTTTGATTACTCATAAAAAGAAACCACTCATTTTATATTGTTACTTGTCTTTTAATTGTTCGATTGTTTTATTGTCTTTTACTTATAATTTATTCTGCAAAAGGCAGAAACACTACTGCCCATCACTGCCCATTGCCAGGTTTACAGACCCCTGTATTAGATATTAGCTCTGTTCACTGCTGCCCCTGAAACAGTTTTGCCCTCACCTGTGTCTGCTCAGTGGCTCAGATTTCAAAGGTAAGCGACAAATAAATTAGCAACTCAGCCTGTGCCCTGTCCCCCTCAGACACACATTTCCCATCTGCAGTTTCCTTTGCTAAGTTAGACTGAAGACAATCAGGAATTTCCCAGTATTTGGAAAGCAATTTGCACAACACTGGAATTACAGTCCCGAACCCACCCTTTCCTTTGTTCCGTACCAGGGTAGTGGGTTGGACATAAGGTAAAAAACACTTTTAATGTGTATTGCAAATCCACCTGCTATAAAGTCCTTGTTTAACAGAAGTATAACAATTTTCTATTAAGAGAATGGAAATAAGACATAGATTTGCTAACCAATTCTTGTAGATTTTCACACTGGAAGCAACCTTCAGATACAAACTACACCTTTACCATGAAACTGCTTCAGACAAAAACTCCTCCTCCAGCAAGAACTGTCCTGCCAGGGGAAGCAGAGGCCATGCAGGGACACACGCAAAGCTCATGCCTTGACCTGCTGGGATTTTGGTCATAAAATTTTACAGATCATATTAAACAAGATGGAGTTAACACAGAGCCAAAGACACACTCAGTTGTGAGACCATAAAGAACTTGAACAATCCTAATTAGATGCAGTCCTAAGATAGATCCCAAAAGGACTCAGGACTCAAACACCAATTATTTTTATGTGCTCAAAGCAATTATAAGTTAATATTACCACTTTACGAATTTATAAAGTATACTGTAATGTACAATTTTCATTTGTGGGACAACATGAAGCCACACCTGCAGTCACCTTAACCAGGTGTGTTTAATTCTACAGTGAGGATTGTGCTGAAGAGCACAGCTCAAAAAACTGTGAAGAGAGTTTCAATTTTTCTTTAACTTTTCTCACCAGTTCATTTACCTTGAAACAAGAACTGAAATATATCATGTCCTGCACACCAACTGAATTTTATTTTATTCCTAACACTTAATGCTGTATTACAGTAGTATTATGTTGCTATTGTAGTACATACATATGGAAAAATACTCCCACAGCATCTCAGCTGATACTTGTCATTGCCTTACCCTTAACATAGTGAAGGCTTAGTACTTCAGAAATAAAAACATTCCACTGAGTTAGACCTTCAATAAAATACTATTTTTGTGCTGTTCTATAAATTATTTTGTACTCTAGCTTAAAATAATAATAACTATGCCCAGACAGTTTACGTGCACAAAGATTTTTTGATAAACCCAACACATTTTATCTACTCTTAGAGTTTCTCCTAAAAATTAATATATCATTTCTGGAAGCTCTGCTCACTAGAACTGGCAGATGCTCCATGGAAAATTGCCATTAACAATTAACACATAATGAAGAATCAACCTGCTGGGGCACCTGGGATAAATTTCATTTTTTCAATGCATTATTATTCCACTTGAGTGAGATAATAGATTATAATTTTAGAGAAAGTGACATATGGAACATTCATGAGACTTTGCAAAAATCATTTGAGGCCCTTAACTTATAACATTTATCACACTCTTGGAGGGGAGGGGAAGGACTTTGACAGGGAGATTTTGGTGGGCCAATTTTCTTAACGGAAGATTGAAAGACTTTTATCTCAAAGCCACTTCAGCTATGAAGTCAAAATTCAGTTTCCACCTCATGCCTGGAAAAACTATTGGATCTGAAGAAATGTTCTTCAACTTTCTCCTTCAGGTGCAAAGACTTCCTCTCTTAGTAATCACATAATGTCTTATTGTCGAGAGCGTGTAAAACATGAGTTTGCTAAATATGCATATATACATGTGTATATATATAGATATATGTGTGTGTGTGTGTCCCAACACACACACACACATATATCTATATATGTAATGTTCCAAATCTCTTGGAGAGAAAAATTACTGTTTCAAACACCAATAACAAATATTTTGAAAAATACTAGGGAAAAAACACAAGCTATCAATTTCCAAGGACACAGAACTATCAAATATTTTCCTTCCCCCTCTTCCCAGAGAGGATGTGCCCAAGTCTAGTGGCTCTGGGATGAGGAAGATGTGGCCCCACATTGTATGTAATGCTTCCAGGCAGAGCCAGACTGACCTACTGCAACCTATTCAGTCTTTCCACTTTCAGATTTGTTACTTATATTGGGTAACTGAGCTGTTCCATATTTGGCTGTGGTACAAAAAGGCTTTCAGACATACAAGGAGAAAGACTCAGAAAGAATCTGTAAACCACACTTTTAATTCTTTAATTGCCAACCTATCATTTTAGCCCGAGGTATTTATTTGTGAGAGGTGCAGCAGTCTACATCATGATTTGTAAAAAAAAAACACAGAGTAGGGTGAAGCATTTAAGGAAAAGCCCCTTTTGCTGATGAGATAACAACTTTGAGACTCAAAAGCACAAGCAGGCAATGAAACTCACACAAGTTCTCTGCATGAGCAAGGGGAATCCAAGCCCAGGGTTATGTTCCTGGCTCTCACCTTTCTGGCTCTGTATCCTTCTTCACCTTAAGGTGCAAATGCACAGCTGCTGGCTATTTAGTCATGTCACCAGGACTCTAAAAGACAGAAAAACCTGTTAGATATTTCAAATACCTGATGGGTTTTAAAGTGACAAGAGTGGTGATAAAAGAAATATTCTCTTGAACATGTTCTTACTAAAGTAAGCTATGATATATTTTCTGTATTGTTAAGCTCATATTCATGGGTGTCTTGTCATGCTGCCCTTGACAAAAATGTGCAAGTTTACATTTCTGAGAACAGAGAGAAGTTTGAAAAAGGAAAAAAAGGACAACAAAAATACCCAACTCTATATAACAGCACAATGCTTAAAGCAGTCTGAGGAACCAGCTGACTCAAAAGAGTCTCCAGTCACACTAACAAGGAATTCAGAAACAAGATAAAAAAAGTTACTGCCAAAATCCACGCTAAGAATAAAGGTGGACAAGGAAAAATCAGTCACATCTTTCATTGGTTAAAAAGATGCAAAATTGGCCCAACAAAATTTCAGTCATTTGTCAATTTGACAGAATTCAGTTAATAGAAAAGTCACAAACAAAAACAAAACAAAACAAACAAAAAAAAAAAAAAAATTAAAACAAAATTTAAAAAATAAAATAAATTGAGGGCTATACTTTTTCAGAACACCAAAATAAAGATAGAACACACTTCAGATATAAAGAACAATACATTTTGTATTGTTCTTTATATCTGATATATCTGATATAAAGAACAGAACATTTTACTCCTTTGATAAAATATCTTTTAATGAATTTCACCTGTATCTTTTAATTTTTTTCCATGAAATAATTAACCACTAAATATCTGGAAATGCTTTTTTTCATATGTGGAAAACATGATCAGTGATTTGGCGTGTATGATAAACTGGAAAATTTCTAGTTGATCTTTCAATATAACTGGTGTGGTTTCACACATCATGTACCCAGGGGACAACAGCCTCAAATTGTGACAGAAAGGTCAGGAAAAATCTCACTTTGCACCCCAAAAAGTGGCGACACAGGTTGATTCATAGTTCCCGCTGAAAAATGAGACAGCTTTTCATGTCCTGGACAATTCATCTTCCCTCTAAAGGCATGCAGAGCTGGCTGTGCAACCACTAAAACACTTAATAATTCTGCAGCTCCTGGCTCAGAAACTTTCTCCAGCTTCCAAGACGCCCAGAGCCTTGAGATGGGACAATCCTGAATTTCACTGGGGTCTTCCAGTTAGGATGCCCTAAACAAAGTTTGCTCTGTGTTTTCCTGCCTAGCCTGTACTCCAGGACATACACCCATAATATCTAAATCAGTTCTGCTGCCTTTTCCATGGCCCAGGAGCTCTCCTGATACTGTCTGTTTGGAAATAAAGAGATATTTATGGACATTTTTCACATGCAAACACCTTGTGGATTTTGGATGGATGAACACTTGTCCTTTAACGTGTCCATGGCAAAGTTCAGTAATGTGGAAATCCAAGCAGATTTTTCATTTCAGGATATCTCTACTGTGGGTGTTCTCTCTTTTCCTGTTTTTCCTAATGATTTTCTCTTCTATAGTATCTCGAAGCCACAGACCTCTTGGAATGATGCTGAAGCTTTGTTTTTGTGTTTTCTCATTTTTAATAGGCTGATTTTCTTTATCAGTATGATTTTGTGAATTCTACAACATCTAGGAAGGCCAAGGACTAACTGTGAAGATTAGACAGTTTGTAGATTTTTCTGTCTGCTTGTTAGGCACAGTGAGTTTGATCTAAATGAGTTTTCTGCATTCTCCCTTTATTTTTCTCCCTATAATCTCTCTCACTTGCACGTAATTCACACATGAAAAGGAAAAGCTAACAAAAGAAAGAAATGTTAAAACATTATTCTGCTTTAAATTCTCAATCCCCTGAGTGGTTCCCAACCCACAAGTTCTTCTTTATTCCTTTCATTCCAATTACCATTTAACCATCAAACAAAATAACCAGCGAAGGAAATAAGTTATGCAATATATGGCATTCCCATGGAAATATTAAGTAGTTTTAACAATAGGGTATTTGACAGTGCTGAGAAACAGATAGAAGCAATTAACATCAAATTGTTACTTTCCTCCAAAGGAAAATATTTGTTTAATTCCACCATTGAAATGAAAAGAGAAATTTAATTACAACAGTGTTTTATAACTGCCTGTCCAGACTAACAAAAGCACAGTCATGTCTCTCAGGAGTCCCATTCAATATTAATGTGGAACGTAGGTGAGTCAGTGGAAGAACATCACAGGATGCCAACTGTCACCTTGCTCATATTCCGTAAAATACTAGCACACAGGAATTTCAGCTCTGTAAACTGTGACCACTGATTTTTAAATAAACACATAACTATCAGAGGACAAGCAACTTGAGATATTCATTTTCCCATCTTTTATAGCTGAGCTGCAAGTTTAGTATATGTTTGGTCTGCAAGAGCCCACGTTGCAGTGTTTCATACTCCATTTCCAGATGTGAATTAAGATTGTCCTAAATGAGATTTTCACCAAGGCTGGAAAACCAGGACTATTACCAATAATCCTTGAAAAACATGGCAGCAAGATCAGGAAACTCTTGTTCTAGTCGGCAGTGAATAAGAAATAGCTATTCAAAGCCTTCAAGCATGATATGATGCTTAAAGAAAACCACACACAAGCCCTGAGTTCCTTGTGACTCTCAGGGAAACTCTGGCCTGTGGGACTTGAGCACATGAGCAGCAGTGACAGTGACAATGGGCATAATTTGGCAGTACAGTACCTTTTAAAACCTATTTTAAACTTAGGAACAGTAACAGCACAGGTGTGACAGTAACTAGTCTTCCCCTTCCCGCTTTTCATTTTGATCTTGCTGTCATTTATTTGTATTTACAGAAAGTAGCTAATTAATTCAGGATACATGTTCATTGTGAGGCTGTGTTTCCTTACTCACTGAATAACAACACAGAGATGGGTGGGAAAACTACAAAGGGAGAAAACCAAGCAGAAATAGGTTACGAATCCTAAAAATTCTTGTGTACCGAGAGAACAAAGAATGAAAGTTGATTTAATATAAGAAATGGGATTTCTACAGGCAATTCAGAACCACAACATTTACAAAGGTGTCTTTCAGTGAGTGTAGTGGATTATTCATCCCAGGGCTTGATAAATCCAACTCTTATTGTACTTCAAAATTTGGCTGAAACCAGCAGCTTATCACTGTAAGATAATATAGCACAGGAAAAAACCTAGGAACATATTAAAGAGCAGGTTGTTATAACTGCAGCTGCTTCCTGTAAGCTCCATCTTTTGAATAATAAAATTATTGGGCAATTAAAAGCAATTGCCAGTTCTGTTTTCCTACTGATAAACATTATAAAAGCCTCAGAACCAATGCTTTTTCTGTTTATAGGAGAGCTCATCATCATCACCATCCAGTGAACTGCTCTGCGTGGGTCATGCTGGATTTGCAACGTGAGCTAAAAAAAGGAGCTGCAATAAGATCAGGTGGTTAAAGTGCAAATAATCCACGTTGGCAAACCATGGAGCCACAAACACCTTGCCCCACTGAGCAGGCTCACAATACACTCATGGTGAGTGTTTGCAGTGAGGCCTCTTGTCAAAGTCCAGTGCCAAATTCAGTGCAAGTTCGGGTGAAACTCCTCCATGTAATGGCAAACGGCTGGGCAAAACTTCCACTTCCAAACAAAACCACTCTGATGTTTGTTTGTTTGTTTTTTATAATCTTGAGATATATAGCTCAATTTACCTTGCCTTTATAGAGGAAACTATAACCAGCCACTCTGCTGGCTCTGTGAGGCCCCGGGCATCAGCTCAGCATCCTCCCCTGAACTCTCCAGACTGGAGCTCTGGTTTAGCTCAGGAACTGTTCCCTAAGGATCACTTGGGTCTGACCTTGTGGCTGGAGTGGGGCTGTGGGCCCTAGGGGCTCAGACGCCCAGGTGCCAGCAGCTGCAGTGCCAGGGATGCAGGGAGCAGTCTCAGACCTCCAGGAGCCTGCAGCTGCAATCAGGGATCCAGGGAGCAGCCCCTGAGGAGGTGTACATTGCACACATGGATGTGTGTCCATAATATCTGTATTCTGACTCACAAAAGTGCAGCCTGATCAGTCAGAGAGGGGGACAGGATGAGGCTTTTGATCCTGTTTGTGCATGAGGAGTGAATGTGAGGGTGTAGAGCCTCTCAGAGAGATGTGTGCACCTCCTGAAAACACGTCCAGTCTCACACACTGCATATCCATTGGTGAGTAATTAGGTTCTCTTTCCTTTTTTTTACATATTTACTTGTTCAATAACACTTTCTGCCCTTTAAAGCAAATCTAATTTGTGAAAAAGTTCCGAAATTCTATCTTCTATGCATAAATTATTTGGTGCTATGCTGGTTCAAAATGCTTGTGCTGAAATGGAATAGGGCAGGATTTTCACAGGCCAGCTGGAAACTGTGTGATTTACCTGAGAGAACACATGCAAGTTACAGTGCTCAACTGTCATCAGCTCGGTGACAAAACCTCCTCATCAGCCATAGGCTCCAATAGTGTGTATGTGATAAATTTTGTCACCTGCAGTGGGATGAAAGTCAATGCAAAATTCATTAGTGCTATACAAAAATAGTGAATATTTGGATAAAAGTTTCAGTATTTGCAGCATAGAAAAGACTTGCTCTCCCCTTCCATTTCAAGTTGTAATGAATATTTAAAATTTTTATCAGCATTTTCAACCGATAGTCCAAAGACTGTATACTTTTCAGACTTAAAAAGTGAAGCAAAATACAAAGCATAGGTAGTGCAGGATGATAGGACTCTCCTCTGATAGTGGTACATTCACTGACCAGTTGATTGATTGAGAAAAATTAAGAGCAAAAGCAAAAAAAAACAGTTTGAGATGATAGCTAACTGAACACAAAAAAATCAAACAAATCACACCTTTGGGGAAATTTCTAGTGGAGTGACATTTGCAGCTGTTTATGGCAAGTGATCCACTGAAAATTTCATAATTCTTTACCCTCTCGTCTAACACACAATCCCAAACTTTGATGTTCAGTACACACAAAATAAATGAAATAAATATTTAGACCTTATAACAAAAGAAGAAGGATTTTCTCCAAGAGCCTTGAGGGCTAACAATTTGTAGAATACCTTGAAAACTAAAGGAAATAGGAAATATAAGAAAAGATGTCTCTTTTTGATGGTACAAGGCAGATCCTTCTGCACTTCATTGTATCTCAGCAGGAATATGCTGGGGGTGGGATGGGCTGGCACCCACCACCCACAGGCTGAAGCAGTTTCTTTACAGCATCACCACAGAGAAAAGAGCCTGAAAGTCTCACCAGGCTCCCAGGTCACTTCTGCTCCGTGCTTCTGCAGGCAACTGCACTTTTAAGGGTCAGTGCAGGATTGAAGTGCACACACGCACCAGAAATATAAAAGATCCTCTGCATCTCCAGTTCCAAACTTCACACTTCAGAGCAGACATGCACAGAGGCCCCAACAATTAGAAAGTACAAAAAACAAGTTTTGAAGCGCACATCCTGGGGTGAGCAGAGGCCACCGAAGTGACTGAGCTCTATACACAAAGAAACATTCCTCCTGTATTGCCCATTTCAAAGCAGCAGCTCTTATCTTCGTTTACAGCTAATCGGCTAAAACAGACCAAAGAAGTGTTGTAGGAGTAAAAGCCACTGAATGCTCCAGTCATTTTACAAGCAACATTTAATTTTACTGTGTTACCGCGTTAAGCTGAGCAATGGAAGCAAACACAATCAAATGCTCATTGTATTTAAAGAGCTTCAAAAAGATCAATTACCTTTATATGGATAAGGAGCCGCTATCGATTTCAACAGTGTTATTCAAATTCCATTTAAGCAATGAATTGCTCTGCTTTTTTATCAGCAAGAGGAATGCATTACAGTGGTCCAGCCCAATTCTTAATACTACTCAAGCAAGCACAGACCAGTGGCTTCTTTAGACCAGGGAAATCTCTCTGACATCGATCTTTCTAATGGAATGGAGCAAGAAACAGAGTTCTTTCCCAGTATTTCTACAAAGATGCTGAGGGGAAATAGCACAGCTCTCCAAGATGCAAAGCAAACCCTACTCAGACATGCCAGGGGCTGTACCTCGCTGTACAGGTGTGAGTTTGAAGACAAAGGAAAATGACTTTCAGCGAATCACCGGCAAGGTTGATGACCTTCCAGGGAAATTCACTGGCACCCAAAGTGTCTCAAAGAAGAAAATGCTGGATGCCTAATCAACCCAAGCAAGTCTTTACATATTAACCATTTTTTTTTTCTTCCATATTTTAATAATTTTAACCCAGTGATTTTATGAACATCCTGGCTTTTAAACAATTCTGAACCTCTCCACAATTTGATAAGAACTTAAAGCAAGATAAAAGAAGTTATTCATGATTTGAAAGGACACAGCTAGACCTAGAAAGAAATTCTGATGAAAATACAAGAGTGTTTGCAGCACTTCTTTGGCATCTCCTGTCAGCCTGCTTGATTACAGCCTTTTTCTTCAGTCAAAAACACAGTTCCACTCCCAAACAGTTGTGTGATTCCAATCAATCCACTTTGTGTTCACCAACAGAAAAAAATAGGTGCAAAATTGGGCTGTAGGTTTTTATTAACCTCTACAGACAAAGAAAAATATCAGAACTGGTAACACCCAACTCCCTGTGTAGATCACAGCATCAGAAAAAACTGCAGAGGGAATCTAAGGTTCCTAAGATTACCTTGGAAACCTGGATAAAAGAACTACTATGTGAGGAAAAAAATAACATTTTGCATAGCACACTGCTCTCTAGGGGAAGGGCAGCTAGGAGGCACAATTTAAAACAGATTTGAAACTTGTTTTATTAAATTGAAGAGTAGTTTTCAAGTCTCTCCACTTCCAAACTGGAGGCAAAACCTCATCTCCCCAAAAGGCTCTGTTCAGGTGGAAAACTGCACCTGGATCAGCAAGCCCTGAAGAGAAAATGTAGACTCAGTGATAATATAAGTAGGAAATGTAGATTCAGTGTCACAGTGCTCCAGAGGACACAATGCAGTAAATGAGGATAGGATTTCGGTTCGTGTTAGCACTGTGAACCCGTTCTTGCCACTTTTCCTCACTATTAAGATGATTTGCTCCCACAGCCACAACCAGCACAGTGAACTCTCTCCAAAGTCCCCCTTGGTGAGATTTGACCGATTTTGCAGGTTTTAATAGAATTTCCAGCATGAAGGATATAGTGCTGATGTGCAGTTTGGACAAATACAGTATTTGCTTGCATAAGAAGATCCTGGGGAAGGATGCAGCATCCTGCTGCACTCACCACAGCTCCTTGGAGGACATTCACCTTCAGCTGGAGAATTCTCCCACTGAAGTGCAATGATTTTCCCAAGCTCCTCACTCTCCCAAAACCTCTCTTTTGGACAGCCATCTGCCACAAGTTCCTATTTTCTTATTTGCTGCCTAATAAATCCATACTGTGGGGTTTCTAATTGTCCTGATCCCTGTTACATTTGGCCTGGGTGCCCTAAATAACCCTGCTGTCAATAGCAAGCAGAGCAAGCACTGGATGTCTGAGGCGTGTTTGATGTGAGAAATGAAAAATCAATGTAATATGCCCTTAATGGAGGCACCTGCAGATAACATCCAATAGAATTGATTAAGCCCTACACAATAGATAATAAAGCTAATTAAAACCCAACTAGAACACCACAGTGCAGCTCCACTTTTAAATGCAGTGGTAAAGACAACAGAAGAAGACATTAAAGGGAAAACTTAGATATTACTAATGGAGGAAGGTTATCAATCTTCACCCAGATAAAAGTTCATTATTGCCCCATAAAGTCAAATAACATCCACAATGTTCATATTTTGTTTATCCTGAACACAAAAGGTATAACCTCATATGTTGCAGTATAACTTTGACACATTTTTTTAATTAAATAGCAGTCCACATATTCACGTTATTCTGCTGAGATAGAACAATTTCCTTTTATTCTGCTCCTAGATAATCACAATTTTAAAGATTTAATGATTTTATAATCTTCAAGCAAAGTATCCAAAATAATGTCTGAAACAAAATGAAAATATAATAAAATTAGCACTAAACAAACCTTAATGCAACATTTCCCACATTCCCTATGAATCCAGAACTCCATTTAGGTGAAAGTTTCTATATTGACTACATATACACCCCTGTAGTTGTAACTGCCACTTTCAAAGGAAGAATGGGATACAAGAACAAAAGGAAGGAAGCAAGGAAGGAAAAAAAATACTTCTTATTTTAATTGGGTATTGCAGAAGAAACCCTATCCTGAATGTAACTCTGAAACCCAACTAATTCTCAGTTTCATTTCTCTTGTCCATTCCTAAAGCTCGTTCTTTAAAAGCATAAAGCAAACAGAATCCCATCAGAACAATCTAGTTTGCATAGGAGATGAAACTGGGAACAATAAATGCCTCTCATTATGCAGGAAAACTTTCATAAGAATAAAAAGGTCACAGTTGTTTGTAAGCAGGACAATATTAGAGACTTCCTCAGGATTGTGTTGGAAAGTTCTGAAATAATATTTTTCATTTTGGTATTAGAGAAGAACAATTTCAGACTGGAGTAAAGTTTGGTGCCCTTCAGAACAAACTTCGGAACAGAAGTGGCAGAAGAAAGAGTTCTGTGCTGTGTAATTCTCACAGCAGCTGCCAGCCTGCAACACTCAGGACCCTAAGCAAATACAACATGCCCTGACTCCTCTGGGCAGCAATTTACCAAACACGGGGCTACTGGATTAGACTACATCTAGGTTAGTTCATGGTTTTTAGCCCTGGTTAATCATAGTTGTTCCAAGACACACAGAACAGATGCCAGGGACAGCGCAGGCAAAGACCAGCCCAGCCCAGCCCTGCTGATCCATGCACCCGGTGGAGTCCTGCTCGCAAAGCCATGGCAAAGATTGCTGCCTTCGGTCCACAACCACTCAGCACCCTCCTCCTATCTACCTGGTATCCCCTGTCACCTGGCTATTAGTGGGGCAAGTACGCAGTCACAGTTTAAAGAGGTTTCAGAAGCCAATGAATTTCCCACATCGTCACTTTGAAGCATTCACATTTGATTTCTGTGTTTGAAGAGTTTCCTGCTTTGGCCGTTCTCACCATCCCTTGAGAGCTCAACAAAAGGCAGAGGAACTGTAGTCCTGCAGTCGTGCACTTAGGCTGGACATTGGTAATTTTAACCAGAATATTCTGTCTGTCTGTCTGTCTGGACTCTTTGCTGTCCTGAGCTGTTTAATCATTAATTGCCCAGCTGAATGGCTGTCATCTCCAGCCCTCCTGAACATGACTTGGTGACTAGGAACCACTTCTGGTTTCACTGAAGTGTTATACAATGGAGGACCAATACTCCCACAGGTCAGAAGGATGCTGGTGTAGAGCATAACACCAGGAAAAACAGAATGCAAGTGCCGCAGGAAAGTGAGCCTGGCCTGGAGAAGCTGAAACCGCATTTTTGTTGAGGTCTGGTGCAATTTGTTATACACATAATATGTTAACTTCAGCATAACAGCAAAAGGTCTTTTAAATCAGTTTTAAAACTTAGGATAAAATAAACTCTTCTTAAAAAAAAAAAAAATCCCAGATTGCCTGTATTTTGCTTTTGTGCAGAAACGCCATAAGGAAGCAGATAAAACACAGTTCTATATAATGCATCCTTTTCTTCTGAAAAGATACTGTGAGAGTGACAACTCTCCTGTGGTCTCGAGAGCAAGTTGCCTAATGAATAGCAAGAGCTCTTTAATGTTAATGAAAACATCCTGTCTAACTCCTCTTCAGACACCGTCTTTCACTCTGTGACAATCACCTTTTAAGTTGCCACAATTCCCTCCTCTGAAGGAGCAGCTGAGCTTGTCAGCAGCCCGGGTGCAGTGTCAGAGATTAGCTGAACTGCTCCTCTCGCTGTTAATGGAGTTACCTGTTAAACCCCCACGTGATGGCTTGTCAAGTTTTTTATTAAGCAATAACATCTTTGGAAGATTCCAGCTACCAAAGGTTTAAAATGAATGGTCCGGGGTTTTTTTTGGTTTTTTTTTTATCCTTATATTAAGGCAAAATGAAATCTTCCTTCTGACATTTTAAAAATCTATCTCACATCTATTTCTAATAAACAGAATTTTCAAGGACTTAGTGGGGCACTGTGGTGACATCAAAACAGCAGAAGAGCAGATTATAACTCAGTGACTGGGTGGAGAATTTTGCACGTAGAATAACATGTAAAACCAGGAGAAAAGCTCGAGATTTCTCTCTGCCACATGCACATATGTATCAACTCTTACTGACATTTTAGGTATTATGTACAAAAGAAGAAATCAGCAGACTTCAGATGAATTAACATCCTGTCTTCTTGGTATGGGAGAATAAGGAATCTTAGCCTCATTGTGTATCTCCAGAATTCATGCATTTCTTACTAACTTTAAATCTCTATTAGCCATATGTAGCAAGTCCATCTGTTTTTACTAAATTTGACTACGAAATCTCTCTGTGCGTATGATAATTACATATTGATCTTGAATATATTCTTGCATACTGAAATATTCAACTGGAGCTCGTTGGCCAATCTCCTTATGGTAATTAGTGGTTAAAGGAGCTCTGAAAATAATCTCATTATAACAGGAAGGCATACAACCTTTTCAGAACATCCACAATTTTGGTTTTGTTAGTTGTTTTCTAGGGGTGGTTTTTTCTTTTCTTTTTTTTTTTTT
>VXBR01004752.1:505451-518627 GCA_013400215.1 Cisticola juncidis | reverse complement strand
TTTTGTTTTGTTTTGTTTTGTTTTCCCCTGGGCTTCAATAAAGAAGTTATCAATGCAGTAAGCAGGGAAGAGAATATAAAATTGTGTCTATGGAAACCATATTATAACTCTCCACTTTGTATGTCTCTGGCTTTTCAATAGATTCTCATATTCATGCTCATTTTTAAATGTTAAAACATATCTCAGATATCTCAGTTAAAACATATCTCAGAATTATTTCACAATTGCTACCAAGTACAAGACTGGATCTGTAAATTTTAATTTAAAAATGAAAGAGTCCTTCCAGGAAGAAAAATGGAAAAAAAAAAATCTCTACTGAACTAATTGCTTCCTAAAAAACTTCTGTTATTGTTGCTATCCAGCACCAAACTCTGCTACTTGCAGACCATTATTGCAAGAATATTTACAAGAGGACAAGTGCAGTTCTGTAGGAATAATATTTTTTGAAAAAAAAAAAACATATCCACGTTTCTTTCAAATGATATAAATTAAATTTCTAAACTTAATTTGAATAAAACTTCTCTCTCTCCCCTTTGGAGGCAGTTTTGAGTTTGGATATTTTTTCCATTACGCAGAAAAGAGCTACCAGTTTTGTCTGTAATAAAATTTATCCAAGAATTCCAAGAATGAAAAGCTGTCTTTAATATCCAAATTTACCACTGCTGATACAGGGAGCTGTTGCATTAAGGCAACATATAGCAGGTGTAAGGTAATTTTAAGTATTAGAAATGTCAGTGCTTTTACAGATCATGCTTCATTCACAAGAGACTTCTCCAAGGGCACTGAGGATTATGGAAAAAAATCTTTACATAATAAATAAAACATACTAAAGAGGAATATTTTCAGGTTACTACAGGAATAAAAGAATACCTTATTTTCATGCAATAATTCAGTGGCAAAAGGCTGCCAACCTGCAATAGAAACTCTTTTAACTTGTCATAAATGTTTACTATCTATCTGCATTGAGTTGCTGATTTCTCAAGCTCATATGTTCCAAGGAACTTTCTAGAGACCTTGCCAGCATTTTTTCCATGAGGTGAGCTCCACATATCCTGCCACCTGAGAATAGCTCAACCCTAATATAGATTTACCCTCATAAAAATATCAGAGCCCTTCAGTTAATGATTGTTGTACAGAAGGGATAGGACATGAAGTAATGACTTGATATTAGCTTTTGGCGTCCCCTTTTGTATGCCTTATCCCTTTAAAAACATGATTCAACTCATTTTCCCATCAGTGTTTTGAAACAAACCCTTTCTCTTGGCCCCTAAACCATACAAAGAATTAAATCTTTACTGTTTGGAAGTCTCCTCAGACTTCTCAATGCTTAATAAAAAATAATGACAGTTAAAACTCTTTTAATACTCACATTCCAATCCCCTGCCTAACCCTTTCATCTCCTGGGTACTGTTTTAAGTCATGTTCCTTATCCTGGGCTTCCTTTTACATCCCTTAATGAGCAGCAGACTGGTCTCTTAACTGTCCTGCTCGTAAATGGATTAAGTTTCACATGAACAGAGATCCCCAGGTATGTGTTAGGAAAGCTGTAAGCAGTTGTGTGAGATGGGATGAGAGTGGAAAGTAATTCACCTGCTCCTGACAGCAGAGGCACCAACAGCATTTATTTTGACTCCCAATGAAAAGACCCTTTTAACTTGTCGCATCTTTTATTCAGCAACTCATTTTCTGCTAAGCATTAAAAGTCAGTAGGGTGTGGGGATTTGTTCCAAGGCTTGCTGAGATATTACTTACACAAAGGAGCTGCAGATCATTTCTGCTGAGTAAAGCCACTGGAGATGCTTGAAATTCAAACGCATCTTACCCCCACCCAGCACACAGCATTCTTTCTCCTCCCTTCTCGTTGTCACTCCTTCCAACACTCTGTTTTTCTGTAACAATTATTTTTTCCACAGTAACTTCTGAAAATAATAACTGTTTAAAACATTTGAGAGCATTATCTACATTACTGTTCCTATCTCCAAGAAAACAATGTTCCATTAGGACTGGTTTAAGTTTACTTATAGCTACTCAACATAACATTTTCAGGCAAAAATGATCAAAAGTGAAGTTTATTTTCAAGATGAGCCCCTGCCATTTTGGATGGTTCAGGCCTTTTAAATACATATATAATTCCTCATATTTCTTGCTCTTGGAGCCCTGCAGCAAAGCCAGCCCTGCTGGCAGCTGTACAGGTAATGACCCCATGGAACAGCAAATCTGTCAGTACAACACAATCGGAACCTTTTCCTTGGTAGATTTATGGCATCTCTTTCTCCAAGTTTACACACTTACATAGAAACAGCATTATATGAGAAAAGAATGAAGCTTCCCTCTCATGAACATTTATGATATAACCAAAGTCTTGGTAAGAGGGTACAAATCCTGAGCGACATGAATAATTCACTCCACCACATAGCAAAGAAGCAAATTAAATATGACTGATATCAATTTATTAAATTTATCAATGTTTTAGTCATTAGCCCTCATTCCCTGTCAAGCACAATAAAAATGTCAATGTTAACATTCAGATTAGAACCAATTATCCAGGTCCTGTAATGGTAAACTGGAAAACAAATATTAAGAAAAATTATTAAAATATAACCCTTTGAGCTCCCTGTTGAACTGAGCAGAGAACAGCCTACACATGGAAGACTGTAGATTTGCATTCCATCTGTAAGGCAAACCTTCGATAGGTTTTTGATAATATAGACATGAACTGAGTTATACCACACCTGTGTCTCAGTCTGTGTTGTGTTAGCCAACACCCAGCTCTGTTACTTGCCTTGGTCTTACACTTTGGTACTTCCATCATGGCCCTTGGGCTAGGCAAGCAACTACCAGATAAAATACAGAAAAGGACCCTGGAGTTGAGTAGAACTGAATTCTGTCATACAAACACATATTCTCATTGCTTTTCCACCCTGATTTTCATCTCAGCAAGCAATATATTACATCACTTTTGTCAGTGCCGGTGTATCTTCAAATTTTGCTTGGGCATTCTCTAGGGAGGTGGAATATGTGGAACGTGTGGAATATATGGAATGTGTACCCCTAGCTGATTTAAAAACAAGCCTAAATCTCATCTCCAAGGAGTAATATTCCAGCTGGTACCTCAGCAGATCCAAAACTGGTTTAACTGGACAAGGACAGAGGACAAGGCAGTAAATACCATCATGATTTGTTGGTTCCTGGAGATATCTGCTGTTCTGCGGAGCTGGCAATTGTAAGGATGTGGAAGAAAACTAAAGATGGAATTGCACCATCATTCTGGTACTGCTAGGCTCTCCTGACAGCTCTGCAGTTCTGACAAAGACACAGCAGAAGCAGGGGAGCAGAAGAATGTGATGCAAAGAGGCATCAGGAAAAGACCAGGGTGAGTCAAAAGGCAGGGAGACATTGAGTATAGATTGATTAAAAGTGGAGGGAAAGGAAAAAGAAACACTGTGTCCAGAGAAAGAGAAAAAACAATTTTAATTAGTGTTTCCACAAGCCCAAAACTGGCAATGCTAAACTTGGCAATCACTGAAAACCTATCTGGAGCCACCACCAGACTCTACCCTGCGTTCCAAAAGTAAACCCTTCCAGGGCCTGTGAGACACCAGCAGAGACATCCCAGCCCTGCAGTAACCCCCCTCTATCCAAAAATCCAAATCCAGATTCAATCCCTGTCCAAAATCCTAATCCCAACTCAGCCACTGAGAACAAAGGCTCATTTTCCAGCAACTCCATCTTTTGGGAGGAGCAGAGCCACCACAGAGTGGCACTGCCAGGGAGGGTGTGAGGGCACAGCTCAGCCCAGCTGACAAAATGAGAACCACACATTCAGGCTCTCCTCACCTCTGGTGCCTTAAGGCTCTCACCAAAGGCTGTTGTGGCAGTGAAGAGAGATGGGAGACTTTTGACAAGGGCATGGAGTGACAGGACAAAGGGAATGCCTTCCAACAGAGAGGGCAGGGTTGGATGGGATTTGGGCAGGAATATCACCCTGTGAGGGTGGGCAGGCCCTGGCACAGGTGCTCAGAGAATCTGTGGCTGCCCCTGGATCCCTGGCAGTGCCCAAGGCCAGGTTGGACACTGGGATTTGGAGCATCCTGGGATAGTGGAAGGTGTCCCTGTCTATGGCAGGGGTGGGATAATATGGGCTTTAAGGTCCCTTACAACCCAAACCATTGTGGAGTTCTGTGATTTCACAAATGCATTGTTTGCTTGTTTCTTGACAATTACTCCTGTGGAATTTCATGGAGGAAGCCAAGCTCCTGAAGCACTTCTCAATCTGGGCCTTTGTGCTGGGAAATTCCATGAAAACTGTCATGCGTCATAAGCTTTTCTAAAATACAGATTTTTTGTGAAAAAAAAAACAAAGAATATGAGTCTATGATTCTTTGTGTAGACTGCTGACAGAATGTCAGTATCCTTAATGCATTATATTAGGAAGAATTTCAGTCTGAAGCATAAGCATTATCAGATAGATGAGCTTAAAAACAACCTTGGAAAATGATCACAAGTTTTAGTTTTCTTGTGTTGTCTGATCACTGAAAAGCATCTTTAAAAATTTATCTTATACTGCTGAGATGAAGAAAACATGCCTTCAGTGATATTTGATTGCTCCGTGGTAGATAATTATTGGTTCAAGCAAAATAACCCGAAATTCCTTTGCAATCCTTTGCTGCCATCTCTTGGCAAGAAGGTGTTGGTAAGAAGCAATTTCTTGGCACAAATAAAAGCTAAAAGGAAATGCTTGTGTTCATCACATAAAATGCATAAACGGATGTGATTACAATTGCATCATTTGGTGTGTTGTGCTTTTTTTTTTTCCCTCTTGCTGCAACCTTAGATTTCAAAAAGGGTGAGATAGATGCTGAAAGATAACACTGCCAAAAATCCAAAATCTTGTAAAGCTTAAACACATTTTTTTCAAAATAGGAGTAAGAAAATAATAACAACCAAAAAAAAAATTTAAAAAAGACAAAAAATAAACAAAACAAAAAACAAACAAGGAAACAAAAAAACAACAACAACAACAACAACAAAAACAGATAAGGGGAAGGATCATCTTTTCAAGAGACTAAAGAAAGAGGCAGCAATTTTTTTGGTTTTTGTACTAAACCTTCATGGTGAGGCTGTATTTGTTGCAATGGGAGTTAGTTACTCTACCTACTGTTTTTTAAAGATATCTGTATGTTTATAAGCCTAATCTTTGTAAGCCCAGTCACTAGAATAGGAAGCACGAGGCCTGGCTGGGGAGCCTGGCAGGTGAATCTACCATTAACATCATTATTACACTGAGCCTGACCTAAACATCACCTTTTCCATCTTCCTGTTCATGAATTTCAGCTCTGATCTGAGTGAACAAGCACTTAAACCTTCACAGCAAAACTGTGTGTTAAACACAGCTACAAACTCCACACAGATGTGGAGATATCTCTGAGGAGGAAAAAAAAGGCATCAGGAATCTGATTCCATTTCAGGCTAGAACACAAACATCTGGGTTTGACTTTGATGGATAAACTCTACACTGAGCCCAGAGAAGCCAAATGAAATAGTTAATGTTGATGCTTAAATGCTGAGAATGGCCCACACTTTGGTGCTGTTTCTTTAATCCCTGGCTAATGGGAAAAAATGACCATTCTGAGTTAATCAAATTACCTCAATCACAAACCTTAAGGATTTAGGAGTCAAGGTAGATGTCTCCCTAGTGCTAACATTTTGGAATTGGGCATTTACTGAGGCACAGTTTGATGGATATTTTAAGGATAAATTGAAAGATACAAAGGATTGGGTCAATCAGTTCAATTGGAATAATCTGCTTAGTAAGTTTTTACAGTAACCTCAAGTGAGAGTTATACTGAGATCAAGTTTTTGCACTGGCAGCAAGTCCTTTTGTGCTCCAAAATACCATCTGTTAGATTCAGAACACGGCAAAGCCAAAACCTCCATCATCAGCAAAATACTCTATATATTTTGGGTTAGTTTTTATTAACCTCAAAAGAACAAATTTCTCTGAGACCACAAAAAATTAGGGATAACCTCTCCAGACAGAAATCTAAAATTATGTTGGTGCTGAAGTGCAGAAAAAATGGCTTATCCAAGTTGGAATGAATTTTAGTACTAACCCAACCCCCCTATAATAAAAAAAAATCCCAGTTACCAATATTGCCATGTTGTAAAAGAGTAGACGTTTCCAGAAAATGTACCCAGTTGAACTCCATTTGGAGAACTGCCATGAAGGGATTTAGTCTACTTTAGCCAATGTCAGCTAATAATTTATCTGCCTAGATAATGCATCACAAGACCTTTATATCTAATCTATGTCCAAGGAAAATATTCAGGAATAAAGAGGTTTCTGTTGTGGGTATGATTTTCTTTATGAGAAATTTACTGCCAAAGGAAAGCACAAAATAATCCATAATGGTTACAAGGTGGTTTTCCACGTGCAAAAGTTCAACTAGGTCCTCATGTCATATATTAGAGCCTTATAGAGCTTATGTATCTATGTATCTATGTATCTATGTATCTATGTATATATGTATATATGTATATATGTATATATATATAACCTTAGCTTTTGATTGATAGTGTAAAGAAGGAAAGAAATACAATTTATCTTTCAGGTCGAAAATTTTATTTTGTGGAAGATAGAAACTGAAGCCAGTTACTGTATTGTCAGAAATCTATTTGCAGGCCAAGTTACCAAAGAAACCCAGAATTCCTTCTGCCTTCCACAAACCAAAACTTTCAAAATTATTTCCTAAGGTGGAACACAAGACAGGACCAACCACAAGTACTTCAAAAGATTGACAACAAGTGATAAATTACCTTGATTTTATTTTAAAATGTGAGTTTTCCTTTTTTTAAATACACATGCATAGAACCTAAAGTTTACACTCTTCTTAATACTGAGCATCAGTTTAATTTTTTCTTTCTTGTGGGTTTAGTTTTCATCTGCAGAACCTAGAAAACCAGGTTAACTTTCTTTTAATTGACACCAGATGGCACTGCAAAAGATGAACCACGATAAGCACTGGACCTGAATAACACAGAATCATCCTAAAGTCCTGAAAAGTTTCACAGATCATCTCGTTCTAACCCCTTTGCCATAAGCTCTGTCTTCTGCTTTGAAACCAAGCTTAAAACCAAGTTCACAACTGCATTTTCCAAGTATTGAAAGCCTATATTCAGATTTAAGAAGAACACAACAGCTGCAAACAAGCTTGACATGCAAGGTTGTGAATTAAAATCAAAGCTACGGATGTGGAAAATCCCAAGTGAAAAAAGAGACATGCTTACATTCTGAAGGTGCCAGTATCTTATATGAAAATTTTATTCCAAAGAAGTTTGGTTCTATTTATTTTACATTGAACACACTTACAGCTAGCTGTTGTCTCTGGGCAGTCTGCCCAAAAATACCTGCTGCTTTTAAAAATAAAAGTGTGTAAGTAAAGCCTTGCTTAGACTGTAGATCTGAGCTTTGAGTACCTGTGAGAAATGACACCTCCTGTTTCAGGAAATTCTTCCTCCAACACTGCTTTCACTCCCAGTTTTCACTGTACTGCCTAAATCAAACTT
The DNA here is from genome assembly GCA_013400215.1 of Cisticola juncidis. Classification (NCBI taxonomy): domain Eukaryota; kingdom Metazoa; phylum Chordata; class Aves; order Passeriformes; family Cisticolidae; genus Cisticola; species Cisticola juncidis. The sequence continues at coordinate 511,061 of VXBR01004752.1, read as the reverse complement.
TCAGGGATCCATCTGGAGACCAGGACACAGCTCCGAGAAAGCGAACTGGATTATCACATTTACTCACACAGCACAGTTTGCCAAATCTGTTGAGATTGTTGACACAGAAACAGGAGCAGGGGAAAAGGAAGGGGAAAAGGATCTGTGAACTTGGAACTGCTTTGAAGAGCTGCAAAGGTGTTCCTGTGTACTGCTGACACACAGCCTTACCTCCAGTAAAGCACCTGAGCATAAACCTTCACCTAAAATGATTATTGCCAGTATGACCATGGCTGCCATCAGAGGAAGGACCTAGCCCAGGCCAGCACAGCTGGGGAACCTGACTAAGTGATGGAAATAAAAATGTAGAGCATTGAGTTAGAGAGAAGCTGAGAGCACTGTTCTGTTTTGAAAGAAAGCCTTTGTACACAGGGTCACAATGATAAATGTGCTTTTAGCGTATACAGGGATAAAACAATGCAGCCTCTAAGAATTTCACTAAAATTGTTTTGTCATCATTTCTTATCTTAAAATTGTAACCTACAGGAGATACATAAAAATTCTTCATGGTCCCTAATTAAAGTACCATTTTCTGCCCATATTCATCCCCTTAACTCTTTGGGATGTCCTCCAAAGCCTGGCTGCTGCAGCAGGTCCAAGAGCTGAATGAGTGCAGCTCCTGCAAGGTGCTTATGATGCTAATTTTATTTATTTATTCAGGACTACTAAAAAGTGTAGTCATTATGCCTCATATCACCACAGGTAAGATTATACTAATTTTTTTCATCAAATATTGGTATGTAATCTGTCCATAGACTTTGTATTCTCTACAGGGCCAAGGATGAGTTTAATTTTTAATCGCTTTAGGAATCTGCTTTAAAGACAGAAGTGCACTGCTGTCCATGAGGAACGCCCAGTTTGGAACTAAAGCCTGCTCCTAATGAATACACTCAGTAATACTTTAAATATGCATCATAACAACCCCTTCACTTCTCATGAATTCAGGAGCTGCTCTCTCAAGGCACCTTTTTAATATTACAATATTCACCAGAAAACGAATTTTGTTCCTGTGAACCAGCCACCACACATTTTGTATTCAGCCATTCTACTGCACAGACAACATAATTGCAAGAAAAACAAGACTGACTGCACAAGATTCATTCAGTTGCTGGTTTAAAAGTAAATGCACCCTTTAGGAGATATTATCCTCTCCAAACCTGCAGAGCACTACTACCAACAGATAATCAGAATGAGGAACATTGGATAAATCAGGATTTTTTTTTTTTTTTAATTCTGTGTCTTAAGGCTCACTACAGACATGATTGAGCATTTCAGAAAGGAAAGAAGTTTTCCTTCCTTACTATAAGGGGGTTTTAGAGGCTAGAATTGTCCATGAGATGTATTTTTGACACTCATTCCCTGATTGCTTAAATATCTTTTAAATATTGGTCAAATATGATTAACAGCTTTGATGAGCTATATGCACACTGTTTAGCCATGAACTGAATGAGAAAAAACAGTTTGTAAATAGAAATATTTTGATCCAGATGATGGCCAGCAGGATGGATTTAAGCCTTTTATAATGGTGAGGAAAAAGAAAGGAGGCAGGAACAAAAAAACAACTAAAAATATAACACACACAAGAAAAGGACTCATGCATAAAAGAAAAGAAGTGCTATTTAACCTAGCGTTGAAACATTTAGTTATAATTAGGACCAACTAACACAACAACCATCAAAAAAAGATGACAATAAAATGTGTCACTGGCCTAATGATGAAGCATGTGAGGAAAACCATTAAATTTTATCTCAGTTAGGCCCATTATTATCACACCAGTCTACTATGCCCAACAGCCTGCTGGAAAATAAAAAAAAAAAAAAAACAATAATAAAAAAGTAAAATAAAAAAAAAGGGAATCACAGGTTTTCACCTGTCAAGGGACAGATTCAAAGCTCTGTGATCATACAAAAATCCTAGAGGAGAAATGAGAATGGCTAGATGAGTTTAAGTAGCTTTAAAAAAAATAGAAATATGGAAGGAAATGAAACAGTTATCTTATATATTGGCCAGGTCCTAATTGTAAGAAATCCCAGGCCAGATGTTTGCCTCCTATAAACCACTTTTTCTTTTCTTAATAAAAGGTTAAAACATATTTTGATAGTCAGATATGTGTCCTTGAAGCAACTGAAGTAGAAAACTGAACTGAAGTATTATTAGCACTTCTCATTTAAAGGTACAAAACTCTTCCCATCCTACATGACACCAGCACATCATGATAACTCAAAACCAAGGCCACTGCCATCCTTGAAACCTTCGCATATTGCCACCTAGCAGAGAATTTTGCTCCCACTTCGTGATTTTTGGATGATGGTTTCATTGCAGTAGCCTGCCTGTGAAAGAGCCATGAGTATTTCTATGAAAGATTGCAAACCACATTTTTGGGTGTATAAATTATCTGCCCTTATGGTACAGAATCATTTAGGCATAGTCCATTGTACAGTCCCCCTGCTTTTGCTGCACACATAAGCAATGAAAACAAGCACAACAGACAACAAGGCACAACCTAAAACATTGAAAATGTCCACTGAGACACACCTTCTACTCCTGATAAACTGCACGAAGTAGAGCAGAACAAAGGGCAAACATTAACCCCCAGAGAAGCTGTGGCTGCCCCTGGATCCCTGACAGTGCCCAAGGCCAGGCTAGACAGGCTCTGAGCAACCCGGGCTAGCAGAAGGTGTCCCTGTCTGTGGCAAGCTGTTGGACTAAATGACCATTAAAAGTCTCACCAGCCCAAACCAGTCTGTGGTTCTGTGATTGCATTCAAACAGCCTCCTGTGCCCAAAGCAGGCAGGGCAAGAGCTGGGATTGAACTTGCAAACACTGACCTTGCCTTTCTTTGAGAGGTCTTGGAGCCAACAGCAGAAAACTCCTGTCTCTGTCACTGCAGTGTGACACAGGAATTTGGGAGCTGCCACCCAGGCCGTTACTTGGAGATACATACTCATATCCTTCTCCCTGTCAGCTGAGAGATTAGAATTTATTTTACTCAGTTCATGCTTTCTCCAGGGCAGCATTTCTGCCTGACAGCAAACAGGAGAACCCTTTGGAGTTAGCAGAAAGTATTTGGAGTCATCACAAAGATCCTGAGGAAGGATCAAGAGAAGAGATGGCATCCACAAGCTCAGGACTAAGAAGGACAGGTCTCAATTATATAAGGGTTGTTTTTATTTTAAGTCATAGTTTGTACTTTGCTGGAGAGAAGATTGTGGGTCTAGTTCTTTTACTTTAAAATATGCAAGGAGTGGAAAAGTAAATAGAGGGGCAGGGAGACATTGATTGCCAGGTAGCACTTCCCTGGAATTTGAGATTACCAGGATGTGCCTGCAGTGTCTAATGGGAGACTGCAAGCAGAGAGAAGGCAGGAGAATGACAATCTCCAAACAATAGGATTAAAGTGCTCTGTGCAGTTAGGACTGTAAAGTATTTGAATAATCCTTCCAAAGTTGAAAAGGAGAAAGAAGTAATTAGATTTCTTAGAGAATCAGAGTTTCTGGCAATACTATCACATTAGAAAAAGCTATTAAACATCATGAACACCCATGTTTGTGGGTAAGCGGGGAGAGGGTCAGAATTTCTATTTAATTATCTTAAAATGCAGGTCTTCTAAAAAAACCTCAAACCATAGAACATTGATTTTATTTTTCTCTCAACTGCAAGTATAAGCCTAAACTTTCCACATTCAGTGCTAAAATCAGTAATTTATAGTGAATGAATACTTCCTGGTTTAACACCCACTGAGAAACAGGCCCTGTTCCAAGGAGAAGGGACCAAAAGAGGGGTTCAGCCATGAGGGAGAAACAGAAACAGCCCAAATCTTACCTGACTTCTCAGACCCCAACACAGCCAAATATTAAACAAAATGACTGCCAAAATAATGTTTTGGCAACTACAAAATGACATTTAACTCTGTGATTAATTATTAGACTTCTGATGAACTCTAATTTGAATGAATCATTTATATGTTTCAAATTATTTATGAGTCAGAAGAAGAGCTGTTTACCAAGACTGTTCAAAATACTTTGTCAATTTGCACAACTGACAACGAGCCAAAACAAACACCAAAAAAAAAAAAAGAAAATTAGTGTTTCTATGACTACAACCTTACAAATTCCACAAATTCCCCAAACCAAGTGCAGATAATGAAAACCCCATCTACTTCCATACTTACCTAATATTAAATCATGTAGCTCTAAAGATTTTTATATGGAACAAATCAGAACAATAGAATTTTGACTATAGTAGTTTACAAAGCAAAATAAATTACCAGTGTTGGGCTGCATTGAAAGTCTAGATGTAATAAAAAGTACCTAATTAACCCATTTATCACAAATACCAAACAGGCCAATGGTTTTTGTAATTATCAAGACAATTCAATTTTTGCTTTAGTGTGCAGGCTTGTTTGCCCAACTCAATTGGAGATCATCAAAATTACTTACAATACACTGTCTAGCAAAGCATGACAAAATTAGTCTGCTACAACCAATTAATTGAACTTAATAAAGATTTTAAATTATTTTTGTTTATTACCACTGCTTTGGGGTTAATGATGTAATCCTTTTTGGCTAGGAGGAATAATTAATATTTTTTTAAAAGAAAATTAGATTTTCAGTGTGTTAAGACAGACCAACAACTCTCCCTAATGGGTAAATAGTAAATTATTTTTCAAAACCAATACTTAAGCCAGTAATTTATCCCCCTAATAAAAGCTTCTGCATCCATGCAGTTGTGTGTACATATACAGACAGATTATAGGCAAGATCTCATATTACTAAGGATGATTGCTGAGTTACTTCTCAACAAATATGTACTAATTAAAATTAATACTCATAAATAAACCCCTGTTGTCTTTTCTAATGGAGAGCAATCTGACCATCATCATATGAATACAGCTCTATAAAGTTTCATGCCACAGGACTGCAGCTGATTAGCCACAGTCAAAAACTACTAAGTTAACTGCTTTAATAAACAATGTCAATGCCATTAACATTCAGATATTCAAATTAAGTCATGCCATGTTCATCCAAAAGTATTAATGCTGAGAAATTTTAATGAAATCGCTCATCTCCTTTAATATAAAAAAAAATTTAAAAAGCACTACTGCTTTGAAAACTCTTTAGTTGTTCATTCATGACAGAAAAAAAGATCCCACTCCTCCATACCTTAACAAACATTTCCACCTGAAGAACTCACAGCTTCTTTTTAGAATGAGGGAGGAGCTAAGCATGATCCCATTTAGAAATTATCAGAAAGAGGACTGTTATGAACATCTCTTCTCTTTACTTCTTCAAGAAGGAGTAAATGTTCCATTATTAACAGAAATATTCTCTGCCTATTTCTGAGATTTCAGCAGAGAAATCACAGAAGGAGCAGATCCTCATTAGGATCTGGACTGCATAACCAGACTTCAGATTTAATCCCCAATCCCCCCAAGGGGGATTCTGAGTCACAAACCCAGTGCTAGTGAATTTTTCAGCCTTTCTGTCTATTCCACATGGTCCTAGCACCTCCTGAAGACCAGAGGAGTGAAAAAACTTTCACCAAAAAAAAAAAAAAAAAAAAAAAAAAAAA
>VXBR01004752.1:435564-505434 GCA_013400215.1 Cisticola juncidis | reverse complement strand
AAAAAAAAAAAAAAGGCAGAATAGATTTTTTTTTTCCTGTTGCTGGAGAAAATTGGAAAATTTAAGTCTTTCATCTCCAGCTCAGTTTGTGACTTGACAACAACTTCATTATAACTTTATAGCTGGAATGGCCTATTAAGACCACCTAACTATTGCTGTATTTGTGTACTATTAAATGTTAGAGTTTATTGCTTGAAATGTCAATTCTTATTTACAAGATTTTTCTCGTTCAGTAAATCTCATCTACAATAACTGTGTCATTATCTGCTGTCTGTTATCTTCAGTAAAACAATTCTTTTTTTCTACCAACTACTCAAAATGTTATATTATGAGAATAACCCAAAATGATGCAATTCATCAGTACACAGTTATAAACAAACCAACTTGAAGGAAAACACTTTTTAGAAAAGAGATTCAAAGAATGGAAAATAAGTAAATTCTGCCAAGAAATGCTGATTTTAAAACTACTTCATGCAAATGAGATAGGAAAGAAATGTTTCTCAATTACCTTAGTCATACAATTTAACTACAAAAGGATTCATATTGTTGTTTTTCAGACATTTGACAGATGATTCCTGGCTTGCTATGGAAGAAAATATCACAGCAATTATGTGAAATAGTTTTCCAGCAAAGAACCATTTCACAAGTAAAACACTGAACTCGGTTTCTGTTGAGTTTTTATTATAGCTTCTTCAATTTTTCCTCAATCATTCATAACAGCTCAGCTTGATTAAACTTTGTGTTATCCTTACAATGTTGCTTTTATGTCTGGATTTTGCCAGAGCCTTGGCCAGGCAGAATAAGCTGAAAGAATATGCTTCACACAGTGGTCTCAAAATTTAAATTTCTGGAGAAAAGAAAAAAAACAAAACAAAAAAAGAACAGAATCTGCTTGCAGTGCACTTTTGGGTTTTTTTTTGTTTGTTTTTTTTGTTTTTGTTTTTTTTGTTTGTTTTTTTTTTTTAATTCCCGTAAGTAATAGAGAAGGGAAGGAGAAATCTATTTGCTATGCTTCTAGACAATTGAAAATTAGGCTTGAAAAACCCACTGTTTCCTAAACTTTATGGAGACAGAGAAGACTCAGAGTACATTTATATCTTTTCCAGGAGATTCTTTCTCAGTGAAAAAGTTCAGGTGATTTTCAGTGGTCAAGACATGAAATGGCCTCAGCTCACAGATTGCTATTTACACAGTGAAAGTTCAAAAGAAAATTTAAACTCTCTCAAAAGTTGGAAAATATTGTTTATACAGACTGATGGTTGTTAATTTCTCTTTTGCAAAGTTTTTCATACATATTCTGCCTTACAGAATCTCGGAATCATAGAATAAACTAGGTTGGAACATATAGACCTCCACTGTTTTTTGATGCAGGTGATGTTGCTTTCAGTTTGATGGTCAGAATTTTCATTACATTTCCAAAACATCTAAAGGCAAAAAATCAGTTCTTGCTGTTGCTTATCCACATCACATTCACAGCTTTTCTTTAAATACCATCTGTCTGTTCTTAAAATGGGGTGGAAACTACTGCCTGCCTTCTCTGGAATACTGAAGGGTCTGAATCTACAGAGAAACTCTCGAGAGCCAAACCATAAAGGTTACAATATTCAGAACAATGAAATCACCTTATTTTTAAAATGATAACAGAAATCAAACTGTGGAGTGCAGAGTATTTGAAATAAATAAGCCTGACTACTTCAGTGATCACGCTTTAACAAAAAACCTGGGAGTACAAATTATTTGTGAGATTAGTTTGCAACATGCTCATCAAAATTTTTGCAAAGTTTTAGGAAAGTCTGTGCAAGTGAGTGACTGCTTGTGCTAAGCATAATGAGATATAATTTAAATGATTTGTTTCTTCCATTACAATGATGTGTATCACAGAGACACACTGCAGATACAAGCAAACATTTAAATTCTCAATCAATAACGTGCTCTTACTTTACTGCATTTCATTAGCTAGACAGTCACCTGAGTTATTATAAAGCAAGAAATTACCGAGGCTTAAACCCAAAGCAACTTCAATTATCCCTTTATTCCAGGCATTTGAAGTACTTAGTTATTCTTTCAGATTCTATTAAGACATTATTGCTACTTTATTGCCAGTAAAACAGTATGTTTTCAAGTCTTTCTAATAAGATGCCAAAGGAACATCTGTACGTGGAACAAGCTGTTTGGTGTTTCCCTGGGAGATTTGTCACTTATGCTGAGTTCAACAAAACCCATACATCTGTGGATAGAAATGTGTGTGCCAGGACATGCACTACACTGCTCTGTATTCATATTTCATATTTATAAATATTCATTGGGGAAATTTCCATGCAAATGTCATTAGCGGTGGTCTGTCTTCTGTAAATAAGCTTTTAAAGTACAAATCACATTTGGAGGGTTACTATAGCTTCTTAAAGCAGAGGCATCTCAAGGATTCTTACTCCTCAAAGGCAAAACCACATTGAAAGCCCACATTTATTGGTGGAAGCCTTGCTACTGGGGACATCAACTTCCAGCTCTAATGGAGTTCCACCAGAGGATCATTTTCCCAATCCAAGTTCTTCAGGAAAACATCAAGAAATGATCAATCATGCAGCATAACCATCCTCAAATGACTGCTGTGATGCTTTGCAGGTGCCTGGTCTCCAAGTTATTCTCCAAGGACTAGGAGTGAATTTCTCCCTTAATGAAATTAAGACAGATAGAGGACAGAAATAGGATATTGGTTATCACAGAGATTCTCTCCTGCATATTCAGGGATATGGAGCAAGCCAAATACCATAGCTCCAGAAAGATATAAAGAATCATTCAAGACAGAAGTATTTCCGTGTTTACAGGGGCAAAAAAAAATGCAGAGTAGTAATATTTCACCATGGACAAAAGCTGAAGGGTCAAATAGCAACACAATGCTCCCTCTCAAATGAACGTAAAGAAGTTTGATGTAAAAATGCTCCCAGCATACTTGACTAAAAATCCTATTTATTCCATCTCAGAGGTTTGTAAAAGTTTACTCATTTTCATTAAATAGAAGCATTTAAGAGATGACAGGTCACTGCATGTAGAAACAGCATCTTGGTGGTTATAATGAAATGACCCTTCCCTGCTCTCAAGTTGCCTCTAATAGAAATTAATAAAATACAAAAACTTTGGCGATTTCTATTAAAAAAAAGTCTGAGAGTTTCCTAAAAATAAGTCAGTGTTTTGAACAAAAACAAACAGAAACCTCTACCAAAACTCCACTTTTGGTGTGGGAACACGCATGTTTAAATCAGAAAGCCAGATTTGAAACTGAAGCAGAAAGAAATCACTTTGAAGCAGAAATTTATCACTTTGGTACTTCTTCCCATTTAGACTTTGTCTTGGTTGGATGCTTGCTTAATGCTGATATTAACCACAATTCAGAGCTACTTCAGCTACTTCAGCTGAGAACAAGCTCTCCTTCAAGAACATGGCAATCACACCCAAGGATTTCTGTCCCAGTAATATTTTGGTTTTACCTCAATCTTTTCCAGGCAGAAGCAGCAAAATTCAAAAAACATGTAATAATAAATGAGCATAAATGTTCTGCATGTTCTGCTCACTTCTAGTCTAGCTGTTGTTGTTGCTTTTATTTACATAATTAATTACCTCTAAAAAAATAATACACTCATTAATTCAAAATATTTACCAAAAATCAATTATTTCAATCACACACAAGCTCTGAGTTGCTTTACAGTCACTATTCCTATAAAAGTGAAATGTCTGAGTCACTCTCACTTTGATTATAATTGGGAAAGTACTATGACTCTTAGTCTAATTACTTATTTAAGTAATTGCCTTTAAGAACTATAATGATTCAGTGTCTGCTTATCTAAAAATATGTTTCCATGACAAAATCATTTGTGCTAACAACCAGTAAACTTTGTGAATTATGAACATCTGTCCACAAATGCACACAAAATAAAGGATGCATAATTGCAAATGCCAGTGGGAAAAAGGAAAATTTAACAGGTTAAGAAAGCAGCACAAGGGGCTGTGGAGTTTCAAAAGTGAGATTCTGGCTGAGACTGCAGCAGAGTTACACTTCAGTAATTTCTGTTTAACTCCATGGGATTGCAGATGTTCCTTCTGTCTCTCTCACCTCAAACATCAGTGATAGACTGGTACAACTGCCAAGAACAGAAACATCTTGTGAGTATCCTGAGATTAAGTGATTCTGCAGTTCTGATGTTTGTCATCTTTGTTTCTGCTTAAATTGTTTGAAAATAAGTTATTTTTATCAATTTCTTCACTAGAACATACTGTGTTGACAACTTAGAATAAACACAAGGCTGAATAGAGTATATGTCAATGGAACTACCAGGAAAGTTAAGAAATTATATTAATATAAAGTTTTATTCCATTAAAAATTCCAAGGCTATAGTCCTATCAAGTGTCCTAAATTACAATATTATTGCAATTCATCTGGCATTACCAGTTAGATCCTGCCAGCATGTGGCCACTACATAGTTCAGGATTAATTAATTCCTTCCAGTTTCTATTGCCCTGAAGAACAGATCTAAAGAATAATCCCAGAAGACCAAAGTATTGTAATTCAAGAACTCACATGAGACTGTTGTAACTCTTACAGAGACCAATTACACTAAAGAAAAAAAAAGTTATCTTTAATATCATGTGGGAGCATGAAAAATTAGCTCTCTAAAATTTTAATGTAAGAAAATAAGATTTTTCTAAAGTGAAAAAAACCCCCTGTGATATCCCAGTATTTTCAGTGGATAACTAAAATTACCTTCTGTACATTGCATTTTAAATATTTATTTGTAGCACAGATTATGGAAAAGGAGTGTTTTATACTCCCTAGAATGGTATTTTTAAGGGATTATGCTGCAATGCCATCTGTTCTTTCCAAATCTTTATAGAGAGAGTGGTTTTTAAAACAGTGGCAAGCACAGGTTTGGCTCACAGGATGTACAATATTCCAATAATGCAGATCAAAGGATTATGATATATATATATATATATAAATTTAAGCAATAAATCCAGTAGTGGAGAAACAAAATCAAGTGCTCACATTTTAGTAAACTCACAATGAGATCTACAGCACGGGTAGACTGATTTCTTCAGTGTGGACATAAATAAATATCCATCTGTGCTTTTCTCTGAGGGAAAGAAATATCTAAAAATGAGGAAGAGCTGAATATCAGTCATGTTCTCACTGATCTCAATAAAACTCACGTGTATCCTCATAGATGAAGGTACTTGGGAACAAAGAACATTCTAAAAGACACTTAAAGTTATCAGAATATGTAAATATTTGCAGAAAACCTCCCGTATTACATCACCATTAAGCTATAGTATTAGTTGATGACAATTTTCCTGCCTTTCCTAATTTGGTATGAACTGCACTCTCTTTAGTTGGAAAAGATTTTCTGTAAAGTTACAGGTGCAATTTTTCTATCTTTTATTCTCAGAAAAAGAAGTATCCACTGAATAATTACACACATTCTGCAGCTGTAAACCCCTGACTATACAGTCTATTCTCACATAAGATTTATTCCACCTATTCACAATTCCTAGTTTTTTGTTTGTTTGTTTTTGGGTTTTTTGTTGTTTTGTTTTGGTGGTAGTTGTTGTTGTTTTTAATTAGTAATGCCAGAGAAACCAATTGCCAGGAAAATCATAGCTTGTGAGGTTTGTAAGAAATACATCCTACTTTCATTGCGGACTCTTCTATCTTTCTCACCTGAACAGAGAAATATCAAATCACTGAAATTTATTATCCAGAAATCCTTTCCTATTGAAGACATTTTAGCAAAAAAGCCAACAGAAATGAAAAAAAAATACCCCAGCATTTGTCAGTTTTTCAAACCCTTTATCAAAGTAAGGTCAGCACCAGTGAGGATGTATAGTCCACTTGTACATTTTCATATTTAGAAAGCTTAAAATCCATTTATGTCAATATCCAGAGCCACTTTCCATTAACTAAGAACTAACAGGCCATGACAGCAGTCAATCTCAGAATTTCTCATGTGGGAAGCATTCACAAGTCAATAGGATTCATTTCATAGCAACTCTGTGATTAGAATGGACTGAAATTTTTCAATATGTCTGTGTTTCAGGATGAGAATGGTCTCTAGTGGTTTTGGGTTTTTTTTTCTTGTTTGTACTTAATTTTCATGTCAAACTTTGAGTTTACATTACTTAAACAAGCAAACTACAACAGCACACAGTGAGGAAGCACAATGTGTAATTGGGAAATAATTGTCACAAATGATCTGCTTTTAGGAGAGTTGTGAAATTCATCTGGGTAGAACTGAGTTGTTTTGAATAGGCATGGACACAAGTAGGGCTGCAGGACACACAGAGAACAAATACTGTTCTATAAAGCTGAAAAATTGCCCAGAATAGGGGACTTTCCATCCCTGGAAGAGTCCCAGGCTGGACTGGCCTTAGAGCAACCTCGGCTGGTGGAAGGTGTCCCTGCCCGTGACTGGAACCAGATGATCTTTAAGATACCCTCCAACCCAAACCATTTTATAATTCTAAATGATTCAAAAGCCCTCTGCTGCTCAAATCAGGGTGGAAGTTCAGCACTGTTAGATATATTTCTTGTCGTGAAAAGTGTGGAGATTTGTCTCTATCTGAGCACCCCACCAAGGCTCAGAGCCTTGCGGTGGGCAAGCTGCTGGTGTTTGTCAGACACCAGGGAGGGGAGATCCATTGAGACAGCAGCAGGGAAGAATTAATCAGACGTGGATGAATGTTTCTCTTTAATTCCCATTTGCATTTTCAAATAATTTTTTCACATGATGAGTCTACAGCCCCTGCAGATTAGTGTTTTATACTTAATAGACTAAGAATTTAGGGCACCCCAAGGGCTGATAATTAAGGTTAATAAGGGCTATGGTCTGCTCCAGCCCATCTCCTTTGAGGTAAATAACGGTGTTCATACTGCTTTATATTACATTTTCCATCTCACTGATAAAATTAGCATTTTATAATCTGTAAACATCCTTTTAAAGCTGTGGGGTTTGCTAGCCATGCTGGTATTAGTTCAAAATCCAGATTTCCACCAATGACAATTGATTAAGATTTGCAGACACAAATTTTAAATCATCTGTGTTATAACAAAATCTGGTTCTGGACACATCCTTTTGAATACAGATCCCTTCTCTGGCATCTCCAAGTCTGCACTACATTTTCTATTAACCCTCCTGCTATTCTGACTGTTATAACTCCTAACTGATCAAATCCCCTTGTACTCATTATTTCCAAAATCTGTTCATTGAAGTGCAGAATCATTTCATTCATTTTATTTGCATTAGGTTTTCCTGTGATTCTCCCCTTGCAGCTCCAGCCTGTGAGTGCCTTGCAGCAAGGCCTGTGAGTGCTTTGGAAGAGATTATTAGCGTGTGCATTTCCCTGCATAAATCACTGTAACTCTTGAGGATTTTGAAAGTTGCACAAGAAAAGCTAAAAAGGGCAGGTATAAAGCTTTAACTTTACAGTTTTTATCATTCCAAGCAGAAATCCATTGGGCTTTTTACTGTCCTGACATGAGGGTCTTGGCTCTGGTTATTTTAGCTGTATGCTTGTCTAGCAGCCCCTCATCTTCCAAAGCATTTCTTGGGTTTATGAGATAAAACGTTCCATATCTATATCTATCTATCTCTATCTCTATCTCTATCTCTATCTCTATCTCTATCTCTATCTCTATCTCTATCTCTATCTCTATCTCTATCTATCTCTATCTCTATCTCTATCTCTATCTCTATGTCTATCTCTATCTCTCTATTTGTGCGTGTGTTTATGGGATGTGCCCTCCTTCCTCTCCTTAGATTTTGAGTTAATGAAGTGGGAGATACAGACAAATTATAATCTCTCTTTAAAAAAATCCTGTTGCAATCAAAACTCAGTTAATTTCAGGAGGTTACCCTATTATTGAAGTAAACTACAAATCTGTAAACTTACAATCAGCGATCAAGGCTGTATTTGAAATGTATTTAAGCATTTGTGGAGGTTAGAGGGTAACTGTGTTGTACTTACCCAACCTGGCAGCATAATGAGCTCACACCCCTCGAATATGCTTTGCGTTCTGTTCTCCCCGCTTTGCAGCTTTTAAAGCACAATGTTATTAGTGGATCTGTTAATCCAAGGAGAACACCAGAGCTAATTATGTGAAAAATGTTAAATTGCTGGGAAAATAAGTTACTGAAGTCAGCAGTTGTTCTTTTTCACACTCCCAGCACATCCCAGGATGGCATCTCAAGGAGCAATTAGCTTTGTCAGGGCAGCTGAATTCAAACACACCAAGATGTCATTTTTCCATATTAAGAAACATTATTAATAAAGAAATTATTGCAAGTTGTCATAGACTACCCAATTACTGGAATAACAATCATTTTCTCCCAAAACTCAGGGGAAAGCCTTCACAACACTGAGGTGGCAGAAGAAAACACTGTACAGTTTCTTCAAGAAAAAAGGAAGCCAAGAGCATTGCTGTTACTGCCTTGCTGTTTGGGAGTGTTGAGAACAGATAGAACAGGAATACAAAATTCATTTATATCCTGCAAAAACTGGTGTCAGATCAAAACCAGTTAGAGCTAAAGCTTTCTATTTTATCCTGCATGCAGTGACACTTTATTAGTAATGACGAGGATGATGACAAAATGTCTCCCACAATGTGACATAACCAAGCTTGGTATTGTAATTATAAAATATCAATGGTGTTTCTTAGCAAGGAATAATGTCTTGCCTCAGCAAACTTCCTGTAATATTTCTCATGTTTTCTATCTCTTTATGCAAAGTGAGGCTGTACAGAAGCTTAAATGTGACAAGATTCTCTTCATCTGCCCAGGTATTTCTTGCATGCTGATCACTGTGACACCCATCTGTCAAATATTAATTGTCTCTAATCCTGTTGCCAAGTCCTTATTAAAATCACAATTATTAAAGCAATTTCAAATCCAAATAGAATAAATAAAGAAATTACTTACCAATTAAAAGTTAAAATATTAGAAGCAATCTTCAACAGATATGACCAAGAAAAACTTGTACTAATTAATAGCAGAGTCCTAAATTGTTTAAAATATTAAGCTGAGGGTGTCCTCATATCAAGAACTCCACAAAAATAGCTGTGACTCTTAATCATACAGAAACCACTTTCTGATTTTTGCATAAACTGCTAACTTTGGCGGTAAAATATCTGAGATACTGAAAGATGGCACTAAATCTCTGAAATATTTTTAGACAACAAACAAATTATTTCAAACATTTACATATTTGACTAACTTAGTATTCTGAGAGAAATATATTAGCTTTGAATAAAAAAACCAAAACTTCAATCAGTTCAAATGAATATTCTTTGGAGTGGGAAGGTAAGGAATGGAGTTACAGCTATAAAACACATCTCATTGCTTTCCCACACTTTCAGGTTTGAGGTTAATACAGCAGAAACAGGGGTCACCCTCATCCAATAATACAGATAAGCCCTCAAAGTTTCACACTGACTTCAATGGCTGCTACCTACGAGACTGAAATTAATGCCACTTCCCCCTTCCCTGGGGTTAATTGTGTGTTTTGCTTCCATAACTTTCCCCTGCTCAGTGCCTCTTTCCAAAGTGTGAAAAAAGAAAATCACTTGCATCGTTCTCAGCAATGTACATCAGGGACAATGACCATCTCATTAACAACTCATTTATTTCATTCAAAGTTTAGCTATAGTTCAACCAATATTGATCAAACACATGCAAAGAAGAAAAAGACCTACAAGATAACAATTCCACTGAATTCACAAAGAGTTTTATAATAAATACTTTTGAACTTCACTGGTGACTACTCCTATGAATGAAATTTGTTATAAAAGTTTTTTCTTCTCGTAATGTCACTGTGACTATCATCAGGGATTCAAAGGAACTACATACTTAGAAGAATTAAAATATTTATGCTGTATTTCTCTCTCTTATCTCTGATAACTTCTCAAAGTGTAAACTAATCTGATAGTACCATGAATATTTATATGTTGCTCAGCGGGAAAAATTAATGTAAATTGAACAACCGATAAAGCTGATAATGTTTGTGGTACCCATATTTTGACAAATTGTTCTATGTTAGCATGGACTCTAGGAAATATTCCTGTTGGGCTGTCACAAGTCAGGGCTTGTTTGGCATCTGCAGGAGAGATCATTTACTTGCAGGGAGCTGCAAACACAGACATTCAGTTACAGCCTTTCAGAAACAGGAGTGGCAACCATGAAGAAATTATTCCATCTTTTGCATGCAGTAAAACAGACAGTTCCTGTTAGGTTATGCATCCTCTAAGATTACAGTTAGCACAGACAAAATTATTATCTAAGGCAATGGAAGCAGGAAAATAGATCTTCTGGAATGGATATCAAAAATAGAGGTGCTAAACCAGGTTTAAAATGCCATAAAAAACACTTCTAGGAAACCCAAAGAAAAGCTACACCTTCAAAATTATTTATCGAATTTTTCACAAGATCTGCATTTTAATCGCTTTTGGGAACACTTGACTTTGCAGTGCACTAAAGAACTGCTGATAATTTCAATCAAAGAACATGTCACTGAAGAGGAAAGCCAAGAATGTAGCCTGAATTTGTGTAACACAACAGCAAGATGATATTTTGGATAGGATTAGCTCAATCTATTTGGGCTCGCAGCAGCCAATATTCCAAATATTCACTTGCTTATTGTGCCCCACTCTGGAATACTCTGAACCACTCAGATGTCATCCCTGTTTCTACAAATTATTGTCAAGAAGACGTCAAGACAAGTCTTCACTTGTTTTAAAAGCTTATTTCATGTTTGGAATTATTTGAGGAGGAGAATTAGTTTCTAGCCATTCACCTACTATTCTTTTGTTGTTTTCCTCATAAGGGTTCTTAACCATGGCAATGGGCAATTCCTACCTTCTCCATGAAACCCATGATTTTTGAAACCCGTAATTTTTGAAACCCATGATTTTTCGCACAAACCCAAGTGTCACCCATGCAAGTTGAATCCAAAAGCCAAACATTGATCCAGATAAGCATTTCTCAGTGCCCTTCACTCCAAGGAATAAATATGAACGCTCATCTAGCACTCACTTGGAGTTCTGCAGAATGGATAGATAGAAAAACTTATGAATTTAAATTCCTTTGGTTTTTGAGCAAATCAAAAAACAAACTGCAGGCATCCTATACATGGTATTCTAAAATATCTTTTACAGCAACCTGTATAATTATTCTCAGCATGTCCCAAGCACCTTATGCAGTGTAGACCTGACTGGCTGCTGCTGAACTTACCGCCCTTGGAGGACGGAAAGGCCTAGAAGGAGAGTAAAATTCTGTCAAAAACTATGTGCCCATGTTTTGCAACACATTTTAAAATACACAGGAAAATATTGTAGCAAGTCTGTGTCTCCAAAGATAATTCTGACACTGAATACTGAAAACAGGAAACATTATGAAATCCAAAATACAGGAAAACAAAAGCATAATTAAATCTAAATAGTACAACAATCAGTAGAGGTTGGGAGAACGAATGTTGTCTTGGAGATACGACCAAAAGCATTTATTTCCATGCTTAGCAGCACTAAAAGCAGGGAGGAAAGTCATAAAATTCAATTAATAACTGTCCTGTCTATGGTCTGTCTACCTTAATTTGCACTACGCACTAAAAGCATGGGATGCTTCAACTCTTCAGCATAAACTCAGCAGTTTGTCTGCAACAACAGGAACACAAAACTGCCCTTGCCTTCCATTGTTCACCTGTCTCTTGAGGGTGCTTCCCTATGAAATTTGTGTAAACCAAAATTGGGAGAAGCCCAGCAATAGCACTCCCTTTCCATCACATGGTCTTTGAATGGCTTTACCCAAAGGAAGCAAAAAAACCCCAAAACAAACCTGCTGAATTTTGCCAATTTCTACATATAATAGAAAATACTCAAGTCCTTAATCACTGGAGAAATTTATCAGGAATGTTTTAATTATGAAGGACCTGAGTTTGCCTGCAGTCCCATGATGATTTGTTTTAAAATGCATAGAACACGTGATGCTCAGAGCGTGAAATGGATAAATATGAAGTGTGTGGCCATAACAGACATGTCTAAAATGATTTTGAACACTAAACAAAGAAAAGTCACAGATTAATTTCTTCATAATGTAGTAAAGTCACCCCAGTGGAATAAGAAAATGTAAGAAAAAAGAAATTGCATTATGCTGTACTTAAAATTCCCCAGTACGAGATATTTAAACAAAGTACTTATTAAGACAGAGTAGTAGCTAAACAGATCATTCACCACAAGATTGAATAAACTTTTAATAACTTCTTAAATGCATGCTTTGAGACGTAATAAAATTACTTCCTGGCATTAGAGATTTACCTGATGTATAGATAATCAATAACTGCCTATTCCACAAAGACGGACACCAAGTTACAGTTAATTTAGACTTAGGCTTCTTGCTCCGCCTTACGAATTACCAGATTTACTCCAGCAAGATTCACTGAACAAAAACATATTTATCTGAAATGCTGGAGGAGTGTATTTCTGAATAACTACATGGAAATAGAGGTAGGCTGGATAGCAAATGTCTTGCTAAGCCTCTTCCATCTCCGATTCCCAGCTCTCTCTCAGCAGGCACTTATCCTTGTTGAATTCTAGGGAGATCAGCACTGATCTTCAGGAAATCCATAAATTAATATTAAAAAGTGGCACTGCAGTACGATGTCTGTTAGTATATTAAAAACTCCTGCAACTCTCAGAAACTTTCTGCTGTTGCCACAAATCTGGTCTGAAGGACTGGCTGAACTGAAAATAAGGGTTTGTCTTTGAGAGCCAATTGTCAGTGATGGCACGAAGAACAAAGGCCAAAACTAATATTAAAAGGTCAAAGAAAACATAATAGAAACCAATTCTTTGAAAGGACAATTCTGAGCATATAACAATGAGGAAACTCCCAGAGCAACTACCTGCGAATGCAGAAAACGTGTTTTCAAAAATACTGACAAAAAAGACCTGGTAAAGACTGAATATTGGAGCAGAAGGAGGTGACTCCAACCAGCAATTAGGACAAAGCTTTGCAATTTTAACCTGTGCCCAAGACAGGTTAAAACTGGGCTCTGCTTTACTCTGGCAGTGCCTGATGCAGCTATGAAAATGTGGCTCAGCCTCTCTGTTGGATGTGTCAGGGGACCTGCTTCCAAAGGAAGAGCTCAAAGAAGAGTCCAGCAGTATTAGAAAGTTCTCCCTCTGTCTTACTGTGCAATTCCAGCAACACACCCTGCTCCAGGTCCTGGGTGAGGGATTTCACTCTCCCAATGACAGCAAACAGACCCAGCCCAACGTTGCAAGGGTTTATGCCATTACAGAGTGGCCCAGAAAGCACCAGAACTGGAAAAACAGCAAGTGTGGAACTGCCCAACTGGAAGCATAGAACAAAGTTACAAAATAGGGTTTCTAAAGGAGTAAATTACATTAACTTAAACTCAAATTTTACAAGTATAAAACATTAGATGTTTCATTTTCGCTGTAAACAAACATGAACATATTTTTCTCCTATTTTTAATACAAAACAGAATGAGCCACACCATGGCAGCATAGAGAGGCTTCAGCTGAGGCTGAAATTCCTCAAACAAAGGGCTGAATACATATACTGTGAGCTTGTTTAGTGTTTTAAGCGAGGACTTTATCCTCTTTTTTTTTTTAACTTCTTCCCTATCAGAACAGACTTAGCAGAATTTAAAAGAAGCAACTGGAGTTGAACTGACTTTATCAGAAATAACAACCCGATTTAGCAGGCCAGGGTTCCTCTCAGACTGATGTCAAAATGTCAGATGATGTAAGTAGCCCACACTGTAAATGAATCAGTGGTTTAATAACAAGAAAATTGACTTCACTGCAGAGCTTGAGTCCAAGAGCCTTCAGTCTCAGATGCTTGGAGAACAGCTTTTTGCTTTTTAAAGGTCAACTGATTTATCCTGCCAGGCTCTAAAATCAGAAGGTGAGAAGTTGTGTAAAGGAAACACCTGTATAAAGGAACAGCCTGTTCTGAGATTAAGGAAGGAAAACAATGACAAAAAACCAAACCAGCCCTGAGTCTCATTTCTCACTGTCCCATGTTGGACACCATTCTTCACTGCCAGTTGGAATGCCTGCACCCCCATCAGCTCCAGAGGATGGAAACTTAAAGACCTCTGAGCTATTTCCCAGAGCTGACAATTCTCTGTTGGGGTTCTCTTCTCACTGTGTCACATCCAAAACACAGCAATGCAGAAGTTGTTGCTGAAGGGAAACTCAACACGAGATAGACCTCTATGCAAAATGTGAAACATGTCAGAGCATGATTTGTTCAGTTATTTTCCTTTGCTCCAAGGAACACAACTGGTACGGCACTCAGGGTGCAGAATGCATGGATGGTAACCCCTCCCAGGTTCTGTAGCAGATCCTGCACACAACTCCCAGCTCCAGGGAGAGATGCTGTTGTTATAGATACAGGGCTCGCGTTGTGGCCACCTGATGCACAACACAAGGAACGTGTGAAATGTCCACAGCAAAACGCAGGGCTGGATCCTGATTATTTTAAACTTCAGCACCACTGTGAATATAGAAGCCATTTTTTTCTGTGGAAATGCTTAACACCTCTCAGCAGAAATTTTGTAAACATTGAAAGAATCAGGCAAGAAAAGAAAGCAGAGCCTGTGCTGTTATCCTGCTCCCTGTATCTCTGCACATCCCAGCTGTATTGTTATTTTGGGATAGATACCTTTCTTTAATTTGTTTACTGAATGCTTATTTCTTGACTGTCTGTCAATGAATATTGACATGCCCCTGAATTATTTCTTTAACAAATTAATGTTATTTGTACACACAAAGTTCAGTGTTACCTATTTATGGGCCTAGTTATGCTTTCAATCAGCTTTCAAAAACTGGAAAAGAACATTCCAGCATTCTTACTTTCTAGCAAAGTACACTGGTTTCATTTTGTTTTTGTCTGGAGTCTTCCTACTGTCAATTGCCCAAGTTTGTACACCAGATTTTCTGCTGCAGTCCTGATATGAAAATGGAAACACAAGAACCCTAATGACTTACAGAATAGTGACTGCTGATATTTTACATTAAGGAGCTAAAATAGAAACAGGCCTCAACAATATGTATGACCATCAAGCCTTGCATTAAAATCAGTTTCTCCTGGTGTGAGAAAAAGAAGAAATACTTTTGCTTTTAAAAACTATATCCCTTTGCAAAGGTCAGGATCAGAACCTTGATAAAACACCAGAAGTTTTAAGTAGCAGGCCTGTGGGAGCAGTTCCTTACAGGGTGTAAAGCACGTGCTGCTGCAATAACCTCAGTGGTCATTTCATCTGCTCATTGGACCAACATGTTTCGTGCTGTCCTTTGGAAAAACATGAGAGAGAGAATATACTTAACAATTCCAAATATCACTTCTGTAATATCCTCTAAAGTTTGCTCATTGTAGCAACCACCTTCCCTAGTATAATTTATTAAATAGTGCCATCCAGTGGGAAGTGACTCTAAGCACAATGAAACTCTAAAAAAACCTAAACACTAAAAAACATATTTAGAGATGTTAACTCTAAATTCTTATCATTGATGCAATTGCAGAGAGTATCTCCACCACTTATCTTCTAAATAAGCTGAATATTATAACAATTCTAACTTCCTGATGGTATTTTGACATGCTTTATGTAAGACAGAGAGGCAATTAAAAAGCAGGAGTTCTCTATGTGGAAGGATACATTTAAGGGGCATGATGAGGTAGCAGTACCAATTCTAAATCCTCTTAAATCCTTGACAAATCTAAATACATGACTAGAGATATTGTTTTCAGAGGCATAGGAAAATGCTGACAGGGAGTGACCTGACTATTGATTTTAAATCTACCAGTTCATGTGTAACTGAATTCCCAGAAAAAAAATTTATCAGAATCATGAAAAAAAATTTGTTTAATTTCCAAAGCACCTTTGTATTATTTGCTGTTGATGGAATGCAAACACTGAGCGCACACATAAATTAAACCAAGAAGCATTTAGAGGGAGACAAAAATCTGCTTTTCACTCACCTGTTGCTATTGAGTGTTTACAGACCTGCAGAATTTGGTGCCAAGAGAAAGTACAGAAGTAAATTTCTGTGCAATTGGAAGAGCACTGAAGAGCCATCAGCAACCTGAGAGCTCATTCCTCTTCCCTGCTTTATATTTCTCCATGAATTGCCAGCATGAATCACAGCTCTCTTCAGATAATGAAGTCTTAGAAATTTCATGATCTGATGTAGCAATATAAATCTATATGGCCACCCCATTAGAAACACCTACCAGGGAACAAAATGTGCTTTCTGGAAGTCATTCAATGCAAATATTTCTGCTTTTTGTTTCTTTTTCTTGGCATTTCACTAAAGAAACTATAAGATGATAAATGCCATGTAATAGCAAAAACCACCAGACAGAGTTCTATGTATGTAAAGTATTCTGAGTAAAAAATACTGCATGTGCAGAAAAGTTTTTGTATGTAAACAGGACACATCAGTACCAGAAAGAGAATTTAGAAATGGTTCCATAGTCTAGTATTCAGATGTCCATTTGAATCATATTAGAAAATGGGAAATTAATTCATTTGCTGTGAAAGAGAGAGTAAAAAAGACAAGTACAAAGTATAGCACCCAAGTTTTTTAAATCGTAACAATACCAGGTATTTCTTTTATTAAAATTACACAATAAATAATTTTTAAAAATTTAAAAAAAATAAGCAATCAACAGTGGCCTGGATATTAGCAGTTACTCAAAGTAAGAAGAAAATATTATATTCTTCTAAGCTGACATATTTCGGGAACAGAAAATGGCTCCATCATCTTTGCTATGGTCTTATTTTTGTCTTGGCTATTGTGGACATTACAGTGGAGTTCAGCTCAACCAGTTCAAAAAGTTCTTCACCAATGCTTTGAGAACAGTAGAGTTTTAAATTATAAAATACTACATTTCAAAACTATCTAGGGATACTTGAAGATAGTTAAAAATAACGATAATTAGGTGTATTTCTAGACATAGAAAGAATATGAGTAAATTTAGGAGTTTTCCATACCATCAGCTAAATTTGCAGTAAGAGAAAAAATGTCTTTTTAATACATGCAAGTTTTGTGGTGGTTTTATTTTACACCCATTCATGTCTGTTTAATAAAGGGTAGAGCATATAAATAAACTATAAAAGAAAATAAACATATAAAAGAAAACAAACAAAACAAAGAAACACCTTGGAACACCATCAACCAAGAAGCCCAGCAAAACAAACTTCCTGCAAGAATTTCAGACAAAAATAAGCTTGACTATTATTAGCAAAATTTACTCATTAGCTTTCCCAAAACCCTTCCCAGTAATGGTGGCTCCTTGTCACATAATCAAACAATCTGAGTGTTCTGGAAGGTAACAAACTCATCAGTATTTCTACTGGCCCAGCTGGTAAAGCCCTCTAATCCCCCTGTCAGCAAGAAAAGTCTTCAGAATGTTTTATTGATTAACACAGATCCGCACCCCAGGCTGACACGAGGAGGTTGAAAGCAGGGTGAGATCCCATCTGTGGCATGGGCCAGACACCCTGGAGACCCAGCGAGGTATGGTTAATGTCCAGAACACAGCTATTAATCAGTGTATGAACAACCACAGCACCTGCTCAAAGGAACAAAACCCTTATCAGAGTTTAGAAAAACCTGCACTACCAAAACTTTTTGCTTTTATTATGTCCCAAATGGTGAGAGCAGGAGATAAGTAACCACAGCCTCCACTCTTGCTTTCTAGCTGAGTTAAATTTTAGAAGAAAAGGAAATTTGGCAAACAAGCTATACCTTGAATAGATGGTTGTAAGGCAAGAAAGGAGAGAGGAGGATGCTAAAAAAAAGAATCCTGAAATGAAACGCAGAACAGCAACAGGTAACCAAGGCAGAAAGGGGTCACACACAGCCATGGAAACGCACCTGCACCTCCTTGTTTTTTCTAGATTCTGGACTTAATAGAGGATCTAATCATATAAATTGATTTGAAAACTCTAGAGGCATTTATTTTTCAGCTCTGGTTGTATGTGAAAATCTTTTTGGACAAAGGAAGAGGATGTGCAAACTGCTCTTCCAGGCTCAACTGAACATGAACCCATGTTTCTGAGGAAGAGTTTAACACATCAAACCACAACATAGGTGCTGCTGCTCCCTATCAGTTGAAATGCATGATGCTCAGTAAATTTAGGATTTAAAAGTGAGAGAGAAATGAGAGAATTTCAGCTACATCTTCCTGTTTACAGGTTAAAAATAGGAAACCTAGCAGGCTGACAGTCTCGCTGCTGCAGTGGCTAACATTCCTTCTGAGGATCCATTGACCCCTTATGCTCCAAGGTAATTAAACAATAAAATCTTGGCATTATATGGAGAAAGAACTGAATCCCCCTGCTTATATTTTTCCACTTGACAGAGGGAATCTATAAAACAAAGCTAGAAGCCTACAGATCATAAAAATGCTCATCCCTTTAATCTGGTGGGCACTGGGCCGCCATCCAAATCAAGTCACTTCCAACATCAAGTACTCTGTGATTCTTTGAACTCCAGCAGAGCCCTCTCTTTCATTGTCTTATCATTAGCTTATCACAAAACTAATTTTCAGTGTTTTCTTTGAGCTCAGAAACACTGAAAAAGACAAAGGGAAGACTGCACAAGGTCTACACCACTTTCTGTTTGCGTTTTGTGCATGGCACAGCCCCTGTACAGAAGATGCACAGGGCATTCTTTTAATCTCTGAGGTCACAGCAAATAGATCCTGATTTTTAGTGGCCTCTCCACTCACAAGTTTAACAAATATTATCTCTACTCCCATTACATTGAATATCCACCTTGCCCAACATGAGATGCTGCATGAAGTCCTGGAGAATAAATTCCTTTCAAAGATGTTTCCAGTACAAATCCAACCCCCAACCCCAGACTAGCTACTGTGAGGAATAACTCTACCCCAGCCCAAACCAGCACATTAATGTGCATTAAGTTATGAATATTTTCTGTATGCAGCTTCCTAGGAATTGATTTTAGGAATTAGGAATTTACCTCTTTATAAATTCTTTTTTTTTTTTTTTTACACAAGAAAAATAAGCCAGAATATTAACTACCTAAAATCTTGCACAAATTATTCTAATGGTAATCTTAATTAATTTAACCTTTTTATAGGCACAAAAATTTCAAGCAATTAGTTTCTTCTAATTGTGCCAACAGAATTAGTAATGTCTTAATTATTATAGCATAAAAGTTGGAATAATGTAACTGTTAATTAAACTCAAAATATTGCTAAATAATTATTCTCAAGAACATAATTTTTACTAATTAAAGCATTATTGCTAAATATAATTTCACAAGTTATTTTATACAAGTATTCAACTCTTAATTAAATTACCAACTGAACAGAAACAGTCAGATGCTAGAAGTTCTGAAGTTTGGAAACAGTTATGGTTAGTTGACTATATATTTTAAAAATAAATGCTTCTGCCCTAAAATGATTTGGCACTTGATAAAGGTTCAGCAGCAGCACCTTCAGTGAATTAAACCCATCTACTCTTCACTCCGAATCAAGAGGCAGCAAGTAAAAGTATTTGAAGCTGGTATAGAACCAATAAAAACTCTTTTAAGGTATTTACTCAAATCAATTGCACAGGCAAGTTTGCAGCACAAGGCACAGGGGCAGGGCAGGGCTCTTGGTGCAGGAATTCTTCCTGCAGCACCTCTTTCCTGCCTGCAGCTGATGGCAGGTGGGTGTATAACATATGGGATAGAAGAATCCACTCCCTGAAGTCACCATACCACAGCCAAAAGAAGGAAAGGAAAAGTTTTCATGACAAAGGGAAGTTTTCACCACATCTCCCTTTTTCTCACATCTCCAGTTTTCTCTATCAGCTCCCTTATGGAAGGAAAACTCAAAGGTTCTAAACAGATCCATCAGCACCCTGAGGTTTGCCCCCAGTTCTGGATCTCACAAAAGGCAGAATCAAATCTCCTCCCTTATCTCACCTCACTTCAGTCAACACCAGGGTCAAATTTATCCAAGGGTTTGATGGCACAGTGGAGTATCTCAGTTTTCCAGAATTCCTGGAATCAGCCAAAATCCCCAAACCTGTAGCAGTGTCCATTGCTTGGAAAGGATCATGACAATCTTTATCTTGGCCTCCGTGAATCCTGACATGTGCTTTCCTAGGGGTTAAGGATTGTTCTTCTGCTTAAAATGAATAAATCCATTCCAAAAGCCATCCTACTAATGCAGCTTAACATGCAGTAAAATTACTATAATTTTATCCTGTAGTTTTATTTTGTAATTTAAACACACCATGCCTAAAATGAAGGAAGGAGAAAACCCAAAATCTCTGCTTTGGATATATCTTTTCACAACAAATTTCAACAGTGAAAACAGAGCCTCCAAACCCATGAAAGCTGTTTTAATGTTCAAAGCACAACCCCCACTGCTCCTGCCAAACTGAAGAGGTTCCCAAAGTAATCAGGATCTTATTCCAAAATTACATAGGAGGCTTACTGCAAAGCTTGCTGAAGGATGACAAACTCCCTATAGCTTTTGAATTATAAATACACAGACAATATTTCCCAGGATCATGAGTATTTTCCAGACTTGGCAACTCTAAAAATAATAGGTACTAGATGATTTGCTAGGTCAAAACCTCTGAACTGGGTGGATGAGAGAAAATCTGAGAAAAAAAAGTGCAAAATTAATTATTTTATTATTTCCAAGTTTCAACTTGGAAGAATGGGAACTCTTCATTGTATTTATAACCCATTTTTCTGGGAAGAGTAGAAAATAAAACATCTGAAACACCAGGTATCCATTTTATGTCATTACTGTGTCCTTTCTAGAAGGCTGCAAAAACCCCCAACACTTCTGTGTTGGTCAGCAAAAGCTGTTAGATCTGTCCCCTGTTCAAACAGCACTACCAGGTATTTGCTTGGTACTAGTGCCCTCAAATTCTCATGACCACAGAGATGTGGAATACCCTGAGGCTGCTGCTGCTGCTGCCTTGGGCAGGACTCTACCCGTGTGCAGCCGGCACCTCTGCAGACGAGGACACAACCTTTGCACAATTCTCCAGATGAGCCTCTTTTTGTTCAAAGCAGACCAAGAAAAGATTTTTGTAGTAAAAGCAAAATTATCCTGAGAGAAACTAAGGGCAGTTGCCAGGAACAGTGTAAGGGCACAGTGACAGCATTCAGTGATATTTGAGACCTCAAAAACCTTGTGTGCCAGCGACTGCTCTCTTAGAAATCAATGATGGATTTTACTTCCATGAACCCCCAAATCCTTGTTCAGCCTTTATTTAGGCCATGCTTTTTAAATCCACATTTCAGATATGATCAGCCTTTTCAGTGAGAGCTTTGCTTGACAGAGCCAGTCTGTGCTTTGATAACTTGAAACAGTTTTGGGAGAATGTTCAAAACAAAACAGACTTTGTAACATCAGCAAAGTTATTTTTCATTTTTCACAAGTAACTTATTTTGATCACCTGTGAACACTGCAAAATGACTGCTGTGAAAGAAAAGCAAGCACTCAAATTGGTTAGCAAGATATCTGAATGCAATAGCTGAGCACGGGAGTATAAAAAAATAGAATTGCCTTAAGCATCACATTGTTACCACTAGAAATTTCAGCTCCCATTAAGAGAGCCTAGGACTGGCCTCTGGCACTACCAGTTACTCTTTTTATGACAAAAGTACAACATCAAAATGATCACTCTGAAAGTCAGTTTCTTACAATGACTTATGGGTTTTGTCTGGGTGCCAACACGGTCATGGAAGGCGAGGTTTTGGGGATGTGGTGCAGTACTCCGGGTCTGAAGGAGGGAGTGAGACAGTTACCAAGTAACATGATACTCATTAGTGGTCCCAGCCTGGGGAAAGTTACTAAATCCCATTTAATTAGCAGTGAAAAGCAGCAAAACACAGATACTCCCTCTGGAGCCAGAGCTCTCTGCTCCGCCCTGCCTCAGGGTCTCCCACCGCTATGCCCTTGGCATTTCAGCTGTTCCATGGTGGGATTTAAACACAAGCATTCCCTGACTCTCTCTGTCCTGCTGGAAGAGGAAAGAGGAACTTTTTCAACCACCTTTTAGCTCCTGCGAGCCACTCAGCAGCACCAAATCTTCAAGCAAGGACAGCCCTGCTCTGGAATACATTTTTCCATCTCCAGCAGATGCCAATTTCAAGCCTAACCCAGCAGTGAGCACATGTTGTTTACCTTCACTTGTGATTCTCCCCTGATGCCAAGAGGGTCAGAGGCTCCTGCTATTAGAGGAAATGCAGAGCATCTTTTATTACCATAATGCATCAGGAAATTCAGAATGAGCATTAACTGTAAACATGGGGACAAAAGGCCAGCGATTTTTAAATGCTGTTTACCACTTAACAACTGTTTTCATTTTGATTTGGCAATACAAGCTAAACCTCTGGAGTCTAAGTAACAGAAAGACTTTCTGTTTTATTTCAAGACAATCATTTCAGTAAATGTAAAAAACAAAAAAGAAAAAAATTGTCACTCTATGCAAAGCTACTCAATAAAGAAATTTAGAGGATATTGTTAAAGTCTTGTTCTCTAGCTGTCTTTTAAACTTTATTAAATGCAACATTTCTTAACTTTATTATTATTAACTTTTTTGAAGTAAAATAATTAGATGTTAGTAAATAAATTGTCATGTCAGAACATCACGGGTTTGATCAAATAATAATTTTATCAAAGTTTGACCATCAAACAGAAATTATCATACAGCACGAAGTCTCCAGTGACTTACACTTCACTGTGAAAGGGCAACTTTGAGCTAATGCTTGTCTGTGTCCACTAATGTAAGAATGTGGTGAATTAGTGAAAATATTGTTTAACATTTTACTATTCTGGTGTGTAAATGACAATAATTAAAAAAAAATATGGAAACACCAAGTACCTGGGATTGTGGACCTAGGATTAGTTTAACATGCAACTATTAGCCACAACATTTAGCTAAAAAATTACAACATTAACAATTACAAAAATATTTAGATAACAAGTAAAAACAAATGCAGAAACCACATGATGTGTATTCTGGGGTTTGCTGGAGAATTCCTTGAGATTCCTTTCAAAGTCATACCAATGGCATTAAATGCAATACATAATTTTTGTTGAAAGAACTGGAAAGCCACTAAACTTCAGTGGTTAATTTAAAAAAGAGAACCTCCTCTCTTCCCCTCAAAACAGATTTTCACTATAAGGACAGAATATTTTTAGTTCCCCATCTCAGCCAGCGAGAAGAAGGGATCTGTGTAAGCACAGATTTGTATCTGTTGGCTCTCACAGAGTCCAAAGTCTTGCCCAGAAGCTTCTCCCAGCTGTTCATTGGCACCCAGTTCCAGTTCCAGCCCTGTCCAGCTGCTGAGAAGTTACTGCAATAATAGAAACATCTGCAATCCTCACAAAGCTGGGACACAGGCACTCATGCAAGATGCAAGCTTCCAAAATCTGTTCTGTCACAGGATTGGCTCTTCCTCAACTTTTCTGAGGAATGTTAACCCCAGGAATGCTAGAAAATATTGTAATAGATGCCTCTTCTCTTTTATCCCCTACTGAAAATCTTTCAATATTTGGGGAAAAGAAAAAACCCAAACATTGTTACCTCCTGCTTGCAGACACTTTCAAAACTTCAAATGTTTTTCAGATGCTCTGTTTGGAATAAATAGCATTTAAGCTAGAGAGAATCTGATTTAGGGACAGCTCTCCTCTACACTCATTGTATACTTACAATTTCAAGTGTGCTAGAATTGGATCTCAGTAAAAAAAAAAAAAAAAAAAGGAGACCAATATTCTCCTTACATCAGCCAGAAGGTTTAATGGGCATAATGTGGAATGATTGATGGCATTCTTCTTCTCTGTCATTACCTCTGAGAACCACTGTTGGTAATCTGAAGAGGATAATCACCTCTGGAAAGTAGCGTTTGTGGTTAGGTAGAGTAATTCCAGTCCTAGAGAGCCCAACAGTGGATTAAACAACTACTTTCTGTTATTTGATATTGTTTTCTCTTATGTTGCTGCACTGATTTCTCCAACTAATTTCTCTGTGGACCTTACAGGATGAGAAAGCACTCAGTCCCCAGTGGAGGAGTGCAAAACTAAATACAAAATCTGGGTTTTTTTCTCCTGCACACTGAAATACAAAACTCCAAAATTGTTCCTCTTCACTGCCACTTCCTTCTGTGGCCCCGGTGCCTGTGTCTTAAAGCTGGACTTGATTTTCTGGCATCATTTCCATTCACCATCAGACACAAAATTTTAAAATATGAATATTAAATAACATAAAGGGTTATGGGGACCTGCCATACCATTCCCTTGATCAGCTCAGTCAGTGCACCAGCTGTAAGCAGAGAATGAATGGTACAGCAAAGAAAACACCAAAAATACCAACATCAAGGCTCCCCCTGCCCTCTTCCTGTGCCAGGAGACTGACAGATCCTCTGCTGGCTGTGGAAACTAAAAGCCAGAAGACTCCTCTAATACTATCGAGGATCCAGCTAAGCCCATGACCACTGCCATCTCCTTCTCTCTGATTTTTAAATGCCATGAAACAAAATTCTGACAATTTAAGCAAATCTGAATTCAACTTTTGACTAGAAAAAATTGCGTAACAGTAGGAATAAGAAACACAGACTCTAGCTCTAGTTACCTTTTTGTTTTTTCTCCTACATTTAAAAGGTGTAGCAAGGCATTTTTTGTTTGTTTGTTTTTTTAAATTTTCTAATAAAACCCACAAAATCATTGCTGAGAATTGAGATCAGCTCTTACACTCTGAATACTTGTAAGGAGAAATAAACCAAGCAGAACTAAAAGCACTGCTATTTTTCTGTTATATAATAAAGAGGCTCCCCTGCCACCCTTTCCCTTTGTAAGGAGAAGCTTGAAATCAGTAGGTTTGGATGTTGCATTGATTCTGATTCCTATCAGAGCATTTACTTCTAGTTTTTCTTCTCTTGAGCTGGCTGCTCCCTGTGGCACTCAGAGCTCAGTATCCAGTTTTCTTTGGAATAAAAAAAATAACTCAAATGTATGCTCTCATTTAGACACCAACTGAGCTCTGCCAGCAATTGAAAGCCTGACTTATGCCAAGCCTGACACTTGGCTGCATTTGTTGGGATGCCTCTCTTAAAGGGGGACATTGTCATCCAGAGGAATAATCCTCATCCTAAGAACATCAGGTTTGGTTACAGCCTTCCCTGTTCCTAATCTTTTCATCATTAACATTCTAGATTCTATATCCTGGGGAAAAAAAAAAAAAAAAAAAAAAAAAAAAAAAAGTAATTGTTTTTTTTTTCCTCTTAAAAGATTTCAACAGTTTCTCTGTTTAGCTGGCCCTTCACCAGCTGATCATCTTGCTCTAAACCCTAAAAAAGTGGACGGACATGCCAAGGTACCATTAAACAGAGTTATCCTCTGAATTTTGCTCCTGATCTTCAGACTAAGGCAAAGCCTGTGTGTAGTAGTTTCACTCGCCATTTACTAATTTGTGGCACCCCAGCTGGAAAAAGTGGAGCATTGCTTCCCAAAGTACGGGAGCAGATTACTTTGATTTCCCAAGTAGGTCATCCACTCTTCAAACAGAGTGGCTGACACTCTGAAGGAACACTAATACAGCAGTGGCAGCTGTTGTCAAGAACGTCAGCTTCTCCCAGCTTTTCAAAGCCACAGTGACATTTTACATCTGCCTTGCTTTGATCGGCTGCAGATTTAAAATGATTCGGCACAC
This sequence comes from Cisticola juncidis, assembly GCA_013400215.1. Classification (NCBI taxonomy): domain Eukaryota; kingdom Metazoa; phylum Chordata; class Aves; order Passeriformes; family Cisticolidae; genus Cisticola; species Cisticola juncidis. The sequence continues at coordinate 479,670 of VXBR01004752.1, read as the reverse complement.
ACCTTCACCTGCTGGTGCCTTCCCGCGGGGATGTCACCATCACCATCACTTACAGCTTAGCTACATCAATATCTGCCAGCACGCAGCTTAAGTTCATCTTTTCCAATGCTGGTCGTTCCTTTCTGTGTCTCTTTCAACTCCCAACTTGAGCTTCTCAGTCACACACACTCCGTGGGCTTCCATGTGGTGGCTGAGCACAAATGTCACAAAAATGACGGGTAAAAGCGACCCACCGAAATTCGCTGATTGCCATTCCATTATTTCAGTCTGCAGTATTTCCATACAAAAACAAACATAAAAAAACAAAAAGCTATTTCAAAACTTCTAAAACTTGAGCAGGCCATTTTCCACTTCCTGATCAAAGGTTTCCCCTGTACAACTGGATTTAAAGCCATAAGCAAATGAACACAGTTCCTGTTATCCTTGTTTTCCAAATTTCAAAGATAACATTTTGTGGGAAACAGAGCTCACAAAGAGGGATATAATGTAGACTAACATCATGCCTTTCCAGGGAGTGAGGGAGAACAAAATGAGCATTTCCAAACATGCCACTGATTTTGTGTACATTCTGCTGCTCTCAGCAGCTCATGAGCAGAAACAATGGTTCAGTTCTCTCTTCTGGTGGCATGGGAAGATTTTTCCGTGTGCACATGTAGAATGTTGGAGTGAAACTAGACACACTAATTTTTACTCATGTGCTCCAGAAGTTAAACACAAAAGCTGAAGCAAACCCCTGCTAGAGCTCCCAGACAGGCACACAAGCTGTAATATCTGCTGTGTGAGTGACAGCAGGACTACAACAAAACTTATCAAAAAATATCTTCTCCAAGCCCTGCGTTCACCACAGTGAGAAATTCTTTACACCCTCCAAATTCAGACAAAATCCAAACTGAACAGAAAGGTCCTGCTTTTGTAAAATGGATCACTGGTCTACTTAATCCTGGAAGGGTAGGCTGGTTCCCCTGCACACATCCTGACTGATCAGGGTGATGGCACTGAGCTGTGAAAGATTGGAAAAGGAAAGCTCCCAACCCTCTGCTGTGTCTGTTTACTGACTGGCACTGGTCTTTCCTGTTTCCAGAGTGAGTTATGGAAAATTCTGTTCCCCTGACACATGGCCATCATCTTGACATAACCTGTGTGACATTTCCCTTGCTGGCCTATGCTTCAGAGACAGAAAATATGTTGATATTTTATGGTAAATAACACTCCCCAAAATTCCCTCACAGGAATTTGCACCTTTCAAGCACCTCACAAAGCAAGCAGAGTCTGCCTTAGTCCCAGAACTATCACTCTGTTTTACAGTGCATCACACCAATTCCATTCCCTTAGCTAGCTGATAACATTTTAATTTCTTTAACTAAGACTTGTGTCATTTTTGTTGTTAATCCCTATTCTGCCATAGGATGACAATAATTCAATATATTTTTTGGAATAGTGTTACTGTCTCTTCAAAAATATTTAGCAGCCATTAACGATCAAATGCCTTAATGCTCAAAAGTAGCTTAAATTTGCAACAATTTGAATTCAATGTTCTACAGTGTTAAGGTTTCATCGAATATTATTGGTCAAGAGGTATCTACCAGAGTCAAAAAATCAAGAAGATTTCGTTAGTTATGGCCTTAAAACAATTCACATATACACCAGTCTGGAACAAAAAAAAAAGGTTTTTTCTTAATTCCTCCTATTCTACCTTCATAATTTGGAATCATTCAATAGAGCTCTGCTTCTCATCAACACTCTTATACTCACTCAAATGGAAGAGTCACTAAAATAAATGTGTTAGCAGTTTGCATTAAAAAATAGGTTCTGACTCTCCAGCAGTTTTATAAATTATTATGAAAATACTCTTGTTTAAGAATAATAATAAAGCGTTAAAGCTCGCTGAAGGCTTAAAAACTTATTTTAATTGTGTGTGCATGACTGGTAATTGCTTCTCTCCCAACAACACTGTGTGTGTAATTTGATTATCTTAAACCATGAAGGACAATAACCTTTACTTCAACACATTAAAAAAATGTGGTAAAAGAAATCCATAAATAATTAGATCTCATCAACACATAACTCCTGACACACTACACTATTGATAATTGAACCTATAACTAATGCTAGAATAGAAATATTATGTGAATGATTTATGAAAGAACTATCCTTGTGCAACTCTTTCATTTCCTAGTGGAAATAAAACTATTTCATACTTTTAATAATACATCATTTCATTTCCTGCAAGTTATTCCCAAATGATGCTAAATGCCAGTAATGTTTATAACATTTTTCCAGTACACTCTTTTTCAAGTGGTAATTACAACTTAATATTTTCTTCCTCTCTTTCACCACAATTTTTATTCCCCTATGCCTATTACCATAAGAAAATTCCATGATTTGCTTCAGTGTGAATGATTTGAGTGGGTTTAAGTGAGGAGAGGAATTTTAGGTTGCTTTTGGGGTGTTGCCACTGCTCATCCTCAGGACCAGCCTTATGAGGGGCCCTGCTCAGACCTCAGGTGAGGTTTGCAGCTCCCAGCTTGGCAAGAACCCTTGCAGGCAGTGTTACATGGGTATGTCAGCTGGATGATAGAACATGCTTTAACTAATGAAGTCCTTAAACACTTGTCTTTGGTCCTTGGGTCCATGTTTCAATCTCCCAGCACACCCAAATCCCGAATCCCAGTGTGCACTCCTGGATCACAAACACCAAGCCAAGCTCTCACTGACAGCTGCACCTGAAACCACACTGGTCTAGTATGGCACTTTGCTGGAGTCTCCCAAATACTGCATCAAAACTGGGTCTGTGATCTGTGGATGGTGACAGCCTGGTCAAAGATAAAGTTTTAGGTATCAGGGAGGAGCAGAGCCTGTGGTAAAGTGAGTCAGATAGACTTTCCCAGGCATTGCTCTGGAGGAGCTGGAAGACATTCCAAACAGTTTCTGATCTTGCACCTGCTGTTTCTCTGACTTGCTTACTTGTAAAGATATTTGTGGAAAAGTGTTGGCTTGAATGATCAACCATGTCCAGTTGTACTAGAACAATATATAAAAAGGGTGTGCCTTTTAGTTTGCGTTGCTATGTGCCCTCCAAGAAGATTGGAGTCATATTATGATTTCAGCTGTCCCAAATACGTAACAATAGTGATCAGGTCTGAGGGGTGGCATCTCTCCCTCCAGTGTCCCTGCAGAGGCTGCTCAGTGCTGCTGCCCATGTCACCAGGGAGGTTCAGCAGTGTCAGTCCCAATAGCAGCCCCTGAGCACCAACACTGCTCTCTACCTGCACACTGAGACACTCAGCACAGCTCTGAGTGACCCTCCAGCCATTCATATCCACCAGTGCTGCAGGTGTCACACCCCCCTCTGTCCCTTCAGAGCCAAGGATGCCATCTGGGACAGTGACAAAATTTTGCTGAAGTGCAGGTGGATGATGTCTGCCACTCATCCCTCACCAACCAATGCTGTAGCTCTGTCACAGGCATGGCTTTCCCTTAGTGAAGTCATGCTGACTGTCACCAATCATCTCCCTATTTTTCCACTGATTTTTTGATGATTTCCAGCACAATGCAATCATACAGTATTTAAAGATCATGTATAATCTGCACTCTGGCAAGGCTGTTGGAAACAGACTTGCAAACTCCTAAAAAGGACAGGAAAAAAACCCCCTAACTTGTACTTTTAATGTCTGGAGACAATGGAAATAAGGGTAAATTTAATTCATGAGGTTTTTTCAGTGTATACCAAGACGCATGAAAAGATCCTTAATTTATTTCTTCTTACAGCTTAGTGTAAAGGTAAATAGACTATCCATTAGGTTTAAAATTGTATTTCATCAATTCCATTGGATAGCCAAGACCTTATCATCACAATATTGGTTAAAGTATGGCAGCAGCAAATGTCATGTCTGTCAAGCTCTAGTGTTCTGAGCCAATCCGTGTTAGATTTACTCTGAGTAAATGTCAGTGCTATCGAGAGCTCCCAGAAAAAGCAGATTTTTCTTTACCGACAAGCATTTAACAATAAATTGTCTGGCTAGTACAACAGCAGCAAGCTAATGACTCAGTCTTGCTCCCTGGGATGATTCAAAAGCTGTTACACGACTGATTTCTCATCTCCAGGCAGCTCTCACACTGTTACACAGCTACCTCTGCACCACTCCAAGATGACATTTACCAAATGGCTGCATGTCCTGGTCTGTGTGTGCCTGGGGACTTTCAGCCACCCCAAGATGATTCAGCGAGGTCCGCTTCATCAGGTACCCCAGGCAGGAAAATTCCATACAGTCAGGTCAAGGTTTACACAGTCTGACACCTCCTCTCCTTCCAGAGCCTGCCCTGAGCAAACAGGACCTGGCCAGCTGTGCCAGACACACAGCATCACTCAGAACTAAAAAAATCAACCAGAGAGCTGAGCTGGAGCTGGGAACTGCCCTCCCAGTGATGGACCTGCCTCTCCAGACACCATTCATAGAAAGTGACATTTATTACTTGAGCCAATACAGCTGAAACATTCTCTTATGGCCTAGTAGAAATTATCACAGTTTAGACATGCAGAAAGCTGAGATAATCAGTTCTCTGTTACCTACTTATCTCACCTGTGAGAAAATATCCCTGTGTTTATGAGATTGAGGTTTTTTAAGGCCTGCCTCTAACCCTTATCCTTACAGAGTAACTCTAAACTCCCAGTGCTCCACACAAGCTTGCGATGATGATCCAGTGATCATCATCACAGGATGAGTGACTATCCCAGGATGTTCTCTTTTGGACAGAAAACTCCTTCTCTTACTGCCCTCCGTTGTTGCCCCATCCCTGGAAGTGTCCAAAGTCAGGTTGGACAGGGCTCGCAGCAACCTGGGATAGAGGAGGATGTCCCCGCCACGGCAGGAGAGCTGGAGTGAGATGATCTTGAAGGTCCCTTCCAACCCAAACCACTCTGTGATTGCTCCTGGTCTGGGAACAGTTTTCCATTTTACCCTCAGTTTCTTAGCTCCTTGAAATAAAGAGAAGATGGCCAAAAAAAGACAGGAAAAGCAGCACAGACAAAAACAAACAAACAAACAAACAAAACTCAATGGCACCTAAAGTCAGACTAGCACCTCCAAATATTATCAGATATCTGTGCAGCAGGTTTGAAAAAATAATCTGCATTAAGGAAATGCCCAGCAAACATCATCATCTTCTCCATCCACTTCTACCTTGCACTGGGCCAAAGGAACCGAACATCTCTTTCACATGGTTAGGATCTGGATGTGTTGGGTCAAATGGGCAGAGCTGGTCTAAGAACAATGCTGCCCCCTCTGTCCCTCCCTCCCGGTTGTTTAAAAGAGCTCTGGACCTCTCGGTGCTCCACAGTAGGAAGGGAACTGCAGGTAACTGAGAGTTTCAGAGCTGCCAGAGCTTGGCTTACAGTAAAAGTAAAGTAATGCATTGACTCCAGCTTTTCTTTTGAGAAAGAATTCACCTGCAGACTGCACTTGAGCATTGGCACCGTAGTTTCCATTGCTTCCATGTCCCAGACACTCAAAGGACAAAAAAAGGAATCTTGCTCTGAAAAGGTCTTTGTGACTGCGTGCTTTGAGGAAGAGAAAATCCAACATCTTGGGGTTTAGAGACGTGTGTGTCTTGCAGAAAAGACAACCCACACCTCTGGGGTTTAGAGGAGTTGCAAAAAAAGCCCTCTTTCAGGTTATCAGAGCTTATTCCATCTGAGAGTTTGCTGGGAAGGCGGCTTGTTAGCACTGTCTGGCAGAGAACAGTCAAGCAGAGAAGGAATTTCAGTCAGAGCTCCAACAGCAGCTCTGAGGCTTGTCTGGAAATTTGAACAGGAGGAAAAAAGTGAAAACAAAGGCAAGCTGAGCAGGTTTATAAAAGACATGATTCCCTGCCATTGTGTGGAGAAGCACTTGGCAAAGCAGACTGTCATCCTAAAAAATGTGACGACAGAAATTGCTCCAGGGTCTAGAGCTGATACCTTTCTACCTTCACTTCTGTGAAGAAAGAAACCAACAAATGAAACCATTTTGTAATCAGAATGGTGCTGGATTGTGGCATGTAGTGCAGGATTTAACCACCTTCTCTGCCAGGAAATGAGCTCTGCCTGATGGAAACTCTCAACTTCTTCACTGCTGCACACACACCGTGCCTCAGAAGGGCTCTACTACACAAGCTGCTCTGGCTATAGTTTAAACAGGTGAATTGGATTTCTGCTCTCAGCTGTTAAAGATGCCCTAAATCTAAGCTACATAATACTACAAAGTAGTTTTGCACCTAGACCTATTCTTTCTGTACCACTTCTGAGCACCTGGTGAGTTCTGGATATAGATCAGAGATCATTTTTAACCCAGTCAGCCATTTCCAAGTAGGTGTTCAATGATGTCCTGCCTCAGCTCTCAAGAGAATAGATTTGACTTTCATTGGTATAACTGGTGTACAGATGACAAAACTATTTAGAAAGAAGAGTTGATGTTTAACCAGCAGGTCATGCACAAATCAGAAATCTCTCAGCTGAGAGATCTCATACAGTGGAGAAGATTATGGATGTGTGTAAGTTTAATGAACACCAGATTTGACACATTTCTTAACCCTAGGATCTCTCTCCTTACAGTACTCCAGGAAAATGGATCAATCTGTAGCCAATATTTCTGTAAGGCCATATGTTAAATACATCCACCTCTTTTAGAAATCATCTTCAGCAGTTAAATTTATTCTTATAAAGAATAGAAATAAGAAATATACATCTCACAGAATTTCCTCTTACATTGTATACATATTATACATTATTTATTTACAGTCATCTACAGAGTTTTATTCTTTTTTATCCTCTGGAACAAATCCTTCTGATTTTGCAAATTTTACACCTGCTTTAATTAAGTTCACAACCCAAGGTCTCTAGAAAGTCCCATGAAGATTTTCTTTCTTGTATATTCAAAGACAACACATAAATTGAAAGAATTTCCTATTTTCATTACAACTCAAAAAGACATTTTAGATAAAGTTCCTGCTGGTTGTCAGAAACAGCTGAAGGGGTGAACCTGAAGTCAGTAAGTACAGTCCAGTTTTTAGTTCTTTACTCTCCTGAGTTATAAAGTAATATCTAGGGAGAAAAATATACTATAAATATTTGCACATACCGACAGAAATGTAAAAGCAACAGTAATGTCACAAATCTGTGAAAGGACTAAATGCAGGAACTCAGAAGTCATAGGTGAAGGGTAGCAAGTGTTTGTTGGGAAATTTATTTTACAGAAGGAAATTTATTTTACAGAAGGCAATGTTTCAAACAGAGAATGTCATCCAAAAATCTAAAGGCCTTGAGTAACTCTCTAAGCTTAATGGGCCTGAAAAGAATAGTTCATAGTAATTTAATCAAAACATGGTTATTAGATAGCTAACTCTAATTATATCATATCTCAACTCCTGCATACTTTGAATTTATACAATTTCTTCGTGGAACACAAGTCACAAGTTATAAATCCAGATGGGAATCTTAAGAACCTCGTTAGACAATATTAGGAACTAAAGGAATCAAAATCACATGTTCTTTCCTGCTGCCATTCATTTCCTAGACTAAATTATACTATTCCAAATTCAAGATAAGTGTTCTTGGATGATAAGAAAAAAATTACTAGTGGGATACATATGGGGATATGCATCCAATCATTTGGTATTTACCTTGCTGTAAAAATCTTTTTGAATAAATTGCTTTCTAACATACATCTCATAGAAGCGAGGAGAGCCAAAATTAGTTCCAGGTAACAGAAAGTTTGAGAAGAGAGAGATTTAGAGACAATTTTTGATTCAGATATATGTCAGCACCTAGTAGTTTAGGAACCCTCAAGTCTTCCTGTTTCCCAGAAGATTATCTCTGCTAGTGATGAATCACAATCAGTGGAAGATGAGGTTTTCTCTTGAGCAAGAAGAGGGGGAGAAAAATAAATCCTTGATCTCTCATCTGTAAAAAGGACAAGTGCAGTGGCCTGGCTTAGCCAGCTCAGGGCTCACTAAGTCCACTTATCACTACTCACAGCTTGTTCAAGATCCAAATCTATGACACTGGCTCAGAGTTTCCCTTTAATAGTATTTGGACTTACTGGTGCTCCACAAAGGTTCCACAGAAATACCTCCAACACTCTGAAGAGTGTATTTTGCTCTTGTGCCCTTCTACTGCAGATCTGAAGCCATTAAGACTCAATCTGCATAAGAACTCTGAAAAATCTGTCCCAAATAAAATGCTCAGTGCTCAGAAAGAGTCTGAGCACCTATTTTACTTTCAAGAGAGAGGCAAAAGGACAAAATTAGGAGATGTTTCATCATTCCAAAAAGCCACATAACAGTCTCAGAACTGCAACCACTTATTTTCACATGTTCTCATGGATTTATGCTGTTGAACAGGAGATAAATGCTCTTGGGAGAGGATTATTCCAGCTCACTGGGAATGAAGAGCAATTTCTGACATTTCCCCACTTCTTCCTAAGACAAAAACTTGAGTTGTAGAATTTAGTCTCTGTTCATATTTAATTGAACATCTTCCTAAAAGCATTTAAGTCTTCTGACCCACTTGCAGAAATCAAGACAGGTCACTTTGCATTCCCAGTGTACTGATATTACCATTTCACTCTATTTTGTTCAGCTGAAAAAGCTTTTCACTGAGAAATTTATTCCCCTTTCTCTTCTTTTCATGTATTTTACAGCTCAGTAATATCCTTATCATAATTTTGTCAATAACCACACAACACTGAGTTCCTTCATTCTACTTGTGACTGCTGCTCCATAAAAGATGCCTTCTGATCATTTAGTCATAAATACCTGTCAAGCCAAAGTAATCCTTTCTTTACTATAGCTGATCAGAATTGTAAACAGTATTCCAGATGGGGTGGCATAAATATTTTCCCCTCAGAATATACTTTTTATGATTACTTTTATTATCATTATCACACTTACAATGCCAGCCCACAGTGGTCAGGTGAATTCAGCAGCCTTCTCATCCATTATTTCTGACAGGCTTCACTCCTCACATGCATCACCCTCATTGCCTATGTACATGTTCTAGCACTGAATTTCCTTTCATTTCTCCTGCCTGCAAGGTCACAAAGGCTTCTCTACATGATCCTCAACAATATTCTGTCCTGGCAACACATCCCAAACTTGTAACTTTGGTTTAGGTCACAGAGAACACAACCTGGCCTGGGAAGGAAGGAAGCTTTCTCATGTGAAGCAACCCATAGCAGGTATTTTCTTTCAGAGACTAACACAGCCTGTTCATAAAATCTAGGTCCATACTGTGATACTTTTCAAGTCTTGAATTTCTTTGTTCACATTATTTCCTAATACAAGAGAAATGTTACCAACAAGCACTGGAACTTGTAAAATGTCTGCATAAACTGTAGAGGCATATTTATCAATAGGAGCCCAACTTGCTGTTTCTGCCCAGTACATAAAGATAACACAAAACCTATTAAAAGACTCAAGAATAATTTGTGTACATTCACTTTCATACACAGTAAGGTAGTTAAGAATAAATAAATCCACTTAAGACTAGAACTGGATGTGATAGAAAATATTACAACCCCATCCTCAGAAAATATTTGTTCAGCTTTTTGGGATGATTCATTCTCTACTTCTTTTCAAGCTAATTCAGAGGTATTAGGGAGTCAAGCACTTATATTCAATAAACTCCCTTTTTTTTTCTTGTTAATCTTGGCTATTTTTTACATCACATGGCCCCAAGGTGATACTCCCTCCTCTAAAACTGCCAGTTGTACAATTAAATAGAATGAGCTAATTATCTGCTTTAGTTCAAATTGCCCTTCTTCAGCACAGGTTTTATTTCAGACATCAATTACTCTTGGCCTGAAGACTCAAAACTAAAGGCAAACTTTTGGGTTTCCTTCCCCTCGAGCTTCATCTTTGCTCAAGCAACAATCAGAAAATCCATTGCTCAGGAACTCTCAGGAATTTCCTTCCTCCTGTGACCATTTCTAGAAAAAACCCAACACCTCTACGGCAAGCAGAGACACTTGCCCATATTGATTTCTTGCTCTGGCTTTGCCCTTTAGCACCAGAACACCCTTTGCTATGAGAGGTGGGAGAAGGGAGACTCTGGATAAATTTTTCCCTCAGTACAGAGCAGAAGTTCCAGTTCTGCACCACAGCCAGACTTTGTCTTCCTAGGCCATGATGGTCCCTGGGATCTTCCAAATTTACACCCTTGTCCCAAACGGGCTTCACAACTACTTCATGGCCATATTTAAATCATCACTAGGATCTATTACTGCAATAAAATTACCTGCTTAGTTTCCCCAGAATAATTCTTTCTTTGGCTCTGCAACTTAATATGTTACTGTAACTCATGCCTCATAGAGAGAGGGATGAGTGTTTCATTCCAGTATATATTTTTACTTAAATATCCACATGCAACACGCATATCAAACACAAACTTCAATCTATTCAGACTGGAAATTAAAGAAAACATGGTAAGCCATTATTTTTTAGAGTTGTTTGTGGATATCTTGTGACTTCAGGCATTGTAGTCTTCTTTCCTTGAAAAGGTCATATCATTCTTCAGAAAACTAAAAAGAACAAAAACCCTGAGATTCCTTTCATTTCTTTGTATCTCACTATTCTAAAGCAGTCTGAAGTGAGAAACTAGTCGAGGTTTCAGAACTCCACTGGAGACATCTTCCAGTTAATCTGACTTTTTAGCAGTAATACCTCAAAAAATTTAAGAGTTCAGACATGCCCTTGATTTGTTTTAAAGGGCATATTCTGCTTTTGAAAACAACATCAGGTAACTCCTAAAGCTTTCTACAATAACAGATTCAAGAAAAAAAAAATCAGGAATTTTACATCTATGGTATTAACTCTTGAGCTTCCCTGCGTGTTTTAAGATGCTTTTTTTAAAGACAGAGGATATGTAAAACCAAGGTTGGCTAACTGATGGCATCTGAACTCTATCACACTTCAGCACTGGTGTATAATAACTGTGATACCAAGCAGACTCACAGAGACATTTAGCCAGTAAATCCGTCTCACTAGGGGTTTGAAACATCAAAGAAAGATGACCTCAGGTCTCCTTCAAATCCAGCCTAATCTTACCATAACTTTTTAGGGGAGTTTGAAATCTCTCTAAGACGTAAAGGAAAAATTTTGCTGTACTTGAACTTATTTTCAACAACTTTCTAACCACACCCACACAGGAAATGTAATTCTTCTTATTACATGCTTGCTGAAACTGCAGATTACAGAATTATTTCCTGTACTGTTCAGTGATTACAACTAAACTTAATGCATCTACAGACTACTCTATCAGTGGCTTTCACAGCAAATTTGAGAGCCTTGATAAAAGAAGTCATCTTGGTTTTCTTTTATGTCAGAGGGAAAATTTCCCTTGTGTAGACACCAGCACAAAGTCCACAAAATTCCAAGTGTGGAAGCAATCATACACATAACTGGCTGATTGCTGTATTAATAATACACCAGGGAAGAAAAAATGCCAGCATTTCAGTGCTACATGGTCTCAAATAAGATTGTCTTAAGCAACATTCATTCCCATTAGCAACTCAAGTACAGAGCTCTTAAAAGCCAGGTTCTAATTAAGAGATTTACATGGTGAATGCATGATGAGAACACAAGTGCTCTTGCCTGAACCAGAGGTGAGGACACTGGAATGAAAAATAAACTAAACACACTAAAAAGGAGTTGAAAATTTAAAGGTAAAATGAAGTAAAAAAAAAGCATTAAAATTTTGTTTTGTCTTTTGGAATACTATTAACCAGCACTTTGCTGGTTCCAACAGCCAGAATCACTGGCACATGTGTATTTTTTCCTTAACTGTGTCCTTTGTTTTCCTGCATAAAATAAATGCTCCTCTCTACTACAGTTTTAAGGCATTTTACACTTTTGTTACTGGCACACTGGCAGTTTGCTGTAGTCCTTGGTGTCAATCTTTCGTCCAAACTAACCTTTCATTTCAGTGACATCTGAGTAGTGAAGAAAATTAAGTTATTTGAAATTTTGCCATAAATTTATCTATAAAATCAACAGTCTGATAGAAACATCACAGTTTCTAGTTTTCTGAATTTGTAAATATGGCGCAAACCCCATCTAACATATTTTAATGTCAATATTTTAAAAGAGAGGGAGAGAAACCATCTTTTCTCTTTGGCTAGGGATATCTTTTGCAATAAGATACAGGTAGAACTTTAAGCAGAAAGAGCAGTATACATTCATATATAAGCTGTAAATTTAAGCTCAGGAGTCTTTTTATGTTTTCCCAATTCAACATCAGAATTTCCAAACACTAAAAACAATCTTCACCCTTTCATTTGTGACATAATTGTAGCCATTTAACTGGGGTCTAAATGCCTGCCCATCTCAGGGTATCTGCTCTGATGTGATAAGGCCAAGAGCTCTGCGGGATAATAACACTCCAATTTATTCACCTGCAAAAGCAATCTGCTCCAAAGTGCCTCATTCTGGTAACAAGCCTGAAAATGACACCTCTAAAACGGCCTAATCTCAGTAAAATGTGTTTCCCAGTATAAAAGGCTTCTCTATTCTACTAGAGAAGTTCTGCTCAAATGAGAAAGAAACTCCATTTATCTGCCCCTTCATTCATCTGAGACACTTTTGTCCCTTTGCTTTTGGTCTGGAAAACCAGGAAACTCTGCTTCCATGTTCCTATCAGGTGTCATAACCACCAGTTGGTGTTCAGTTTGTTAATCCTTCTTGACCTATATCTCCCATATAATAAAAATAACTCGCTGGAGTAAAATCTAATTCAGGCACACACAGTTGTTTCAGGAGAAATGAACCTTACAGACTCTGCATAGAGCTGGACAGAAATTCCATTTAACTCCTTTTGACCTGAAAAGAGAAGCCATACCAAGCAGGCTGTATAATGCCTGCAAGACATGGCAGGGAAATGTCCTTCCTGATTCCTCTGGACTGTTCTATATATAGATGTTATTAATATGTGACCATAAAATTGTCTACTCCCTCTCAGATTTAGCCACAGAAATTTTTAATAAGTAATGTGTCTAATGTATTAGATATTAAACTAGACATTAGCTGCCAGATCTCACTAAGCTGTGCAAAATTATTTTAGCTACTTATCAAGGTGATATCTGCCGCAATCTCATTTTTAACAAAGCACTGTAAAGAGCAAAATCTCTCATGCAAAATTCACAGGAGGACCTTGTCATTGCCCCTAATCAAAAGAGCAAATGAGCTCTGCCATAGAAATCCATCTCTTTCTTCCTATGTGTATAAATAAGGAACTTCTGTTTCCAGATGAATCTTCAGAAATCAAGCTCATTGTTCCCTTACTGACACAAGCCACTTAAATGACAAATATACATAATAAACCTTTGTCTGCCCTCTTTATTTAATATGGCTTTTGCACCACTTCCAAAGTGCTAAATTCCATTTCTTTGGAAACACAAATTTGACATGCTGCCATACAGGTTCACAGCTTTTGTATCTTTAGTATTCTTAGTTTCATGCTCCTTATTTGCTGGGCTGATCTTTTGAAATCATGGTGTTTATGCTCTAAATGTATTAGAAGAATTTATGCTCTAAACCAGCCTTGAAGTTTGTTCATTTAAAAAAGTCTCCCATGTGTATGAAAGAAACCTGCTATGGACACTCATAGTTATCCACATAGCTGAAAAATAAACCCAAAAGAACAAAACAGGATAAGGATAAAATTCTTCATGAATAAATCAAACATAAAATTTGGCCAAAGGATTGGTACCAAATCAGAAACCAAGAGAGGGGCTAAATTAATTGCCTGAACCTAAATATATATTCAGAATTTTTTTTTAGCTTTGAAGAGCAAACAAGTTTAAAGTACTTCAAAACAGATATACCGAAAAGATAAAAAAAATATGCAAGCTCCTGCCCACTACAGGGGATGACACTGCACATTGCATATTAATTGTTCAGCAAAAAGCTCTTTGTCTGGCTAAAACTGAAATCTCTGGTGCTGTTATCCAGCAATATATTGGTGAATACTAATAAGTAGGGACTGATTAATTATTCACTGCCAAATTTGTGTGTTTGGACTGAATTCTTATCTGCTGCTGCTTTTATTCCAAATTGCATCAGCATTGTCAAATACTGGAAACTGGACTAACACAAACCAGTGGAAAGCATTCCAATCCAAAACAAAAACAAAAGCTTGAGCTGACCCCCAATCTGCTTTAGACAGCTTCTTAGGTGGTTCTGACTTGATTTTCTTTAAGTCTGGAGCATTTCTCATGTTCCCTGATGAAAATCATTGATCAGTTTAATGAGCACGTTCAAGGAGGGCTGAGCAGAGGGGTGGAGGAGGGATGATCTGAGTCCTTTGTTACACCACACTCTAACTATGCATCCCTCAGTAAATCTGACAGACTCCAAACACTAAAATAACTGAAAGGAACACCTCATTTTGAACCATGCTTTCACACACATATCAAACAGCCAATGAAATTATTAGATAGATTTTATCTAGATATGACTATACATCTCTATATCTTAGATTTTATGCCTGAATCCATTAAATACTGTGGAGAACAAAGAAAAAAACAAATAGAAATTCATGGTTGAGTATGTTCACACACAACAATCAGCATGTGTTTGTGTTCACCAGAACTTTCCCTGCTTTAACTCTGTAGCCGAGTTGATCCGAGGGGTGCAAGGCACTGAGCACACTGAGTAGCACAGAAATGGAAAAGTGAAATGTGAATATTTAAAAGAACACAGCCAGGTAAACTGGTTTCCTCCAAGGAACCTGAGCATGCCCATTGCTCTCCCTACACGGATTTAGGGCAATCAGCCAAGAGTGCTCATGGCAAGCCAACAGATATTGAAAGGAATGATGCTCCAGAGCCAGGAAGAAGTGTGATCATTGGGTTGATGATGCTGTGTTTCTTCAGGAGGTCATGTGTCACAGGCAGGAACACAAAGTGTGTCATTAAGGACAGGAATTCTGCAGCCTTGAGAGATCTAGCAGGGAAGAGGATGCAGCTCTCAACAGCAACGCTGAATTTCTGCTCTCCTGATAAAGCCCCACACACAACCATGTAAAATTCAGCATGAGGAGTTAATGGCAGTGAACTAGAATAAAACTAAATGTCACTACATGTTACTTTTCTGTAGAACCTTCTAAGTAGATAAGACATGTTCAGGAAGCTGTAAAATGTGCCCTTTCCTTACAAGAAAAAGGTCAGTTCTGTGCTAACAAATTGTAATCGGTTAGTCATAAATGATCAAATCAGCAGCTGAAATATGGTACCTTACATGTAATTTAAATATTGTTACAACTGCTTGAGCCACAGAGAAGCTCACTTCGCACCGTGCAAACTCCTGAATGCATTAAAATGATGCAATTCATGAAAATATGAACACAATATCATGTAGAAGGAAGAAATTACCAATTTCACAGCAATGAAACATGCTTAAATAACCAATTATACAGTTGCCTTTGGCATTAAAGAGAAATACAAGAAATGCTTCAGCACAATCTGTGATTCAATGGTTCTCTGCTGCTTTAAGAGACCAGCTCCACAGAATAATCAGCTCTGCTGGTTTTCAAAGCAATGAAGGAGCACAAGTGCTGCTGCTCCTTGCATGCATCACTCAGGCAGCTGAAGTTCCCTTTGTACCGTTCCCAGCACACAGTCTTATAAAGAACCACCCAGCACACAGAGCAGCAGGCCATTGCCTTCCTCCTCTCTCTCTAGAAATAAAAATCAGTAGCAAAGCCGATATTAGCATCAGTAGCAAAGCAAAAATCCAACACCACAAATGCAATACTGGGATAGTTTTCTTAAGATAAAAGAAACCAATTCTTGTCTCACAGCCAGATGAGACTTTTGCTATGCACCTATTACTTTTGTGGCACAGTGTTGTTATTATCAAAGATTTTTTTTTTAATCTGTTGAGTGGTTATTTCAGCATTTCCTCCTGTTCTAGTGTCCAGAGTACTTTAGATCCTTAATAAGTATCCCATTCAAAGAGGGTTCAAGTTATGGGGTGCAGACAGGTTTTCCTAAGAAAAATAGGTCCTGAGCCTGCACCTGCTGAGAAAGGACAAGCTTAATACTCAGTTCAGAATAACCTTAGGGATATTTCACGGTGATTTCTTACACTGGTGGAGCACATACTGTGCTCAATAGTAAAAGGCAATTATCGATATTATTTTAATTCCCAACCACTAACAAGCCTGTACAATAAGGTTGTGGGTGGGTTTTTTTTTCTTCCTTTGAACACTGTATTGAGTAGTGTATTTCAAAGCTGACAAGCCACTTTAAAGCTGAAATGCACACACTGAATGCTAATGCTTCTGAGGCAAGAACAAGTGTATTCAGCTCTAACACACATTCAGAACCACTTCAGTAAAATTTACTCAAGCTAACATTTTGTAAAATGCAGGGAAAAGGTATAATCAGGGAGCAGAAATGCTGCAGCTCCTCCCTTCACTCACACTGAAACACTTTGCTCTGAAATCCCCTTTTGACACTGCATTTCTAGTGCCATGTCTTGCCAGGGCATCTGCCCAGCTGTGCTCACACCCATCACTTCCAGCTGCAACGACATTTATCTACTCATGACTTTAAAAAATGTGTTAAAAATGACTAAAAGTACTTATAATTCTTGTGTTCCTTTCACAAACTTAATTTCTATTTTCTTTAAGACAAAGCCTTCTTGTATTATGCAGAAAAAGCTGGGTTTATCCTGATTATTTAAATAGTTTATAATGTTCATTAGATTCACACTTTGCTGTATCTCACAGGAAATGTAGTTCTTTACAGAAAGGTGTGAACTCTTCTCAACTCAGAAAAGAGATCAACACAGCTGCCATTTTCTGCTTCATTCCTAATGTTATTAAAAGAGAGAATAAAAGAAACAACACTCATGAAACTTCTGATGATAGTTCAGTTCATTTTTTAATTTTATATCTCGGTTGACAAATGGCAAACATCTGAATTGCAGTGAGGCCAGTGAAATGATTACTTTCTCTACCTAAATCAGGTTCTTAGTGACCCAGAATTTAAATTCTTGCTTGAAGTAGCTTAGCACTGAATCTCCTTTTATTTCTTAAGGTTTGCTTTCTTTAGTGTCTCTTTGTCCAAGTTAGATTTGTGTGATGTGACTGTGGGAAAAACAGTACTAGTGGTATTAATTTTACTTTAGATGACACTAACTCACTTTAAATTGTAATTTTTTAAGGTAAGTTTACTATTCAACCTGTAATTTTGAGATGCAACCAGCTCCCTGATCTCCTCCTTTTGAAACCCATCTTTCAATTTAAATTCCCTTTTGGGTACATAAATCTGCAGGAAATGCAAAGCTGCAAGCAACCCACAGGTACTTCACATTTGAGTTTGTACCACATCTATTTCATGTTTGCTTATTCAGTGAGCAATCGAAATTGCCTTCAATTTCAGCATCATCCTTTGATAATAAAAGCAATATTCTAGGATAAAGTTATGCACCTTGACTACAATTTGAAGACTGCAGAGAATCTCTCATCCTTTTATGAAGAGCTGGGACTGGAAATGAAACAGAAGCTCTCTCAAGGTGGCAGCTTTGTAAGAAACATTGCCCATTTATTTCTTGCTTTAATCTTTTAATCCTACTAATCCATATTATTTACTTTTTTTTTTTTTCCTCCTGTGTCTAAACTTATGCTTCTGTCCTTGCCAAGGCACCTTCTGCTCTTTCTTGTTTATTGTTTACTCTGTACTTTTGAAAGGGGCATTAGAACAATGTTTGCAATAAGTTTCAGTGATTTTGACAGAACATGAATGGATCTAATGTGAAAATTAAAAAGGTGTTTTCAACCAAGTAATGAAGTTTTAGAAGAGTTTCCTTCTGACAGTGATGACTTAGTGATTGCATTTGAAATTTTACTGAAAGGACTGCATGACAGATTTTATCTAAAATTATCATTGTCTATGATAATAGCAATGAACTAAAGAGGAGAGCTTTCCATTAGCACCAATATTCCTACACCATGCCAGAAAATCAGAGTATCATAAAATGGTTTAGATTGGAAGAGACCTTAAAAATCATCTCATTACACCCCCTGGGAGGGGGTGGGAGGATGTGCCTGGTTGCTTAAGTCCCATCCAACCTGGCCTGGGTTACTTCCAGGGATTGGGGCTCCCAGGTTAGAGAAAAGTGCCTTATTTTAAATAAAATCAAATATTCATGACTTCATAACTTGCTTTGCAAAACATTACTTTTCAACTACTTGAGATTGTGGCATGAATTCAAAATGCCTCATGGATTTTCCAGTAAAGTTTTCTGCAGAAGTTTTACCTCTGAGTTGACTAAAATCACAGAATTCACTATTTCTTCACTAGGAGGTCAAATGATGTGCCTGGTGTTCATCCTCCTCTCCTCACCAGACACAAACAAAACTAACTTCACCCAAAATAATGCCAAATGCTCGTGAAGCTTCCACAGAGAGGTTTATCAAGCCCCACTCAAGACTTCCTTATGGATTTGCTTGCTATGAGACACCTCATCATCTTCGTAAATTCATTTTCACTAGGCAAAATTTAATTTGCCATAGACAAGATTAAAAGGTCACAAACAAAACACTGTCATTCAGTGTGCCCTTTCAAGTCAGTTCAAAATATGACACATGATCTGCTTAAATGTGTTAGAATTTGGTGTGACAATCCAGCTTCTCCAAGATCCACCTCTTTACCATGGTGAGCATCACAGATTTAAAACGTGCAGCACTGTGACAGGGAGAAAACTGAGTGCAAAACTCACAGCTATGAGCTGGGTATGCCAAAATTCCCATTAGCTCCTCTGAGTTGTAAACTAAATACAAAGAATTAACAAGTACAAATGTAGAATCTTACTGTTACAGCAGGTAACAGGATGCAGAAGGTTAAGGGAGATAAAAAAGACCATTTTTTTTGTTCACACCACTGCTGCCAGTTATGTTGTGAATATTTTAAGCCTGCAAAGGTTCAAAAAGCAAATAAATTCCCAGATGAGAAATCTAAAGGAAAAAAACAAAACAAAAAAACCAACAAAAAAACCCGCAAAAAAGACCAAAAAACAAAGCTTTTCCCTGGTCTGTGAAATGAAAGAACAGAGAATGGGAACCAGGTAAGTGCTCAGTACACAAAACAGATTTTTCCCTCCACTTTTTCCTCATATAACACATATTTTGTGGAAAATGCATCACACGCAGTACTCTTGGTATGGAGAAAGTGCTGTCACTGAAGTGAGCCCACACAAGGATGCAGAAGAACTTCTTACAAGAGCATGAAGTGACAGGACAAGGGGGAAGGACCTGGAAGTAAAAGAGAGTAGGTTTAAATTTGAGACTAAGAAGAAATTCTTTCCTGTGAGGGTGGTGAGGCACAAGATGCCCAGAGCAGCTGTGGCTGGAAGTGTCCAGTTTGGATGGGACTTGGAACAACCTGGCCAAGTGGAAGGGGTTGAACAGAATGATCTTTAAGGCCCCATCCAACCCAAACCTTTCTGGGATTCTCAGTCCAATACTCAGAGGACAAAGGAGAGAAACATATTGCAAGGAAAAAAAAATCATTCTTATTGTAAGTTATTTGCAAATTACCTGGTGGTTTCACAGCTGTGTTTCACTTGAAAGTCATAAAAATAACTTGAGTTATGGAATGAGTCAAGGGGTTCAGCCAGTGCCCAGTGCAGTAACACAGGAGCATCTGGACACCTCTGACAGTCACATGCAGTAGGCTTAAGAGGGCACGACTTCTGTAGATTAAAAAAAAATGCCAGCTAACAAAACACAGAAAATAATCGAAGTACCAAAGCAGTACCACAGGTTTTAATAAAAATTAAACCAGAGATGATCCATATTTCTGAAGCTCAGTTTGAAGTACAAAGCCTCTCCACAGCAGGACAGTTACACTGGATTTCAGTCTGGTTCTGTGGTTTTTTGCAAGCAAAACCATGAGACTGATCCTAGTTAGTGTTTACTATTGAACTGAAAAACTCAAGAACACGTAAGCCTTTTTGAAACAGGTCTCTGATATTCTATATCACATTTAACCTTTAATTATAAAATGAGAGGGACAATGTATTTCAGTCTCTTATTGTATTATGATAAGGATTTAAATGAGTTCAGGTATTTGTAGCACAGTGGTTAGGCTAACGGTGAGAGTAATTTGCAGAAATGGCCACTATTTCTCACTCAGTGGATTTGAAATATCTTCAACTTTTATGCACAAAATCTTCATTTTTGCCCTGATATTTAAGAAGCAGAGGCACTTATTAACCTGAGATGATTTTCTGTTCCACTGACATTATATCCTAATTTTATATTGTTACAGAAGACTGAATATTCACATAATGAACTTGCTCATAATGCAATCATTATTATCTCTGTTCAAATCCAGAATTATAGAAGACTTAATTTTGTTGTTGTTGGCTAGTGATAAAAGTTGGGGTGATATTTTAGGTTGAGTTCCCTTGCTCCTGTCTTGGTTTTCTTTTTAAGAGGATGTCATTATAATATTTTAAGCCTTTCAGAATGCATAAACAGCATGGAAAAGCTAATTAACTGCTTTTAATTGGCAAAACTGTAAGAAAACAACCAAAATAACTGTCCAGTTAAAAAAAAAAAAAAAAAAAAAAAAAAAAAAAAAAAAATAGAAACACCTCATGTTTAGGCAGAAGAAACAACAAAACACCCACTATCAAACCCCATCTGACAATATTGGATATACCTTTTTATTTCTTCAATGCCCTAAATTAATTCATTTTTTCCCAAGACGAATGTTTTCCTGAGTCACAAAAATCATTAAACCAGAATATCCAAAATAATTTAATAATAATTATGCCAGGTAGCATCTCAGTAGCAAAAGAGAGGTGAAAATGACATATCTTCCAAGAGCACTAGCACTGGAAACTTGCATGCAGTACAATGAGAACTGAATTTCTTCCACCCCAAAGAATTCCTTCAGGACAGAACACGAAACCAGTTCACTTCTTTTTCAGAAAACATTTTTCCTAAATCACTTCATAAGCAAAAAAAAACCTCCTGTAGCATCAATCAGGCATAACTTAGTGCATCAGTAAGCAAGTTTATTCCCTGTCATATTAAAACTGATGAAAGAATCATTAAGTCTTTTTTTAATTTATTCTCCAGTTGAGCTGTGTTTTCATTTTTTTGTGTGCCTGTGTGGCAGATGCTGCTCCAGCCTGGGGTGTGCATCCCACAGCCTGCTGAGAGCCCAGGCTGGGCCAGCAGAAAGTTGGGAGCTTCATGAATAAATATTTGCTTAAAAACCACATTATTTCATCACATTCCCTTTCTAGTGAGGTTCCTCCTCATCTGTAAATTGAAGCAGCAGCAAGGAAAACCTACTGCAGTGCTTCAGTTTCTGCTAGCACAGAGATTTATGTGGGCCCACAACAGGCATTTTCAGAACAGCAGTGGTTCCAAATTCACAAACTCCCCATCGATATCATTATTCCAACATCTTGGGGGTTCCTGTCTCTGTCCATTTTTTACCATGATAAAGGAAAGAAAAGAATTTATCAGAAAGTAAGAGAAAGAACAGGAAAATTACTTTAATTTTCAATATTTGGATTTGTTTCTTTACAATGTAGGTTCTCTCATACCAGCAGGAGCAGGCTTACATTAAAGGAGGACAGCATGAATTCCCACAGCACAGGAGATTAATCAATTTCCAGAAATGATTCCTGGTTGCAGATATCCAATTTGAAACACATGTGAAGAGTCACGTTTTGCAACGTGCAGAATTTGTCTTAAGCATCAGGTACTTTAATATTTAAGTGGACATTCAAAAGTAGTAGGCACTTCAGAAGCCTGACCTTAGGCTTCAGTATCAAATAAAGAAGCAGTCACACAAAATATATATAAAAATATCTCCTTCTCCAATCCAACTATTCCTTCTTTTTCTTTTCTCTTACTATTTTTAAATATTACGCATGTGTCACGTAGCAAAAACTGTGTCAGCAGAGAAAAAAAAAAAAATTAGCAAAGAATTACTGCAAACCTTCTGAAAAATGCCAAGGGGTATTCCAGACTGATGATATATAGAGATAAATTTGCAGTTTTCTTTGGTTTTCTTCTCAAGTAACCACCTCCCACAGCAACTGCCACCACATGAGGAGAAAGAAATCCCTGAACCAAGCAGTTCTTTTTTCATCTCATAAAAATGAAACACTCAGAGAGACACCATGCTTACACCACACTTGTTAGGACTTTATAGAAGAGTTGTGGATCAAAATATTCATTCTAAATTAATTTCTTGTGGTCAGTATTGAGTATGAACGTCCTGCACTATCCTAGCAGCTACAAATTAATAAACATTCTATGTTTGTATAACAGTTTCACTATGATTTGGGGGTTTTTTTCCTTGTTTTTTTATTTTTCTGTGCAAATCCTTCTTTCTTACCCTCTGTAACCTCTCATTGCTTTTCTGAGAAGGCAAGAAATTATTTACCTGTGCAGCAAGTAAACTAAAACTTGCCAAAAATGAAAATATCATCTGTACAGTACTGGTACTGTACTACTCTTTCTGTATTCAAAAATATTCTATAAACACAACCCCATTTACACATTTCTCAAATAGGTACCAGTTATCTCTCATATATTGCAAAGGGAAGGAAATCTCAGCAATATTAGCTATCTATATGCACGGCAGGAGAGAAGCAAAAATACAAATTCAGACTGAGAATGGGCATAAACCTTTTTCTTTTCTTACTATTCCTTTAAGACAGCCAGGAATAGATCACAATTACAGTTATCTAATAGTTTTCTATGCAATGGTTGTCTTTATCCACATTATGAAAGGCTGTGAGCACTATTATTGAACTCTGTGGCCTTTCTGGACTGATAGCAATGTGCTTTGTTCCCATAAAACCAGTTTTAAAAAATCCTGAAGCCACGTCCAACCCAGACTGCTTAGTCCCTTAAACAAGTCTTGAGGGGGAAAAAATAGTTGGAGATATCTGGATTTTGAATTTCATAGGATAATCATCCATCTGAGTTTTGTTTTGGGGTGTTCTCTTGGTTGGTTGGTTTTTTACATCATTTTAAACAGCAGCATTGTGGATCCACTTGGAGCTGGCAGGAGAGGAGAGTTTCTAAAGCCTCACTCTGCAAACCCATCACCCTAGAGGCCATGCTGCTCCCAGCACTGTCATGCTCCCTAACAAAATACCTTATTTCATCACTGGGCTTGCTCTGTGCATTATTTTTAAGGCCTGTAAATGCCAATTTACTGCCATTACAAAATCCACTTGCATAATGAAATTCTTCTTCAGTAACTCTAAGTTCCTACATCAGGTGCATAAATTTCCATTTCATTCACCTACCACTCAGTGAGATCAGTCCAGCAAACAGGAAAGAGGAATTCAGTCAAGTGTGACACCTCTCCCTGTGATGGGGCTGTTGCATGGAGTGTGTTAAGCAGTGCTGGTACCTACCCTCAGGGCATAAAGTCCTTGGGAGAATAAAAGGAAGTTATTTTTCCAAGGAAAGCTTTAGAAGTACACCTTCCAAGACCTAATGTTCTGTTGAAATAGACACAATGGTGGAAGCTCCCTGTGGTGGTGACTTTCTTTGCTCTGTTTGCTATATCTGTTTCTAAATATTCCTATAGATTTTGTTTTTTGGTGACCCATTGAAGTAAAAATCATGGTTTGGGAGGTCCAGGTTGGGAGGAAGGTTATCAAATTGTCATTGATCAGTTTACTTGCTAATCTACCTTTTCACTCCAAATTTTTTTGTGCTCAGCAGCAGGGAGAGAATGGAGTCAGAGGACAGGCAGAGAGATAGGGGCAGCAACCCCTCAGTAAGTAGCAAAGGGAAACATTAACTTCAGCAGAAGAGGAAACAGAGGTCATGAAAGAAGAGCAAAATACAGGTACAACAGCAAGAAATCCCTTAGAACTCTAACAGGGAAAAAACTGCAGTGGGGGATGAGAGAAGCTCAAGGTCAATGAGGTGAAACTCAGAGTAAGCGGAACAAACAGAAATGGATATCACAGAGATAAAGAATCAAGGGAGTCTGAAAGAGACACACATTTTATAACACATCAGCCTTTGCTGCAAATACGTGATTTAAGCTCGGGCAAACTGCCTGTCTTTTTGCAGAGCATCCAGCTCAGGCAAAGGCCACATTGAACATGCCTGAAAATAATCCATGCCATGGCACAGGGACACAGTAAACAAAGATTTAGGGCAGTAAACAAAGATTTAGGGCAGACAACTGCAAGCAGAAGCCTAACAGCATTTCAAATTTGTTCCAAAATTGTGAAGGTGCTTTACTACATTAGCTTTTATATCACTGCCTGTCTGCTTCACTCCAGTTCTGTGCCCATTTATCTGTCCTGCTACTCCCAACTCAGAAAGGAAAAGCCACCAGGAATCCTAATCATCTGTTCTCGCTAAGTGAACAGCAGTCACACCTTGCATTCATGGACAGGCTGGATCAAATCTGGGCTTCTTGGGGATCCACAAGTGCACATTTTAAACATTAAGGAGTTTGGTCCAAACTCAGTGCTGCAAAAAGTTCTACTAAAAGTGGCGGTTCTATTAAGGAAAGCAAATTATCGAGGGTGACACTATCCAACAGATGTGCACATGTTAAATTATTTTTCTGTAGGTCAGTGATTATCACATAAATAAGTTTTGTTTATTTTATAGATACATTTGTGTGAGTGTGCCTGTATGTATATGGAAAATCTTGGTTACCAATCTTGGTAAACCTCTGAAGAAGAATTTCAGTTTTAGGAAGACATGGTTCTCTGTTCCAGACACAAGCCAGATGTTTCCTTCTTGTGAGAACCTAGACCATCAATTCTGTCAGAAGGGTTAAAAACAATAATTAAAATATCTACGGGTAGTTCATTTATAAATTTAATAAAAATGCACTTTCCAAACCACACTACAGGTTCTGTAGGCAGTATTTAACACTCAAATAATATCATGTCTACAGATCTATATAAAAATTATGTATATCTGAAGTAATGAAGAACCAAACTGATTATTAGCAAGGTGGTTTATAAATGTAGTATTTTTTCAATTTTATTATTGATATGAGCCTAAGAGTTCCTTATTGCATTCAGTAATATTTATGTATAAACTTACGTATGGCCATGCAGCAATATTTGTTTTGCTAACTCTCAATGTGTAGTTATGAAAAAAAATTCATGTCAGAGAGGCATTTCCTTTAAGTTTTCAAAACAAAGAGAAAAGGCTGGGGAAGATTTTTTTCAGTTCACATAGTACAGGAGACTATGGAGAAACAGAGCCACAAAGTTATTGTGCAGAAATTAAAGTCTCACCTCTATCTACAAATATTTCAACAAGCTATTTTCTTAAGAAAGAAATTAGTGACGAAATGTGTGAAAAAAGTCACTGTGTCATTGCCAACCTTCAAAAAAACTTGGAGGAAATGCAATGGGTTCCACTTGCCTAGGCAATATGAAAATTGGTGTGGAATGTTTCAAGTTCCTAAAACATTTGTAAAGTTAAACTTGGCTCACCAAACTTGGCTCACCAAACTTGTTCAGACTTACACAGGACTGCAGGAAGGGCACTTCAGCTGTTGCTCGTGATGCATAAATGGATGAAGAGATATTATTTACCAGCTTCAAAAAACTGAGTTCAACCCACGTTTGTGTATCTTGCACATCTACTCCCTCATGTCTCCACCACAGAACTGAGATAGACACACACAGTGCAAACTTCAAGCTAATTTTAGTAATGAAACATTAGCCTTTGCTGTCTGATAATTAATAACACAGTGTTTGGTTCAACAAGGATATAATTAAAGTTTCAAATGCAAGCATTATAAATTACGGATTCTTTGGGATTATAAATCTCTGTAGTGTTTTTTAATGAAAATAAATTGAACCAACATTGTTTCCAGAGGAGTTGACTCATTTCACCTTCACTCTCAGTATCTGATTAAGTTTTCTGTCTTTTGGAAATATTTGAAATATCTTCCTAGCAAACATGTGCTGAGCACCACCCAGTGTCATAAAGCAAGCTACCACAAAATCCATCATGGCTGTATGTGTAGCCTGACTACTTGTGGAGATTAGTAACTTTACATTAAAGGCTGAAATAATTACTTTAGGCTTCATGGATACATGAATATTTCTATTATGCAACTTGACCATCCCTAAAATTGCAACTTTATTAAGAGGTCCCCAGCACAATAACCTGGTCCACTTTGATTAAAAGAGCTACATTCCATTTCTGTCATAAAGCACAGATGACAGAAACCAGGTAAAAGAGGCTCAAGATTCAATTGATATTCACTAGAAGACAAAGTAAATGGAAATTAAAATAATAATAAAGTGTAATGGTATCTACTTTCTCAAAAAAACAAAACAAAACAAAAAAACAAAACAAAACAAAAAAACAAAAAACAAAAAACAAAACAAANAACAACAACAAAAAAACCCCCAAAAAACCAAAAAAGAAACCAAACAAAAAAAAGAAAAAACCACAAAACAAACAGCAACAACAACAAAAAACCAAACACAAAAAACCAAAAACACAAAAAAGAAAAAACAACCACACACACACAAACCCCCCCAAAAACCAAAACCAAAAAAAAAAACCACAAACAAAACAAACAAACAAAAAAACAAAAACAACAACAAAAAAACCAAACCCAAAACTATAGTACAAAGACTTTGATCTGAAATGTCTGATTAAATGGGAATATGACATATGGCTCATTCTTTTCCATGTCACATAGCCAGGATTAATTCCACCAAGCAGACACTTCATTATTTTCTTAATGGCGATCATCCAAAGTCTCAAGCAACCTTAAATGTTGACATCTGTTTACATAATAAATGTACAGAAGTTACTAATAGTATTTCTATATTTTAGAAGTTTATTATATTATGGGCAAAACCTAGAAAGAGCCAAAAACGAAGAGCAGAATGGGCAACTGACACTCAAAGAATAACATATTTTCTGTCCTGGACCAGGCAAATAGAAGATACTTCAGTTTTGATCAAAAGGGCAAAAGGGGTTATGCAGGATTTGAACTATGAGTAATAAAAAAATTGAACATATATTTCAGCCATTATTAATTTTCTATTTTGCACTTGAAGTACTTTTGCTAAAGGAAATATACAGGCACCCAGGAGCCTGTCCCAGACATTCCAGCATGAAAGGAAGGAAATCTGGGAGGTGCAAGAAGTTTTAAGCTAAGGAACTCTGCAGTTTGAAACCTTTGACACTCTACTCCTATGCAGCTGAAATAAGAAATAGCAGCTAAAGGTTATTTCATTATAGAAATCCTGCCACGCTGTGGGGTAAAACATATCTCTCCAAATGAACTTAAGCATATTAACTATTAAAATGAGACTTTCATTTTAAGCTTATCTTCCAATTGTTTCCTTTCTTCCGGCCTGCTTACTTTTTATAAAATTTGGCCCCTCAAATAATTTCTTTCTCTTTCTCTCTCTCTCTATCTCTATCTGAGAGTGTGTTACTGCTGGTGGTCTGTCACAGGAATCAGAACTAAACAAGGAAGGAACTAGAAAAGGTTCAGAGAGAAACAATAAAATAAGCAATTTCTGGTTTTATCCAATCCAGAACCATTTAGGTCTTCCAGCACTTTTAGTCTGCTTTGCCAGTTAAAAGAAAAAATAAAAATATCAAATCAAATCATTACTGTTTTTTCATAACTTTAGCATGTGCAAATTTAGAGGCAAATATTGCTCTTTTAGGTTCAAAATTACAGAGCGTACAAGGAAACCTTGACAGCTGCAGATGCTTCAATTTGACTTTGGAAAATGACAAGTCTTTGTCCATTCAGGATTCTGCTCTGTAATTATCAGACTCCAAACTGCTCACAGCCCCATGTGCTCCCAGGGAACACTCCATCATCCTGGCATCCCACAGGAAAAAATTGGAACAACAGCCTCTGCTCCAGCTGATTCTCCAAAGCTGCCATAATATCTTCTGGTGGGAGCAGCAGAGTAATTTAGTGCCTTTGGCAGATGCTCAGAGAAAGGTTCTTAATGTGTCTGATGTTGGGCCCCAGAAGGAAAAACAAAACAAAACAAAACAAAACAAAACAAAACAAAACAAAACAAAAATAGGGGCGGAAGAGTCTTCCTAAAGACTAAAAGGGAAGTAACGTAACAAATGAGGAGGAAGATAGATCTCTCTCCACTTCTATATCCAGATTTTCCTCTCCTAATAGTCTCTCTGATTGTATTAAAAAGAAAATCATTACTAAAATGCAATGAGCAAACTTCCCAAGCACTTGGCAAAACACCCTAAGCCCTGAGTCTCCTATGAAGGAGCCATAAAAGATTGCACAGAAAACTCAGCAGAAATTGAGGTGATATATCTAAAGATGAAAAATATTGCTTTTTATTGTGGGAAAAGGTCTTCCTCACCTGAATCTCAATTTAAAGAAGAATTTCAATCTTTAATCAAGCATTAGTTTCTAAAAGACTGAGTCAGTACCCAATTAATACTAAAAAAGAATTAATCTTTTTTTCTCAAAAACATTTCAACGGAATTCTAAGTAAATACTACTGGCAGAGAAACATAGACCCTAAAATAAACAAAAGTGCAAGAAGAAACTCTCTGCACTTCCATTATGATCTTATTTTCTCTGGAAAATTAGATTTCTCACACTATGCATGTATCCTTTCATAAAAGCAAGAAAATTTCAAAAACTTTAAGAATGTCAAATAGTTAGAAAAAAAGATTATACAAATTCACTGAAATAGGTACATCAACCTCCACAGAAATAATCTTTTTCAGAGAAAAGCAATGTATCATTACCTGCACCCAAAATCTCCATCTCCTGTGCTATACTTAGGTTTCCACAAAACTCATTGAAGATTTATTCTTATGACAAAGTGGAGCAAATTATTACCACTGACAGCCTGCAAGGATTGTTTAGCTTTGTGCCAGTGTATAGTTTTCTATTCAGATGGATCACTGCAGCTGCAAATGGTGAAATGTAGAAGAATGGCTGCTCTATGTGGAGCAAAGTGACTCACTAGAACATAATTTTTTCCAGGAAAGAATAAACTCTCCCGAAAGGTTAACTGATGTTAGCACTTAATATAAAAGCTGTATTAATGTCATCAGCTAAACCCTTGGCTGAGCTGATGCTGCTGCCTCTCAAGTGATCTTTAACATTGCTTTGAAGGTACTCAAAACACGACACTTAAAACACTTAAAATGTGTTCTGTTAACACATAACAAATGTAACAATTAAACTTTTTTTGGGTTAGAGCTTTATTTGCTGTTTCTGATAGCTGCTAAGGGACAGGAACACTGTCACACAGTAACAAAGCTAATAATCCACCAAGTGAGAAGAAAGGCAGGCATCCCTGTCCACTTCAAAATCCAGATTTTCCTCTCTTAACAGGCTCACTGGCTGTATTAAAAAGAAAATCATCACTCAAATGTAATGGGCAAACTTCCCAAGCAAACGCTCTAAGCCCTAAGCCCTTTACATGGATCTCCTATGAAGGAGCCATGAAAGATTGCATAGAAAACTCAGCAGAAATTGAAGTAACGTCTCCCCTTTTATTGCGGGATACAGGGAGCGGGCTGGGAGCAGTTCTGTTCACACTCAAAAGAGAAAGCAACATTACTGCTCTGTGCTGATCTCAGGTAAGGGGTGTACAGTCAAGAACAAACTTCAGACTGGGAGTATCTGCATGTGGAGGGAGGGGATTATGTAGGTTATCTATGAATATGTGGATGTAAATCTACACCTGTGCATGGCAGTGTAAGCTGAGGTATTGCTGTAAATCAGTGTTCTTGCAGGCCTTAAGAGCACTCATCACCATGGTTGGATTTTTTCAAAAAAATTGCTGCAATTCCTTTTGGTTTTGGATGATCAATGCCCATCAAAAAGCTGTTGAGCTGTTTTCTGTTCTTAGACCATCATTTTGTTTCCTGGAAATTGAAGTAATTTCAGTTTCCCAGCCACCATATATATTGATTAGATCAAGTGGCTAGCTGGGACAACTGGGCAGTGACCAGTTTTAACACTGAGCCATTTAATTACCTTTTTTTTTTCTTTTTTCTTTTTTTTTTTAATTCTTATCATACACGTTTTCAGAAGGAGAAATAAGAAGTGATGGACTCACTGACAAATTACATGTTTTTGGGAAGTGCTTTTACTCTCCAAGATATCAAACTACAGGCCTGAAGAGAGAACTCTTCAGGCTGAAATCTCCCTATTTTATCTTCATTTCATTTCTCAAAAGTATTTTACCTTCTCTTCTTGCAGAAAATTTTCCCTGCAGGAAATTAAGCCATAAATCCTGAATTTACGGGGTATAAGTAGAAGTGTATATGGAATTGCAAATGTGTTTCTATGAACCACTGTTTTTAGACTGAAGCCATCCCAGCAAAAAGTCAAGAGCAGCCTGGAGAGATGGGGTGTGACTGGGGTGGTATAAAAGTCAGGAGGGTGAATCTGTTTGCTGGAATTTCAGGTCTGGAAGCTCTTTGATGCCCTTGTGCCACAGCAGTCAGATCTACCACACTAAAACACTCCAATGCTGAGGACACAGCAGAAGTCCTGCACTGGCCCTCCAGGTGCAAATTAAGGAATTCCCCAATACCACTTCACCTCTTTTGCTCAGGAAAGCAGAAAGCAGTATGATCAAATTCCAGAGCAGTAGGGCTCTGGAAATAGAGCTTTGTTTGCCTAGCCCCTCAAATTCTTACATACTTATGCTACTGAAAAAAAAACCCCTAATTAGAGTGGGAAAGGATAAACAATACAAATAAATTCAAACATTAAAAACTAAAAATAAAGACAACTAATAATTTACATAATTTCAAAAGTAACAACCTTACAACAGTCTGTGTTTTTTTCTATTTATGTAACAGAACACCATGGAAGAGAGACCATGTCAGGCACACAGAGCAACAAGTGCACATTCATTATTTTTGTACCACAAGGAGTAAGATGGAATGCAGGAAACAGCTACAAGTGACTGTGGTGACAGTGTAGAAATTGAAATGAATAAACGCTAAAAAGCACCCACCAACTCCCACACCCCTTGTCTTTGCCAAGAGAGGTTGGGTGGATGACCCTTGAGGTCCCCTTTCAACCTGATATTTTAAATTCTGTGATATCTTGGTGGGTTCAAGTCAATGCTTCAGCTCCAGTCAATCAGAATTGGAGCACAAGCTTAGGGTTAAACCCATGTTCACTTCTAACAATCAATTCAAAGTAATAAATTAGCAGAGAAGCATCTCTAGAATTATAAATATTTCTTAAAAGCCTGCTATAAATGATTTAACATCAGAAGAAAACTGCAGGAATGCTGATTAGAGGACAAGGTTGTACAAGCACAGTATAAAATATGATTAATTTCACAGCAATTAACACCATATGCAGCTTATGCATCACACAGATCAGTACATTAAAAATGTTGTTGAAAACACATTTGTATTTAAAAAATAAAAATTTTAAAAATCACAAGAGGAGCTATTGAGTGCTTTTAACTGAAGCCCAGCTTGCCTTTGTGTCACAAGTTCAATCCCAATTCCCTGCTTTTTCTCCAAATGATCACAGCTCTAAAGTGGTTTTAATTTGCTATTGTAGGAAAAGGCAAATTCTTTTAGGGGGTTAGAAGTCATCCTGTCACCCTGTAATTTCTTTAATTACAACACTGTGTAGGTGGAGAACGTGCAAAATCTATGTAGGACGTCTCTGTTAGAGAAGAAGTTGGATATTCTCTTCACAGAACACATAAAGACAGATTGAAGAGTGCATTAAAGTTCTGCCTGTTACTCACAGGGTGAGGGTGGGGTCTACAGGATACCACTGCTCCCAGCACATCCTGATCCAGTGCCTGGGTGCCTTTAAGGGTGCTGCCACACAACAGGTGAGACTGCTGCTTAATTCTTTCATATTCAATTATTGAATTCACAGAAGACAAGCATGAGTAAGGGCTTGGGGAAGAGTTTCAGGACTGCCTGGGAATAAACAAAAGCCTGACAGGCCTTTGCCCAACAAGGATTTATTTGCCTCCTGCACTTGCAGAACATTCAGCTGCTTGCTAATAAGAAACAAGGAGCTATGATGCAAGATTTATACAGCAATAATGAGGGGATTTGTTAGCACGATTCTGATTATTCTGTAATGAAAGTCTAATGAAACTAATAAAGCTTCATCACAGCCTGCAGGGATCTTGCCAGGCACCAGACAGAGTGTGGGAATCAGGTTGTGAGAGGTCTTCAGAAAGGTGAGAGAGGAAAAGGTCCCACCTCCCACTGGGGACTACAAGCTGCTGAGCAGGGATAGCCAACCTCAAGCCTGTACCAGAAATGCTCACCCCAAAAGTACACCAGGCCATTTTCCCTCCAGACAGCTGCATGACAGGAGGAGCTGGGGCAAAGATCAAGCCCAGCAAACTCCCAAGAGCCTGCACTGGAAGGTCATTGTATATTCATGCCTGCAAATCATGGAAAACCGAATTTACTGGGCTCCACCTGTGATTTCAGGGCGTGGATGTGGCTTCTGCATCAAGAGGATACAGTGGGTGGATATCTGGGCAAGCAAAGGGATCTGAGAGGGTCACAGTCACTTCTGCAAGGAATGGTGGAAATGCCAGATCTCTATCCAGAGAGAAGGCCAAAGGAGATATACAATTAACATTTCCAAAATCATGGAATCAGCTCATGAATAGAGAACTCTTTATTACATAATCCTGCACTACCAAAACACACAGTAAAGTGGAGAGGTAGAAGCATATGTAAGATCCCTAATCCATCTCATGCGGATGCAGGAGAAGCAGGAAGAGAAAGGCTGAGCACGAGTACCTTGGCTCACAGAATCACCCCAAACAGTGTTAGTATGAAATGCCACTATTGGAGATCCAATCTTGGCCTCCATGGACCAATGCATCGAGCAGGTCAGTCCTGCTCTTAACAACTCAGGCTGTGTGAGGAAAAAGGGAGATGTCCTTGGGCTAAACTTGCTGCTCATTTGCTGACAGGTTGACTCCAGACACCTCTTCCCTGTAGAAGGATTTTGCTCTCTCATCAAATCACCCCTAACTCCAAGGGGTACAGAGAAAGGCAGAAGCAGGCTGCTAGTGCTGCCACAATAATTAATAGAGCCCACAGCCAAATCCACATCTCTTGACAGCAAAAAAAACCCTGCAGACTGAATAAACTACATGAGCTGGAGTAGCTGATGAGCTGTTGGGCACCACTGAAGGTGCAGAGCGCTTGAACATGTTTATCCTGCAGAAGGGCAGAGACCTGGAACCATGCATGTCAGGGAACACATCCCTCTGAAGTGGCACTTAATTCAAAGAGTGAATTTAATTAGAAGCTAATTAGACAACTTCCCAAGGACCAGCTAGCAGAATTGCTTTGGGTATGCTGGAGTTAATGCTGATAAAGCAGGATTGCCTTGTTAATGAAAGAAGACTGTGTTAATCATGATAGGAAACAAATAGATAGCTTTTATCCATCTGAGGATCACTCCTACCAATACATTGCAGCTCACAGGGAAAAGACAAATTTTCCTCACCTCCAAGGGAAATATTTGAATGCTCAGAAGCTCAGCTCGCTGACTGTGTAACATTATCTTGAATGCAGCACTTATTTTTTTCATATCACAAAACTATCCCCAATTTGAGCTGGACGGATATACCTGTGTATTTTCCAAAACATTATTATAGATCTTCTTTTGCTTATCAATATTTATTTCTCAAAAGAGATTTTTGAATAGGTAGGAACAGGATACACTTTGCTTTCTTTGGAAGTGATAAACATGCATTTATAAGAGAATAAAATCTTTTACTGAACTGCAGCACAAATCAGCTCATTCTTACTTAATTTCTTAGAGATATTATTTGCAACCTTCACATCATCCGAGGAGAAACAGCTCCATCTAAAGGGTAATTGGCTGCACAGTCCCCTGCCTCCTGTTTGCCACATCAGCTGTGTAAACATCAGGAGCACTGGGATGTTTGGACTGGGCAGTGAAGGATGTGGAATGGCAAGCCAAGTCCTAAAGCTGGAGAGAAGCTGATTTCCCTACCTGAACAGGAAACTGATTCACTGACACTGTTCTCTCTGTGAATCACCTGTTTATCAATTCTCATTTACATGGCCCCTGGTAAGTGATTTTTGGTTTGCAGCCTACTATCTAACATCAAACAAACAAGAGTCATGCATTTTGAACCAATTTTATCATGCAAAAAAGAACACAAAATCTCTTTTAAGTGCCTTGTCTTTTAAAGACATACAGAAGCCTCTAATTCCTCTTAATTTCTATTGACTCAAAGAAAAGTACACCTCCAGTAAACATCTGATAGCTGGTACTGGAAAACATTATTAAGAATTTTGAACAAACAGCTTTCAGAAACACATTCCTGGTTGTAGTGATATTGATTTTTGAAAAATCATGATTTAGGAGTATGCTTCCTTCATCAACCAACAATTCTGAACCCATTGTGACAATGGTACCATGAAAGTTATTCTCAACATGCATTTTCCAGTACAAAACCTGGAAATTTCCTTCTTAGTCCTCATTTCACAGTAGAGTGAGTTTAGCCACAACTAAGAACAAAAGTAGGACATTATTTCATATAACTTTAAGAATACCCTGATTAAAGGTTTCTAAATTATTTTTAGGCTCTCATGCCTCTGCAATCCTGAGCACAATTTGTGTCAAAGCAAAAGCAATGTTTTAATAAAGGCCTTCAGTAAGGATGAAGTACTTGGGGACTGTGGCCATAATTACATTCTTAATGGGCATTAAGTTAATAATAATGACAAAACGCAAGCTTTTCAGAAATCAAGTAGTGCTCACTATAACTATGTAGTCTTCACTGAAGTGAAATACTTAATCTAGATACACTAGGAACCAGCAAGGAAACACCTGATTATATTACAGGTAGCAGAATATTCTCAGTGGTGATAGTTACACCCAAAGCAAATACAGCAGTCCAAGTTCAGATTCCTGGCTTTTAGTTAGCCCTACTTCAGCTATATTCAAGACAGGAGCGGTTTAGATCTACTTCTGCCTTACTCCAGAAACATTTAATTTCATAATGTCTCTAACTGATAAAATAGATTAAGTTTCTGTAATGTATTCAATGAAATTTAGAAAACAGTGAATTGAGAAATGACACAACCAAGAGTGACAGTGCTCCTGGATTTCTTGATTCCAAGGGATGAAAAAAGCTAACATCCAAATCCTTTGGAGAGTACCTGGGTTATCAAGTTAGTAGGCTGGGTTTGGGGTTTTTTGGGTTGAGTTGGGCTTTTCTTTTTTTTATGTGTCCCTGGTCCCCACAGTGTCATTTTCCCTAATTTGGAATCTGTAGCACAATTGTGTAACAATTCGGAATTTGTACCAATTCCCACAGCATCAGACTCTCCCAACTTGCTCCTCTGCACCAAACTCTCCACAGCAATTCCTCATCTCCCATCTCGGAAAGAGAGATGGCTTTTTTTATAACACAAAGACTGAAATTTGCACTCTAATGAAGTCTGCTCACAGTGTACATCTCCCTCTGGTTAACTACAATTAGAATATTAGCAGCACCCAGAGGCATCTCCCAGAGTCCAGCAAGACTAACACGAAATCAGACTCAGGAATCTTTGAAAGATCACTCTCCCCATAACTGGCTTACTTATCCCTTTTGCAGATTATTTCCTGTAAGGTTCAGAAAACACTGCCTGTACATCATTTTGGTCTGTTTCACAGAGAGAAAGAGGTACATAACTGAGTATAACTACTCCCTACTTTTTGCAGCACTGTGATGGTTGCAAAGAAAATTTTACAAATTATTCACATTAGCCCAAAGTCCTGCGGATGACCAAGAGTAGGCACAGGAGGAGAAGATGTTTCATGAAGTTTTTGCAACATCCACAATTCCAATTTAAACCACTTAGAGGCATCTTCTGTGTCTGTTGGATTTCTGTGTTCAAAACAATCCTCTATAAAACAAATATTTCTGAGACAGTGCAGCTTAGAGAGTTTTTGCAGAGACTGCTGTGCTTAAAACCTTATTGTTCCTCACGTCTGTAAACACGTTAGTTGCTACAGTCCCAGTCTAAAATAAAATACCGTGTGTTGTTTCTTAAACTCAATTTTTAGGGAAGATTTTTCAGTTTTAACAGCCGCCTAAAAATTTTCTGTACAACACTGTGAGTACATTGCCTGTTTTCAATAAAACCACCACAAAACTATTAAAATAGATCAGTATTAGATCAGTAACACATTAGATCAGTAGCAAACTCAAGGTCCTAACATGCTAACAAAAAATACAATTCAGCTACTTCAAGGAAGTAATTTTCCTCGTGTGTAAGCCTCAGAGAGGATGGAGAGTTAAGTTAGTTCCTAAGAAAGATTGATGGTCTGGAACTCCTTCCCTCCTGCAAACAAATTTGAGACAGGAATGTGTGATTAGGACAATGTAGATCAGCTAGAAAAAATAAGAAATTGGTAAATTTAGGGGCTGAGCATCAACCAGGAAAGATTTATGATCTGGACACAATGAGTGCTGCAACTGGTCAGTGCAATTGTAATCAGCAAAAGGAACTGTCAGAGAAGTGTATAAATCCTGGTGTGGTCTTTTTTAGTTCAAAGACAGTCAACTGGAAACAGACATTTTTGCCTGATGTTAGATTTGTATAAGATTTTTATTAAACAGATTCTTCTCCTGTGAATTTACTATTCATTCCAGAGATCACATTTAAACAGCTTTCTTCTCTTTTAGAGACAGGAATGGATTTGCTTCTAAGAAAAATTGATTAATTCAGGCTTTGCCAGGGGTTTCATGCTTCAATTTCTTATTCCTTCTTTGGGTCTCCTGCTGGTCCCACACTGAGTTAAGGAACCTTGATTTTTATGGACTACTCAAGCCCAGTGAGCAGCTAGCATGCTGTGCACACAGGCTGCATAAAACATTCATATAGCAGAATTAAAGTCTTATGCTAAATCCTTTATTTGCGTTCAGGATGTCTCTCCCCCTCAGAGATTCTGCAAACAGAAAATTTTTACATTAAATATTTTCTTTGGATTACCTCAAAAAATTCTACATGAAATCGGTTCAATCTGCATATGGATTCATAATCAGGACAATATATGGGCCCATATTCTCTTGGACTTTTAAAGGGCAATGAAACCATCAGAATTTACTCTGTGCACTGTAAGTCTGGAGAGGCTGTTTTTTCTCCCCTCTCCTCTTTTCAGATTCAAGTAAAAGCCAGTAACTTCTGCATTCACAAACAAATTAGAGCAACTCTTCACTGCCTTGAATATCTCCATTCGAGTAGCAGAACAAAAGGGGTACTTTAGGAAAGTGGAATCTTAACAAAAGGTATGATCACTCAAGGAAAAATACATCATGCTCAAGGAATTCAACACCTCCAGGGTGTTGAATTCAACACCTCCTCAGGTGCTGTCGAGGCACTTGATCAACGTCAAGCTAACGTAAAAGATAAACTGCACCCCCACTTACAACTGAATTTGTAAAGAGAGGTGTTAATCATTAATCACTACTAACATTAATTACTGTTACTTGCATCACAGGAGGAGCCGACTGTCATTGCAACATCAAAATATTCCCAAGGGAATGTGATCAGCAGGATGTGGTCAGCAGATTCCATTTCCTCTTTCTGATCAGGAAGGAACCTAAAATCTTCTACACACTCTACCTCACTGGGTGTCCCCAAAGCACTTCTAGCTCTCTGGAGCCCACCTAAACATTTTCTAAGTTGATCCAGCTATACCAAGTTATCCGTAACCATACCTCAAACAATCCTGTGGGGACAACTCTGAATATTGATTGGAAAAGTATATTCAGTTTGCACACTGATCTCTGGTTCCTTCACAAAATCATCCCCACATTATTTACATGATTATTATTTACATGATAATGTGCCCTGGTAGGTTTGCAAAAGTGTAATCTGTCTCTTATAATACACAAGAAAAGTCATTTTTCCAGTACTGTGTCCTGTCACTTTACTGGCTCCAGAACAGAAAAGGAGCAACTACAGCAAAACTATTCAGCAATGGAAACTTCAACTTCCTTCACACAAAAACCCAATCTATTTAAAGCCGGTATAACACCTTTCAATCTATTCTCCAACATTATGACTTGGGAATGATAATATCTTGCTCCTTTCCTTGTTATACAGTATCTGAAATAGCCTTCTAAGAAAAAAATCTGTATAATCCAGAGTCATTGAATGCCCCCTAGAAAATATATCTTCTTCAAAACATATGAAGGACTTGCTGACAGACTGTAAAATCTGAGTCTTATATCAATTTGATCAGTGAAAGTGTTGGAAATTGGTAACATGAATACTTTCCACATTATTGTTAATTTAAAATCATTCTGAAGCAGGAGCTACTCACAGTTGTCCTATGCAAGGACTACTGGTTGCCTATCACTGCTGATGAGCTACACATTCTCCTTCCCTTCTCCTAAGACAATAAAAACCTACAAGGATGGCTTTTCCAGTGAAACAGCCAGGAATTTGATAGAAGCAAAGTGTTTCACAGTGTTCTGGTACTCTCAAAATGGAACATTTCATTTGGCATTGCTTTGGTCAATGTTTTCATTCTAAATTATTTGATCCCATTTTTGTGTCTTTAATTGCTATTCTGTCCCACAACATAGCAAAAATCCTGTTTCGCTGGGTTGCTGATGCAGAGACAATGTGCTCTGAGGAACCTGTACTTCACTTCTGCGCTGATACCTCAAGATTATACAGCAGATAGGTTTCAAAATTACAAAAAAAACCCAAAAAAACCCCAAAAAAACCCCCACCAAAATCTGTAGTTTTCTAGGATCTCATTCCCTAGCATACATTCCATTTCTAGAAAATTCTGTAAGAAGCTGCATTTTGCTGTATCGAGTCCTAACCGGGGAATCAGTCATGGACAAAAACTCTAACTATATCACCTCTGATCACTGATGTTATGTGTTTTTTATAATGCGAAAAACAAGAACAGTTGCAGTTGTGCTTGCAGTTGTTTTTGTTGCATTTGTGCTTGCAATATGGAAGTTAACACCATTTTGTCCCAAAATTAAATATTTGTTATAGAATTAGACAAAAATTGACAACTAGAGACCTTCTGAAGCTCCTTTAACCTTTCTTGTTGTTCAGGAGGAAGGAGACTAATAACCAAGCATCATAACTCTGTTACTGGACAGCTTTATTTCTATCTGGGTTGGAAAGCAGGAGAGAAGAGATTTTCAGCACTGAGGCAAAGCAAATCAGTCTCTGAAGAATTAATTGGAAAAAAATATAAAGGCATCATCAAGTTAAGCAGCATTGCAACCAACTGAGGCCTGTGTAAATTTCCTTGTAAAGTGGTGCTTAATGTGAAAAGAAGGGACTCGGAAGTGCAATTTGTAGTGTCCTTGGCTTCTTAGACATACAAAATTAGCTCCCTATTTTCAGTCTTTGGGGGAAAATACCTGTACACTAGTTAAAATTTCAATTTGATACTCAGGGTGAGTAAAAATGAACCTTTTAGAACTAAATTCAAAACAGGAACCTAGTTTTATAGCATTTTTATGCTGTCAGTGCTGAAAGAAATTAAGTTTGCAGTAGCTACATCTTTATTTTGGCAAATTATATACAATTGTATCATTCTGCAGTAGCTCTTGAAATGCTTACTAAAGCCTAGTGAATAAGGCTCAAAGAATAAAATCCCGATATGAAAATCAGACACCATCACAACTGCCCAGGACTTTTGGCAGTTAATTTATAAGCAATATAAGATATTAAGATGGGATTCAATCCTAAAACTTAATTACCACTTTCTGTGTCAGAAATATTATTGTAGGAATGAGAAATTTCACCTTTACTTTGTGAAACTTGTAAATGTTTGATAATTTTATGTTAACAACAATCCATATCAATGTTAAACCAGGAACCCCTGGGAAATTTTTCACTAGTGCTTCAGAGGTGTTGGACTTCCCTTCTGAACAACCACTGGCAGAGATCCCAACCCATAAAAAATCTGATAAAACCGGTATGTCTTTAATTATTCAAGGCTGTAAGTGTTTGAAATCCCTGCTTCCTTCTGAAACAACAGGGTCATGGACATTTCCTAGCCTTGTTCAAAGTTCTGAAGGAAATAAAAATGTTACCCAAGAGATTCCTGTAGTTTAAGTCAATGTTGAAAACTTCTTTCTATGAAACCACCAGAGATAATGAATGGACTTATTTTGGAGAGGAGTTTTTGTTAGCTGTTTGTTTGTTTTTTTCCTGGTGTGAAACTGATTTGACTGCAGCTAAAAAGCTTTGAGGGACACGTGCAAAATGTATTATATGTAAGAACTGTCATCTTGCTGAATCCTTTTTTGTCTCTGATGCTCCATGCTGCACATTAGTTAAAAATACACTATTTACTTAAAAATAAATTAAACTATTTAATAAGAACTTGGCTTTTCACACAATAAACGTAAAGCATAAATCATTTAAGTAGACTATTTCAATAAGTTATTTTGCTTTGTGTTTGTTTTATTAGTCTTCCCTAACAGCATCATCCAGGCATCCAGTATGCACTATACTATGGGAATTTTGAGCCTGAAAAAATACCAGTTCTCTCTGATTTTTGTTTGTTTTAAGGAATCATTAATATGAGGGAATTTTTTCTCACTGAGCACTGTGCTAACTAATTCAACTCTAAAATCCTGCCCTATTGTCCAATAGGTATTGTTGCAAATTTACTGCATTACTCAGACATTACTAATTATTTATTGCTGTGAGTAATTAAGCTTGGAAACACTGTGAGGTTTGTAATGCCACTTGATGGCTCTTGATATATCCTTTGCACAATGTGAGTTTTCAAAAGAGCCAGAAAATAAAAGACTTAATCTGAATTTCTCTAAAATTCAACACACTTCCATTTTGGGAAAGTTATCAGAGGTTTTCTTTGAGGTTTTGGGGGTTTGGGGCTTGAAATTTTACTATAAACTTGAAAAAAAAATCCATGTCATCCATTAAGAACAAAAATTTCTTAAGAACACAAAGAGGTTCTGATTGTAAGCAAACACAAAAAAAGTTCAAAACTAAATAAATAGTCTCAAAACTTCTTTTTCCCTCTAAAAGCTGAAGCTTTTCAGAGAGAAGAGAAGTAGTGGGGCACTGAGAATAGAAGACCAACATAAAATTTGTGCAATGCCTTGGAACATTTCTTTCCTCACTGCAAAACAGTATTTCTTACCACTCCAAGTAAAATACACCTTCTCTAAATGCTATTTTTATCTGCCAAATAGATCTCAAGTATCTGCTTCCTGACATTTTGTACTTACAGTCCTCAAAAAGATACAGTTCAAAGAATTAAAGGATCAAAAAAATCCCAGTTACACATATAGAAGCTATAACATATATCTTTCTATATGAGTGTTGCTGCTTTTTTTTTCTCTTCTTGTTTGTTTGGATTTTTTTTTGTTTGTTTTGCTTGCAGAATTTATTACAAGTCTTAGTTTATGTTGTAAGTCAGAATCAGAATCACAGAACGGAATGCAGGGAATCATTTTTAAAGCACATAACCTATGAACTTAACACAAGTGGAAAGACAATAGAAGTTCTAAAATAACCATAAAAATTTCAATTTCCAGCAGCACCAATGCCAGACACATCCTTGTAGAGGGATTATACACAAAAATAATTCAGCAGCATATTAGTTTTGATGCAGAGGAAGCCTACCGAGAGCAGGAGGAGTTTTGCCAAGCCACACTTGTTAAACACAGCCACTATAGCTCCTTTGTGTTTATCCATCTGTGACCTGAGGAGCAAGGAGTGAATTCTGCCATCAGTTTCTGAATACACAACATATTAATTGTGTTAACCAAGCTGGACAAAAGAGGCCAAAATTCATTTAATCTCAGTCAAGTGTCACAAGGACATAATTCCTCAAAATTACCTTATCGCTGAGCCCACATCACACAAAGTCACACAGCCTTGTACTTCATTGTGCACACACAGCTACAGACAATTTTCCAGCTGCTGCTTTGTCATCACGGTGGGTTTAATTTTAATATTCTATAAACATTATTTCAAAAGCTTTGCCTTCCTGCGGTATCCAGAGAGAAAATACACTGAACAGGTTCAAAGCACACTGCAGGTGAGGGTTACTGCCAGTTTTGACTTGCAAAGCTTTCAGGAAAACTCACTCCATTTCTGATACAAGTTATGGACAGAAAATATCTTCCTTTCAGGGTTTTAGTCTATACGTAAATCATTCCTTCCAGTGATTACTGGCATTCTCTAAAAAACTTCTCCATATCACAGTGACAACATCCAGGCAGTCTCCACATAAATTTATATCTGTACTGGAAATAAACTATTCCCTGAAAAAATACAACTTCTGAAACACAAAACACTTACAAAATAATTATGATAATTGATTACTTAGACCTCAAAGGAAAACATTCTATTTGTAATGGATCAGACTT
The DNA here is from genome assembly GCA_013400215.1 of Cisticola juncidis. Taxonomy (NCBI): domain Eukaryota; kingdom Metazoa; phylum Chordata; class Aves; order Passeriformes; family Cisticolidae; genus Cisticola; species Cisticola juncidis. The sequence continues at coordinate 437,250 of VXBR01004752.1, read as the reverse complement.
CTAAGCAACATCTGCACTTGAAGCACTAATTTATGAGTGGAGTAACAGAAAGAAAAAAATCACTGACATTGTGATTTGGTTTTTTTTTCAGTGAGAAGTCCATAACACTGGAGATGATTTTCCTTATCATTTTAAAGCCTATTTTCACAGAAACCCATGCAGAAACTGTTCTGAACTGCTCCCAGTGCATGTGGAAGAAAAGTCACTTAAAAATAAGCTGCTGGATACACCTCAAACTCAAAGGCAAGTCTTACTGAGATCTAATTACTTTCATACTTTCTCAAACTCTAGATGAATTTTATATTACTATGGAAAATAAAAAAGGGAGAGGTTCAACACTAAAATAATTCTATTGTAGTTAATAACTAAATATAAAACCACTCTCAGATACAGGTAAATTTTACCCTAGCGAGAAAAACTCCAGAGGGAGTTCATTAAGATCTCCCCTGACAGCAGCATTTATCTACTTATTTACCACACCTTTCTGTAGTTAAACTGCAAGGGAGGGACGCTGCCCACACTGGAAACGCATGGTGGAGCCGCACCGTAAGGATAATTTAGGATTTCAATTGCAATCCATGAGCAGGACTGGAGGATGGGAAGGGAAGGTTTCTCTCCAGGAGATGGTGCTGCAGCTCCGGAGCTGCGGGCTCACAGCACCGCAGAGCGCCGGCAGAGATACCGGGAGAGACAGCCCGGGATGGGACCTTACCCCGGGACACGGCCTGGGATAGAGCCCGTGATAAAGCCGAGGATATACACCGGGATAGACCCTGGGATAGACATGGGGATATGCACCAGGATACAGCCTGGGATGGACGCCATGACAGAGCCCTGGAGAGACACCGGGAGAAAGCCTGGGATAGAACTTTACACTGGGATAGACAGCCCGGGATACATAACTTGACGCCGGGACAGAGCCTGGGATAGAGCCTTGCACCAGCATACAGCCTGGGATACACACCGGGTTAGAGCCCAGGATATACACCGGGATAGACATGGGGACAGACACGGCGATACACACCTGGATACAGTCTGGGGTGGACGCCAGGGTAGAAACCGGGAGAGACACCGGGCTAGAGCCTGGGACAGAGCCTGGGACAGAGCCTGGGATACACAGCCCGTGATACAGCCTTACACCGGGATACACAGCCCGGGATACCCAGCTTGACACTGGCATAGAACCCGGGAGGAAGCCTTATACACTGGGATACACACCGGGATAGAGCCTCGGATAGACAGCCCAGGATACACAGCCCGGGACAGAGCTTCACCCTGGGATATAGCTTGAGATATACACTGGATGTAGCGCCCAGGATGGAGCCTCACACCGGGATGGATATACACTGGGATACAGCCCAGGATACCCAGCCTTACCACTGGGATATACACCAGGATGCACACTGGAATAAGCCTCACACCAGGCCAAGCCCTCCTGGAACTTCGAGACAACAACTCAGGGAAAGAAAGATTCCCCAACAGAATCCTTTCCTTAAAGTCTTTTCTCATTTAGGCCTGCTCCAGGTACAGCAAGGATTGTCAAAGTGTCAAAAGAAATCCAGCAGGTCCTCACATGGATCAGGTGAGAGGGCACTGTGGTGCAAGGAATGGTCCTTCCAGTTACCTCCTTTCCTACACACCTGCATCCACATACATAGACACAAGAGCATGCACAGATTTCTGTAA
>VXBR01004752.1:386236-435506 GCA_013400215.1 Cisticola juncidis | reverse complement strand
GGAGGGAAGAAAAAAAAAAAAGAAATGACAAAAAATCCAAAGGTTTAATCCAGAGAACTAGTATCTCTTGCTGAAAACTCACTACACTCTACACTAAAAAAAACCCAACAAACAAACAAGCAAAGAAATAAAAGAAATATAGATTCTACAATACAAATCTCCCAGATTTTTTTTTTTTTTATCAACCTGTTGGGAACCATCACTTTCTCCCTCTACGTCACCTCTCTGATCTCAGACCAGCACTGCCACCAGACAGGCACAGTGACAATCCCACTGTCACAACACTTTGACATCCTGTGGGCTTGGTTCAGCCACCCACAAGCAGCAGCACCCAACAAGACTCCACCTACTGCAAAACTAATTCTACTGCAAACACACAAAAGGATAGCCAGGCACAGCTTTTTAAACATCCTCTGCAGGCTTAAACCAGACCCACGCCCTTCTCTATAAGGAGTATTTTAATACAGGGACTGACACATCAACCTGTCGGATGTATTTTTTCCATCCTTCTTTTCAACAGGATAATTTACAGCTGGAATGACAAACCTAACCATCAATTTCCTCCCTCCAAACGAAATCTTCAGTTGTTACTAGACTTTGCCTATCAGAAGCATTTCATTTGAAAATAGCTGACTCAATTAACTACATCTTTCCAGAGCATTTACTACACATAAATATCAAGAAGCCTCCATGCAAATCTACTGTGAACAGCCATTTTCCATCCTCAAAGGAAACCTTCGGATAAATACACACACTTGGGTAAATACACATATTTTCCCTTGAAAAGATGAAATATATATCTACCAAACTAGCTCCATGTGAGAATAAGCCTGCAGAAATGTCCATATTGTACAGTTTATTGAGAAATTAAATTACTGCTAACTCTGATTGCAGTAACTACAAAAGTCACTGTAGTAGCAAATCCATTATATATCCAACTATATATATTAAAAAAAAAGATTTTTTAAGTGATAATTTTCAACGGGGTAATTTTGAGCTGGTTTTTCTTATCTCAGAAACATCAAAGTCACATGTTTTCACAGCCAAATCTTAATTGTTGTGTTTTGCAGACCTGTTGATAAAGCCTACAGGAATTCTAATTAGCTGTGCTGCTGCATTACAGCTTCTGCTGGATCTGCTGCTGTTCTCAGCATGGGCTCTCCTCTTGCAGCTTGCTCAGCCAAGGATGAATAGAACCACTGGAATCTTGGCTTTGATCCAAGCTACAAAACCTGTGGAATTTATTTATTGTTTTAATTGTCTATTTATTCATTCTCTCTAATTTTCCATCCCCAGCTTGCTCTGTTCAGAGAGTAGAAGAAAAATCTTGGTTCCTAAAAATCAGAGAACTCCTTTGTAAGTGTAATTTTGAACAATAAAGTATAGTAAAAATGAATAATAGTAATAAAGTGACAGCAATAAAGTAACAATAAAATAAAAGGGTATAAAAAGAAAGAGGCATTTAAAGTAATTACTCTGGATATTCAGACTTAGCATGAATAGGGATAATTCTAATGAGATGCTAAAGAACTACTTCATCTGCTTTTTGTAATGAACTATCTCCCAAGGAAAGAGGTTTTATTGTACTGAAATTTGTAATTTTAATATCTCTATTTTTACACTAAAGTACTCAACAGTTCAAGTTTGCTGGGATTAATTCATGAAATGAACTTTCCTATCCATTTTGTGATCTACAGTAGGAGTTAGTAATGGATGCTGGTCAAGCGGAGTCAAAAGTTCCCCTCCCATTTTCTTCCCAGAAGTTACATAATTCACTCCCACAAAGCTTTTACAGCAAAGATAAGACACCAACTCTTTCTTTAAACAATAATAACAACACAACACAACCAGAATGAAAGGAAAATGTTGTTTAACCACACAGCTTTCCTCAGAATCACACCCACCACAGAGGCGCTGGTTCTAACAACTGCTGACATGAAGAACAGCAGGACTGCTCCAAATAATTAATATGCTCAGATCACTAATTACCAAAAAAGCACTAAAAAACTGCGGTCTTCAAGTACATTAAAAAATTTCTTTCCACCAACACAAAACCATACTAAATATTCACTGTAGTAAATGGTTCCTCTCTCCTGCTATGTCAGTTGTACACATAGTAGCAGTGATTTACAGTCCAGCTGTGTGACAGACAACTCAGGCTCTGTGCAAACTCTCCAGGATCCCTTTTTCATAAAAGTGAAGAGTGATTTAGCTGCATGAGTTTCATTAACATTAATGGGTGTCACATGGCCAAATCCCCATGCCTCACTCTAAAATGTTATATCTCTGTGTAATTAGAAATAATCTTCTCTGAACTGACTTCCTTTCTGCCTGGGTGGGTGAAGAAACAGCACAAAAACGTTGCAGTGCCAGCCACCAAGGCACTGGTGACAGTGCTGACAGGACACCCAAGAAGTGACTTACGAAGATTCCAACCATCTCTCTCTGGCTTTCAGAAGCCTTGGTTTCCTCCTCCAAGGTATTTTGACTCGTGGAAATAGATTACATATTCCTTTCCTTTCACAAATGACACAAATTTATTATAATAATATTAATAAAAACGCTAATTAAAATAATATTAATAAAAATATTGACCTTTCCTCTCGTACCAACAACAGAAACCAGGTATTTATGTTATTCTATTTTTGGGGGGCTGTTGCATCCCTTTGATATCATGTACAATGAGGTAAAAACTCACAAACACACCCTTTTCCTAGGCCAGAGGAACTGGGTTTAATTTTTCACAGCAGTTGCTGCAGTCAGCTTCTTTTCACCAGGCCAGAAAAATCCTTTTGTAACTATTTCCTTGAGTAATGTTCAATAATTCAGTCCCCTGCTATTTCTACCATGACACAACCTAATGAAAGACTGATCTGCTGCTTACTCTCACACTAGTGTGGAAAATTAAGAATGACCAAAAAAATTTTTTTATCCACACTACACAGAGGACAGGCCAAAAACACCTTTGCAGAAAAAGCTCCAAATAATCTGCTAGGAGATGGAGAACCTGGGATACCAACTTCTCTGTGCACTCCTGTCTCCAGAAAACAGACTCAGGAGAGTCAGGGTATTTACTGAAAGGTTTTCTAGTTGGACATGGAGAAGAAAATAAGAATAAATAATGATTAGGAAGGACAAAATAAAAATTAAACAATTTCCAAGTGACATGGGTGGGTTATAAGTGCCGTCTCATGTCCACCCCTCTCCCAAGATTTAAGCCATTGTTTTCATTACTTCAATTAAGAGATGAGAAAGACAGTTAAGGCAAAAAGTAAAATCCACAAGCAAAAATAAAAAGCAAACAGGGAAAAACGTGCACATTCACAAACACAGTATGGAAAAAAAAAGCATGCAGCAGACAGGTAAAGCCATGGCAACAAGATGAAAAAGCATTTTAAAATGTCAGAATGCTTATTTACAGAAAATACTCCTATCTTTAGGTTCACTCTCCTGATTTTTAAAAGGTGTATGCTTCTTCTGCTCGGGAGCTGTATGGACAGGACACAAGTTTTGTATTAACTGTAAAATTAACAGGAAACTTCAAACAAGCTTTTCTTAGTGGTCAAGTCTCTCAAAGCCTGCAGGGCACCAGAACCTGCCCCACTTGTGCTGTCCACTGCTGGGAGAGACCAATTGTTTGGCCTGTGCTCTTGAGTCTGCTGTAATCAGGAACCATTTCCAGTACCTGCTTTCACACATTCAGATTGAGCCATTTATTTCAGTTAACATCTCTACAAGCCAAGCAAAACCCCACATTTCTCTGATCGTGTCCATTTTCCTGTGAAGCTGCACTGCAGTTACCCAATGAATTTTCTTCACCTTCTCCTGACAAAACATCGTTTCAGTGCTATACTTTGAACAAAGAAACAAAAGCATCTAGTTTTTGTTTTTCTCCTTTTTGTAGTTCTTCTTTCAACATTTACTCTAAAGTGCATTGCAATTTTGATATAGGTGTGGAAAATGCCAAGTTATTAACTCTTTTTTTCACTGTCCCTTGTAAGGCTGGTGTTTTTTTTATAAAAGTCACATCATTGAAACTACAACCACCTGTGAGAGCTGCCTAAGCAACTACACCCAGGAACTTATAAGATCTCATGCAAATAGATCCTAGAAACATTTAAAGGAAAGAATGCCAGTAAAACAGCCAGTAAAATGATTCCCACCATCTTTGTAAACTCAAAGACACTGTACTTTGGCAATGAAACAATTTTAATGGATAGAGTTCTAGAGACAGACAGACTTTTAAGAACTATCTATTTAATTGCATATTAACAATAGTTTACAACTCTAAACCACAGCTGTGACATTAATCTATGCTAAGGAACTCATCAGTCTGTACCAGAAGTAACAGAAAATTCAGAGAAATGAAGTTTGGTTCATCCCATCTGCAGCACAATTTAAGAAAACTCAGCAAGATTTCTTTCTCAGCAAGGTTTAAGGTCTCTCTTTGCTGCCTTCTGGACTGTCAACATTTTCATTTCCACCATGAGGGAAGCATAGTTATTTTATTTAAGGCCACTTCCATTTAATAGACAGAAAACCCACTGAAATCTGATTCAAGACACAAAACTACTTGACTGTGTAAACAGCATCAGATTTCTAAGTGTTGGTCTTTTATTTGTGAATGGATCTTGGACTTCCTTTTCCTCCTCATCTTAGCACAACTTTATTTCCTGCTTTTATCTTTCATCCTCTCCTTTTCCTGTCAACTTCCATTGTTTTTATCATTATATTGAACTTATTCCCAAAACCCTCACCCACTTACCATGTAATTTAGCAGCATTTTGATTCCTAAATCCATATTATTTTTTTAATCCTTTCCAGTTTTTATCTTTCTTACATTCAATCCCTTTTATCTCTGCATCCGTCAATCTTTCAAAACGCTCCATTAGACAGGATTTTGTTGTCTTTATGCTTTATGTTTCCCAGGTATTCTTTAAATAGGAAACTTACAAATAGACAAGTTTTATTGCTTTTTAAGTGGTATTATTATATTCCCACTCAAAAAGTAGCATGAGAACGTCAAAATTCCAGATGATCAAGTAGTAGTTTGCACTCACAGACACTTTTTCTCTGGCTGATAGTAAAAAAAAAAAAAAAAAAAAAAAAAAAAAAAAAAAAAAAAAAATTAAACCAGAAACAGAGGTGAATTTTGCATCCAGGACTATTAATACACTTGATGCCCAAACAGCAAAATTTTTGTCCTCCTCTATCCTTAGCAGAAATGCCAGTTGTGAGACTTCCATCACATTTATTTTTAAACCGTGAAAATTTATGGAGATGTATCTCGGGATATGTTCAGTAAGCATATTTTTCTTGCTGATCAGAAAATAAAAGTGAGAAAATGTTGAAGTTTGATTTAATGATTAAAGAAGTCGTGGATTGTGTCTGCCACACAGTTTCTGCACATTACACTAGAGAACCATTTGGGAAACCAACACATAAACACGTTTTTAGTCCATGCAAGGAGTTGTGAATATGTTTTAAAGTTACCCATCTCTCAAGCTGAGCCAGAGCATTCCCAGCACTGCTCATTTACAGCCAGATCCCTCCTCAAGGAAGGGCTCAGCTCTGTAATGAGGGAGGACTCCTCATCCTGTTTGCAATCAGGGTCAATCCACAGCTCAAACTGCTTCCCAACCTCCTGTAACTTTAATAGCCTCAGGATTTACTTGGAGATTCGCTGTGCAAGGAGCTCTTGCAGAACAAAAGACATTTTTTGTATTACATAAAAGTTGCCCCTTACCATATTTGTCCTGGAGTTGCACAGTAAATTAGAAGTTCTACAAGTCTGTATCACCAGCTGTAAAAATATTACCTATGTTATCCTCCTCTCTATTCATCAGGGTTAAATAACTGGGGTTTGACAAGCAAGGAAAATAGCACTCATTTTTCATTACCATTAGGTGAAATACGAGCAAATAGACTGTCTAGGCAGGTAAATTTCATTATTATTTCACAACACTGTTTACAATGAAGTCAAGTTTAAAAATATTCCAATTCTGACACTTCAACAGTACACAAAGTATACAAATCTTAAATGAAATCTCTTTTACTTTGCACTGCTGCTGACTGTAAAAATCATAAGTAGTCTGTTTTAAATCTGTTGCTTCAAGATGATGTGGTTTGATGATAATCAGTAAATACCTCGAGGTTGTGTATTGTGTGCTGTCCTTCTCAGGGGAGTAACATCACTTGTTATTCTCTCTTTACGGTTTAATGCCTCCCTTTAAATTATTTTTTAAAAAGCAGAACTTACCTGCAGTGAGTTTTGTCATTATATATTATAATTTGAGTGGCACAATTAAACATTTCACCTTATTCCCCTGTCTTCTGCCCCTCTCCCTCAGTCCTGCCACACACCTCTGTGTGCTTCTCATAACTGGACTCCTCTAGGAATGAAAAACTTGCTGTTCCTTAAGTTGCCATTACTTCAGTTGTTAAAATCAAAGTGTAATGCAAGATATGAAAATCTTCTTTTGATTTACTTGAACTCCTACCAGAACCTGAGGTGTTTACATGATGTGAATTTAGTCAATAATACAAGAATTTTAACCAAACATGAGGCTGGTTTGCAGTGACAATCCAAATGACAAAACAATACCTCTGCCTCCTCCCAGGGACCCTGAATCCCAAAAAAATACAACCATGGCTCCTCCCTATTTTATTCCAGCTGGTAAAGTTAACTGCATAATTTCTCTGCTGAGACTCCAAATTCTGGAAAGGTTTTTAACATTCAAAATTTAGGATCTACATGTCAAAATCATTGCATTCTATCTCTGCTCTCTTTCCGACTCCGGTGATCTCTAACCTACCAGCACACAAACTGCTCCTATCCCAGGGAATAAAGTGTCTAAAGAATGTAGATATTGATGAATTCAGTTGCAGCAAAAGCTAGCATAGCCTGCAGACACAATTATTCTCAGATCAGGATTTTTCAAAACAATATCCCAAGTGCTCCATTTTTCAACAAAGAAAAAAGTACATTTCCTCAGAAAATTTGATGGCCAATATCAGCAAATATATCAGCCTAGATAAAGGCAGAAAAATTACAATATTTGGGCATCAAAATATGCAGAAACAGAGTATTTTAGGAAAATAATCAACTCATATATTTTCATTTAAACGGGAACTTTCTTCCAGTCATCACTGTGGTGATCTCTATATAAATGTCTATGTCATCATGTGAACTCCCTCCTCATTAGAAATCTGGTCTTTCCTGTAGGTCTGCCTTCTACTGAGCCAGCCTACAATCCTTAGGAATTTATTTCCATTAGAAGAAAAGAAGAAAGTTAATCAGTGAGTGACCTGCATCAAGGAGGAAAAAGATATGAAAGGGCAACTCTGAAATTTGATTTTTATGTTTTTTTCAACACCTCAGGGAAGTTCTTATATTATTCAGCTCTTTCTCCTTGACTTGCACAACACAGTGGCTGCCCAATGGTCACATACTTAGTCTCCAATCTTAAGTATTTGTGAGATTGGAAATGTAAAAATCCTCCTTTCTCTCCCTCTCTCTTTTTGTGAAAACACAAATTTTATAGAAGAATTCAAGAGCCTGAGCTGAGTCTAATTGAAATCACTGAAATGACATTATCTTACATTCTTTCTGATTTGTCAGTTACTAATGAATGCCTTGAACGGTGTAAATTTAAGAAATGTTAGCTAGTTAAAGAGAGGATCCCAGAAAATTTAACTGCTGTCACACCTTTCTAGAACGACCTTATGCACTTGGAGCCAGTTGTTATTCTTAGCAACAAATTATATAGGAAGGAGTCATAAGCCGAGTTAAAAGTTTAAAAGATCCTTCTTTGCTAGAGAAGAGGAGGATACCTTGGCGAAAGGAAGTGCTGACAGAAATGTCACAGAAAGTGCACTAATGACAGCAGCACTACGGGCTCACGAGGCAGCAGGCAGAAAAAAATGACAGCAATGAGCACCAGGCCCTAACACTCCACAAAAAAAACCAAACCAAACCAAACCAAACCAAACCAAACCAAACCAAACCAAACCAAACCAAACCAAACCAAACCAAACCAAACCAAACCAAACCAAACCAAACCAAACCAAACCAAAAAAACAAACAAACAAAAAAACCAAAAAAAAAAAAAACCCCAAACAAAAAAAAACCCAAAACAAACAAACAAACAAACAAACAAAAACAAAAACAGATGTAAATCAACTATATTTTTAACACAGATTCTCACAAAAATTGCACTTCAATCCAGCACCTAGAAACTTCTCCGTTTCCAGACATGATTTCTGAGGCATTTATCTTAAAATCTCCCCATGCAGGAAGTGAAAATCAACTTGCAAATCACACTTAGGAGCGAAATATTCCACCACCGTCTAATCTGCATTTCATCAATGTTGAAACAAATGGAACTAGAAGGGAGTAATCATTAGGGACAGTGATCGCAGAGAAAAAAAAATGCAGCGTCTCCTGCTTTACACTTCTATTTAAGCATCCTGTGAGGTGTAAATCAACCACTCAAACTCACACTGGAGATTTTTCTCACCTTAACTCTGAAGTCTGAACCCAAACCGTGGTGCTGTTTCTGAATTGTTTGTCTGGCTTTGCTTTTCCTCTTTGGTTGAGGTATTTGGGGTTTTCCAGGGGGAGAGGAGGTTGTTAATTGCTTCGGTGGTGATTGTTTGGTTTGGGCTTTTCCTTAATAAAGAGATCTTTATTGGTTTATATTTACATTTAATATATTGGTTCCATTTAATGTTCTTTGTTGTCTCAGAAAAGACAAAAGACCAAAGGCGCTGGACATGAAATCATCCTTCTGGAGAGGTTCTGCCCCTCCTGGGACAGCCTCTGACACCACTTCTGCTTTTTGTCACTTCTGGCAGCAAAGAATCTATGCTGCTATTACAGCAGCCTCTAGGAAGTCAATTCAATTATTAATTACATCAGTGAGTGATCAGTTTACAATTAGTGAATTAAAGTTTCATTAATTATGTCTTGGATTACCAGCTTTTAGTCATGAAAATTAAGGGTGTAATTATTCAGCAGAAAGAAATGATCAAGACAAATCCGGCAAATTACCAACTTCATTGCCACCTCACTTCAAAGAACACGTTTGTAAAAGAGAACGTGATAAACCAGGAGCATATTTAACAATATCACATTTCTACTCCAGCTGCTCCAATTATTTTTTGTCTTCAGCATCTGGTAATACTGCCAATTTTAACATTTCAAAACCAACATTATACCCTGACTAGGTACCTCTATTAATTTCTAATTGAACAAATTGATTCGAATGTATTCAGAGATTTGCTAATTAAAATGACTGATAGTCAATACCTAAGTCATTTATAGGCCTTGTCAACATATTTGTCTTGTTTCTGAATGCATTAGGCATATTATGAGATATTAAAATGTATCAAGGACAAACTTTGAGGAGATAATTGATTAAGCCTGTGTATTATTCACTGCTTTTGGAAAGAAAGAAAAGATCCTGCACATCATTCAAGAGAACAGGGTCATCCAAGCATCTCTCATGGAATTAACATCATAAGTTACCATGGAATCAGAAAAATCCATAGGACAAAAGTCAGCAGTTAAGCCATGTGTCCAGAACAGCAAAGCTGGTGGCACAACTGTGCCAAGAAAATTTCAGGATTTATGCTTTCCCATCATAACACAAAATTAAGCTGTAACAACTACACTGTTCTCTGTAAAGTAAATAAAAGGAAAGGGTGCTGCTCTGGATCTCAAAAGCTTTCCGAGCAAAGCAGACTTTAATAATTCACAGTTTGAGAAATTGCAATTTCATTTTCACAAACAAAAATTACTTCAGATTGAATTACTAGAATTGAATTCTAGATTGAATTAATTTTATACTTCTGGGAAAATCAGCAAACAATATTTTCTCCAGCAGACTGAAATAGGAACAGCATTATGCAGACATTGCAACAACATGCCAATTACTATGGTGGGGTCTCTGGTGAAATATATTTCCAATTTTCAAAGTTGAAAGACCTTCAATAATGGTAATTAAAGATGCTGTAATGTTTAAAAACCTAAATGCACCAGGGACGGGAAGAGAGATTAAACAATTTCCAGTGGCTTAGCATGGAGCTGATGCTGCAGAATCCAAGTGGGACCCTGACAGAGCCCACATGGCCTCATTTCCAGGCACTCTCTGGAACCTCTGACTGCCAAGCCACGGTTGGGACCTCTTTTCACAGCTCATTAGCTTGAACAAGCCAAAATCACATCAGGGACTCTCCTAACAGTCTGCCAGGACAGACAGTTGGGTTCCACCACCCGGGATGTTTCCTAGGAATTGAGGATGTTTTCAGCCCTTATTTGCATTTTTACCTATTTCACCCTCAGCTTGCTCTGTGTTCTTGAAAATGTGCATTCTAGGGCCTTCTCTGTGTCTAAATTGGATAAATGGGCTGACAGATATTAAAAGCTATCCTCAGTGGCACAATGTAACTTGATTTAAATCAGGAAAAAAAAAAGTCAGTAGGGCAGATCACCAATCACCATTAGTTCAGGTCTTCTCTTTTAATAGAATAAGCAGCCTCTAATTGAGAAAAATTGCAGTGAAAGTAAAATGTAGTAATTGAGTTCATGTTGTAATCTCCTTCAATGCACTAATATTTCAATGAATTCAAAGGCAGAACACACTAAGGCATGTTTAACTTCTCTTCATATTCATTTTCTTTCACAGCAGGCAATTGAAAATCCACACAAAAGAACAAACTCCCCACATTTGATTTGCTGGACAGTCATTTAGCAGAAAGAAGAAAATAATTAAATTTATTCCCTTTCCATTTGTATTTAAAATGTACTAATGTCCAAAGCTCAGCCCTGGCTTTGTGTTTATCTTTCCACAAAGCCGACTGCAACCTGATTTTTATCACACTTCCTACATAAACTACAGAAGTATCCCATCCTCAGAATCGACATAAACCAAATATAAAATACCTTCAGAGAAACTTAACACTGTATGATATCACAAAATACTCACAATCATTGTGCAGATAAAGACCCCATTCCTACAGAGCATTTTCCTTGAGACAAGGAAATTTACATGCTGTAAATTCATTCGTGTAAGACCTGGAGCCCAGCCCCCACTGCTGCCACCTTTCAGAACAAAGGCTCCTCATGCAGGGAAATTCTGATGAGAAACTGAAAATTATTTATCAATGATAAATTACCACTTATAAAATACAGGCTGTACAACATGAGCACACCTGTGGAAGTGACTGAAACACTTCATTTGGACCCTGTGGGACAAGGCTGCAGGTCCAGCCTGGCTCTGAGCACTCAGGAGAGCAGCAAACTCAGGTCTGGGCAGGGCTGGAGAGGAGTGGGGGATCTGGGGAAGTTCTCTATGGGGGATCTGTGCTGGACTCACCTCCTCTGCCAAACCTTCTCCTGCAGCACACAGAGTGCACCTGGAGTGGTGTGAGCTCCTGAAACCACGAACTCATCCCCATGGACACAGGTTTAGTACCTGATGAGGGAATTACTGCATTCATGTGACTTTTATGTGGCTTGAAATGTAGTCTTTCCATTCCATCAGCAGTGGACAACAGGCACGTCATCTCTCCAATTAGAAAAGATGATACTTTAAAACCTGAGCTCTAAGGAAACTCTTCATGTGCTTCACACATTTAAAGAGGTGTGACCCACATTGATAGCCACATAAAATATTTGATGCTTAAAGAAGTTCTTCCTTTTAGAACAGTTTGTATTTTTGTATTTGTCAGTTGTTCAGGGCAGTAAGATTTATTTCTACTAGGGTATGTTGGAGGAAAAAAAACAAAACTAAAAACAACAACAACAACCAACAAAACAAAAGAAATATGGTGTCTGATCTAATGAATTTTTACATTGTGTGGCAGTAATAGAATTGGAGGAGAAAATTTTAAAGCATAAACTCAAAATCTCCATTTAGTGATTTATCTTTAAAACTGCACTTACTTTAACTCACAACATGATAATGTTAAATACAGTTTCTGAAATAATACATTAAAAGAAATTATTATTTAGTATATACTATAATATATTATTATGTAGTAAGTCATTAAAATCCCCAGATAAACATTTCAGATAGTGTTTCTATCATATTTAATACATAAATTGGCAAAGAAAGCTATGGAATAGAGTCACACTTGTGTAAGACCATTCACAGGAACAAAAATAACTCTACAAGAAAAACACACTTTACTCCCAGCCCCCAAACCAGTGGGCTGGAAAATAATTAAATACACAGGAAATCTTATTTCCTAGACAAATTTTCACCATGTTCCCTGATTAGACATCTTCCTGCATCCCTGTTGATTCCCAACAACTTCCTGAGCAAGGAACTGATATTTTGCCAGGAGAAATTTCACACAGTTTGTTTCCATCAGATGCTTCTCAAACACATTAGACCAACTCTATTGCACTTGCATATTTCAGGAAAAAATTCCTTCTGGGTTTTCTGGGCTAAAAACACCCTTCCTAGCTGCATCTACCTGAGTTCAAAAGTGAAAGATTAAAAACCACTGTTCATGAAGACTCCTGCTGTTTTAATTCTTACTCCAAGTCTGGAAAATACCTTGGCATAGTAACAGTCACATCTCTCCCTGTTTAGCAGCTGCAAAAAGTGCCCCATTGCTTATTTTCCACGTTCAGTTAAAGGACTCAGATATAGCAGACAAACCACAGATGGATTCTGAGAAACATTTAACATTTAATTTTCCCTTTTCTTCTCAAATTTGATAAATGGCTCTGAGAAGTTCAATAATACAGGAAGAGATACATTAGAACTTGTTGAGCTGCCAGGCATTCTGCATTTTTGCATTTGATCCCACACAATTAAAACATCAAGGTAGTGTTAAATTTTTATGGAGATTGATGCCCACAGATACTTCAAAGACTTTTCCTCCTTTACAAAGAGATAATTACACAAAAAACTTTCTTTTCTAAGAAAGCCAAGCTTTCTACATAGAAACTGTTGCTGCTTGCCTGGATAAAATTGACTATGTTCTAAAATTTTAAGAGTTTATCCTCAAAATCTCATTTTTATTAAACAATGAAGCCTATTGTTATATTTTTAATGACAATAATAGAAATACTTCTGTCAGAATTATCTATAACATTGCTGTAGACAAAATTGTAGATTTGGACAAGATAAATAGAATATGAGCTCCTATAAATGGGCTGAAAATTGTCCAGGCTGGACAAACGGAAGAGTTTTAATTAATATCCTAAATCCATCTGCCAGTACCAGTGGTATGGGTGGGAGTGTTTTCACAACTCATGGACAAATCATATACACCATTTACTTCCTATTTATCATTAACAAGTGCCAGGCAGTAGGAGAAATTGTAATCAGCTAAAAGCATGGCTTAAATATTAGCTATTAAAATAAAAATAATTAAAATAAATGCTTTAACTGCCTACGTGAAGTCCAATTACAGCTGTAGAACCACAAAAAGTGAGTGGTAAAGCTATTAAGTACTAATACACCATTGTACTTACTACAAACAACAAAACAACTCAATTAATTCAGTTTAATTACTGCAAACCAGTGGAAAATTTATCAATTTACAATGTATTAAGTCAACAGTTTAAAGCACAGCCGAACAGTGATGCACAAAAACCCACAAGAGATGAAGAAGTGATAAAACTCTACTCTGAACAAATGAGCAAACAGTAAATGCAGTAACATTTCCAAATTCACACAGCTCAATTGGGTAAAGCCCCTGAGATAAAACTGATTAAACTGAATTTTTGTTAAAGAAAGGATGTTTTTGGATTGTTTTTTTTCCTTTTATCTTTCTATAGTATACAAATACAAAAGACTAAACTGGGTATAATTTTCAAGCCAAAATCACCAATTCTAAAAACTTTTAGTTGTCACTTTCATTCATTAAGATTGATGAACAGTTGTTATTGATTTTGTGCAGTAAAATCCTTTAAAGCAACTGTACAGAAACAATCAATATATTTTGGACTGCTTTTCCCACAACACCTCTGTCCAAGACCCCTTGTTGCTCCTCCTTCACCCAAGCTGTCTATGACAGCTCTGTTTTCAGTGTGGCATATGACAAATTTGAGGTTTTGTTACCCAACTTTATAATGGACAGCAAAGTTCTAGATTTAAGTTAGTTCAAGATTTTCTTGAGGGAAAAATCTCTTTTTTTTTAACTGAAACATCAAAAGAAAGGCATACCCCAGCTGCAATTAGCCTGCATTCCATAAAATAAATAACAAAAAAAAAAAAAAAAATTCCCTACTTCAGCAAACTCAGTTGTTCAGTGAAATTCAGGGCTTGGACTAAAAATTCTAAAAAACCCAAAACAAAACAAAAATAACAAGGGGAAAAATGTATACTGATTTGTGATTCAGGGTGGATAATGCCACGCATGGCAAGAACATCCTACCTACCAAACTTCTAACACTCTGTTCAACAATGAATATCTAGAAACAGATTTCTAGGTCACGGACCCACCTGAAATTAAAAACTGATTCTGAATTTGACATTTTCTACAGCAAATATGCAATTTTGAGCTCAGACTCAGGAAGAGTGTTCTCAACCAATCCTTTAACACGTGCCTAGAAAGGTGTAAAGCTGCAAGGCAAATACATTGATAGCTGTACACAAAACAACCCCTGTGACACTTTGTCACACATGTTAAAATTCCTGAGATTTCCTGAGAATTGCAGAGCCCCAGTCAGTCGCTGGGCTGGATCACCATGAGCTGATTTGGGCTAACTTAAATATTGTTTGTGAGGTCAAAACTCGGTGTAACCTGTTTATTAGCACAGGAGAGCTCAAACACAAAACCCAAGGAGTGAACAACTGAGTTATCACAATGGTGTGGGTGCAGTCAGCACTGTTCATTCCTCTTGATGTTTGGAAGAACAGGTCTGTCCTGGATGTATTTTAATTACTAATGTCAGAAACAAAGGACTTGGCTGTATCAGGCATGTGAGTGCAGCTGCCAAGGTGCCACCTCCCCTAAAGCCACCCGTGCCATGCCTAGGACCCCCAGCATCACCCAGGGACATGGCTGCGACTGTCTTCTCACAAAAACAACCCAAATTCCCACAGACTCACAAAGTCTCACAGACTCAAACTGTAACAAGCTGCTTTCCACAGGTCAGCCAACCAACACCAAGCCCCAAAGACAGTCCCATACTATAAATCATCAGCTGTTTCGATTGCCAGTGCCACAGCTCTAGAATTTGGCAATTCTAAAGCAAAATGGAGTTGCTGGTACAGCAGCTCTGTGCTTGCCCAGCACTGAACTGGGTGTTGATTCCAAACTGGCACTGACAGAATTCCTGTGAGATGAGAAACCACAGAAAGTGCTGACAGAGACACCAGTGGCAAAGACAAGTAGAAAGACATCCTTTCCTAAAACACTTCATTGTATCCCACTCAGGTTACTCGTCCAAGCTAGCCCAGCCCACTGCAGAACCATCCATGCAAGAAGTGACAATCCTTTGACATTTAACCAGAGGTCCTCTGAGCAGTGACAGTGGAAACGTTTGTGCTTCATTGGAAGCAGCATTTTGTCTCCTGAAGCACGGGAGCAATCGCAAGGCAGGGCTGGAGAGTTACACATCAGTTCTGGGTGGGCAAAGCAGAAGATTATAAGTATTAGACACAGATCAGGATGTTTAAAGATAAACAGAGCTGTTTCTCACTGAACAGTCATCTTAATAATATTTCAAAATATGCTGTATTTCTGAAGGTGAAAACGAAAATAAAGAGTTTTCACTCCATACAAAAGGAGAAGCAAAAGGATTCACTGTGCTTTGGACATACAGACTTGTCCAGGCTACAGCTGTACACGGGAGAGAGAAATTGTTTCACTACTGCTTCACCAAGGGGATGAATTTTATGCATTCATTAATAAGATTTGATTCTGGCTCATCTCCTCTCCTCATCTGCTGTCCTCCTTTAGAATACTTAAAATTCTGTATAAAATTGTGCTGGCTCAGCTGGAATATTGATAGAAATGTGTGTTTTCTTTTATTTTTTTACACTATCACTAACCTATTTTTCACTCTCACTAAAGCATGCAACCTAGAAGTTTTGTTATGCAAATTCCAAAAACAATGTCACACTACTGGTATGTCAAAATTGAATTTTCAGTAATAAATATGTTCAAGTCAGTAATGATCTCAAAGTCATTCTTCAACATTATTCCACTAATCATTTACAATACATTAGAGGTAAGTCTAACATGCCATTAAACATTTGCAAGAAAAAAAAAATACTTTCACTGAACACATTACTCTCTGTGAAGTATTTATTCAGAATGAACCAGTAAATTTCACCACTTTTTCTTCTACCGTGTTCAAAAAGCTGATTATGGCCAGTGGGAACTAAGGTACAATAATATTTCCAGAATGCCTAAAGCACATCCACTCTTTTTTTGTTCCTCTTCCCAGTAATCACTGCTACTGTCAGTATTTGGTTTATTGGTTCACATGAGCCTGTTTTCATCTCCTAACTGCCATGCTAAGATTTATTTTGATTCTTTCAAACCTTATATAGAGGTCAAAAGAAGACCCAAAAGTCTGCTATGCAGCAATTTGTTAGCAAATTACCTTGCTGAAGGCTAACTATGAAGTCTTGTCAACCTTGCTACTCCCTTGAAGCACATTCACCAACTCCTTTTTTCTCAAATTACTTGCACAACCATGGAGTGCTCCAGTACACCTTCACAGCTTTTTTCTGTACAGTGCTAATGATTGCATTCATACTAGCCACCAAATTTGTTATTAAAAGTTCCACAAATATATTGCCTTGGGATTATTACAACCTCAGAGATCTAGAGAATGTCACCAAAACATTCAGGTGCTTCTGCATGAGTTTAATTTTTCCAATAACCCCAATAAGAATATTATTAGTTATTACTATTAATAGAAAATAAACAAGGAGATTTAATCAAGAACAATCCTATCATAAACCATCACCAGTCTGCCTTATAAGGCTACCTTAGAAATCAACAATATTCTACTCCTTTTTTTTTAAATACCATTAATTTTCTCAGCACAAAGATCTATTCTGTGCTGTACTAGCAATGAATCTGTACTTTGTGATTCTCATTTTTAACTTCTCCTTGCTACTACACAGACGGAACTTCCAAAAAATTCTAGTAAAATGTCATTTTGAGTCCTCTTTGATAGTGTTGAACACTAACAGCTTAAGAAAACCCTTGGGGATACCAGCAAGTGTTTCATAAGTTTAGCAGCTGAGTTTTCACACCAGGCTGCATTTTTTTGTCTTGTAATCTAAAAAGTCTACACCTGCACAAGATCATCAGTTTCTGCTTTCCACTGAGCTACCAGATGAAAATACTTGTTCCACAGCAAGCAGTAATGACACACTGTCCTTCCTGCAGTCTCCTCTGGAGAAGCAGAACGACAACTGGGATGCCTCAAACTCATGCAAATCCTCAGCAGAAATTGTTGCCAGTGCATGAAGGACAAAAGAACAAAATCTCTGCCACATACAATATTCAAGTTTGAAGGTTAAATATGAAATAAGATTTATTTTTTCATATCTTTTTAAAGGATGAATATAATTTTGAAAACCTGGTATCAGCTGCTTTTCATAAAGAAGCAAATAAAGAGCTGATTGGAAAAGGCAGATCCAGAATTGCTTCTGGACACACTCAGGAATGGAATTTCCATCTCTGTGAATGGAATTTACTCTCAATGTTCCTACTCTTATACTGCACTCCATCCTTTTGCCATAATGTTTTTACAAAATCAACTCTGGCCCAGGTGAAGGAATTTGGACCAAATATTATTTTTTACCTACTTTTAGTCAGCTTTTAGTCAGCAAAGAAGTTGGACATTGTAATACTTCATTAATATTTTACTTGCCAATATCTGAGTTCGAGGGCAGCTACAGAAGTTGTGTATTTTTTAATATCCATACATTGGAAATTACTGTGAAACATCCATCAGGGAAGAGAATATTAGAATTTGCTTCCAAAGCAGAGCTCCTCTCTTCCAGCTCTACCACAGGTTCTGCTATAGAGAACTTTCCATCTTAAAAATTTCAAGGAGCAAATGTTTCAGGTTTAATCTTTACTTTAGCTTTGGGTATTAGTAAAGGACATTGAAGATCTTAAGTCAGCCAGACAAAGAGTGGCCGTAAATAAATTTAGGTGAGAAATCAGAAAGATTTCTTTCTTCTGTAACCACTGGAAAGAGAAAGCTTTGTAATATCCTTGCAACTGGAAGACAATTAAGCTACTTTTAATCAGCACAACTGATTTATTTTCATCCAGACAGATCTCTTATATACACAGCTGACTAATAGCTAGGGAGAGGCAAGCTAGAGATGGAAAGAAATTTTTCAGCTAATGTTTCCAAATTTTTCTACCCATTCATTTTGGAACAAAAGGATATGTGTGTATGTGCTCCATAAACAATTCATCAATTCAAAACAAATAAATGCAGTGTGTATATTTCAAGCATGTGGTAATTTTGAAGTAATTTCTATCATTTTAATTTAAAAATATCTTCTTAGAGATATTTATGATTAAGTATCAGCTGCAGTTACTTTGTGCAGAAGTGGAAAAAACATCTGTTACTGAAAAACAGACCTTGTGCATGCTGACACAGTTGGAACCACAGTGAATGGGACACAGGAGAGAAATCATAAATCCCGCCTAGGACAATACAATGAAATTTCTTGAGCAGTCTCCAAAACAAATGATTGCTCAAAATACTAACTTAATACTTCTGCCCTTTATTGCATTTAAAGCTTCCTCATGTAAACTGCAAAAGCTTTACTGGAGGTTCACACATGTATTCTTTTTGTTCTTAAACCTGCCTTATTTGGCAAAACCTGGTGGCACGAACCATGTGAGTCTTTCAGTCATCACATATTTACTGTTTCTGGGTGGCCTTGCAGACTGTGTCTCCCACTGGCTGCAAAGTTTGTGTGAGAGGATGCAGAAATTCATCTAGGGTATAAAAAAGACTTTGTCAGAGATGACGTAGTTCTCCACCTTCTCACCTTCAAAGCCTAACTGAAATCAGATATCATTATAGCATCCTTCAATTCAACTACTAGAGTGTATATTCTGTATTTTTAATTCTTTTTCTTCAATAGTCATAGGAGGGGGTAAATAAATCATGGCATCTTGAGATATGTACATGTGACTGCTTAAAAATCACTCTTGAACAGATGAGAAATAAATTGTTCCCAAATTCTAAATGTTTCACAAGTTGTGATTCCTTACCATCACCCAAAAAAGTTCACCAGGAAGAAGTCAACATGTTCAACTTCCAAAATGCAAATACATTCATTTAAAACAAAACAACAAAAACAACAAAAAAAACCCCCACCCAAAAACCAAAAAAAAAAAACCAAAAAAACCAAAAAACAACAAATTGAAAACACAACAAAACCTTCACTGTTTTGAAACAACATTAAAGCAAATGGCAAGCAAAGTTTCTCAGTGAAACTAAATTTATCAGACATTCCCTTCTTTAAAGTTTCAGATTTGTCATTTTTTAAAGCAGATTAGGAAAAAAACCCCAAAAAACTCAGTGTAAATCAAGCACAGCATCAATGATCATTTGAGAATGAATTATTTTATTACATAACCTGTTAAGGTAAGAGTTGAGGAATATCTCAAAAGCACAGAAAACTTCAGCATGTGAAAAAAATTCATATCTTAGATCTTGTAATATAATTCAGCAGGACTACAGCCTCAATTTTTTTTCATGAAAGATGCTTATGTAATGAAATGCACACTGAACACAAAATACTTCTTTCCCTTCACTCACAATTTCTATTCAAATGTGTCTCACAGGATTTGATCATAAAAGTCTTGGTGATACCCTCTGAAGGCGAAAGAGAACTGATGGCACAAGGTCTGGTTTTGCAATAAATCTGAATGAATTGAACAACGGCAAACTCATTTTACAGACACTGTTTCCATGACTATAAAATGTGAAGTGTGATTGAATATGTAAAGTGTGTGAGCATTTTAAGGCACAGGATGATCTATTCTGCTGTTCCCAAACCAGAAGATATTGCAGCCCTCAGGCTGAATTTAAGCAATGATTGGATTCAGCAGTCAGCAAAAGCTGTTCATCGTTCCTGACTCTAAGAGGTATTCCTGAACTTAAGTCAACAGTTATTTTATTCAAGTTATATATTTACTTCAGGTGAATTAGCTTTGTTTTTTTGGTGGATTTTTTGTTTTGTTTTGTTTTGTTTTGGGGGGGCAGGGAGTGTTGTTGTTGTTTTTGTCTTTTTTTTTTTAATTTCCTAATGTTCACTGGCTCTTCTCAGTGTAATCAGCTAGACACACTATAGATCCAGTAAAAAAAACCACAAAAACAAAAACAAAACAAAACAACAATAACAAAAAAACCCAAAAAAAAAAAAAAACCCAAAAAAAAAAAAAAAACCCNAAAAAAACAACCAAAAACAAAAAACCCCCACCAGAATTTATTTCTAATTGGCCTCCTCTTTCCTGGCTTAGGACTGCTCTCAAGGTCACCCATGCCATGGAGAGCTCTGAAATTACTGCTAAATCAGAATTACGCTCTGACAGCAGAGTCTGGCAGCTCTAGGAACACATCACAGCTACAGACACACTGCCCTTTCTCTCATCTGACAGGAAGTATAAATTAGCTATTCATATGAACTATATTTGATCGATTCTCCAAACCACCTGAGAGAGAAAGGGTAAAAAACACTACCTCGATCACAAACCATAAAGGTTTGTAATTTGAATCCCGCCGAGCTGACGCGCTAGAGGGCACGATTTAGCCAAAAATGTGCTTTAGCAGGCAGCAAGAGTGGTGGGGGGATGGAGGAACACAAAAAGCTCTTCTCTAATGGAACGAAAATGGCTAGTAAAATGTTAAAACTCATTTTATCGGAATTATCCTTTTCATCACGCCTAAAACAAGATTACAACTGGGCTTTTCAGAGAGATGTCCCTCTCTGTCTTCAACATCCTGAACTAGAAGAGGCAGGATGAGGAAAGATACATGCTAAAGTAATGTTTAATGAAGGTGTGGCAGAGAAAAACCTCCCCAAGAGCCCTGCTGCACACACATGTTCAGGGAAAAGAGCAGACTCGTCAGAAAGAATTTCTTGGAAGAGCCAGGACAAATTATTTGGGGTTTGCATTGCATTTACAAGCTGCAGTGTGTAGTTTCCATCATGACACTTTATAGCCAGCAGGCTAAAAGGTACTACTTACTTTTCAAACAAAAGGAACCTCAAAGGTGTCTAAATCCAGAAGTGTATTTTGACACAGCTTTTCTTGCCTTCGTCCTGCACAGAGCTGGAAATGAAATCACTACAACCTGGATGAACACAGTACCTTCCCTGGAGCAAAGTGCTGCAAAAGGAAAAATCCTGCAGTATTCCCTGCAATTCATTCCTTCATCTTATTTAGCCCCATTCCAGTCAATTTACAATACAGAACCAAGAACACAACCCAGCAATTTGATTGCTCATCTCTCCAAATATCACAACTGCTCCAGAAATATCACCAGTATTACAGTATCTCCTCTACTGCAATCTCTGTGCTGGGCAGATCAACAGCAGAGACTGAACTGCTCCACAGGACTGAGCTCATCTCGAAGGGATATTGGTATTTTTAAAGCATTTCTGGTTTTCAGTAGGCAGACATTAACAACACCCAGGAAAAATGATGTGGTTGGTGCAAATGATATTCAGAAATGCTCAGTGTTAGGGATGTTACCAGGCAAATAGATCATATTTTCTCTATAAAGCAGTTTAACCTCTGGCTCTCCAGCTTTAAGGCAATTGTGTTGCCTAATCAGCCACTGCATCTCTGGGTCATCTTCCTGCAGCTGCTGAAATCATTAGTCAGGGAATTGCTGAGGAATCCGTGGAAACTCACACTAACAGCAGGGAATAAAAGTCTTTAATGCTGATAACTCACATCGAAAATGACAATTTATGGCTTTTTACAGAATGTACCATAATTTATAGCATGTTGCACGCTGATGTAGATGTCTAATGAGTGTTGCAGGAAGCCATAAATCATCAGTGTTTCCAACTTCCCATTAAAACCTAATTTTTTACTCTGTTCTACAAGTAAATTCTGACAATAACCACACCCTTGTCTTGCTTTATTAAAAGATAGATAAAAGATAGAAAAGGCAAGTCTAACTGTGGCCTCATGCAGGATTAAAATCAAAACCACTCTCCAACAAACACAACAAAATAAAAAAAAAAACAGATGAGATGCAGTGACTTGCCCGATCTTATTTATTTTATTAACAACTGGGGGAATACACAAAGAAACATTTTACCACATTTATCCTCTGAAATGAAACATCCCATTTAAAGAGGCAATATAAAAGGGAAAAACGAGACAGGAAGCCTGTCTCCAGAGCAGCACAATTCTCCCCACTGGTGACTATCTCCAAACTTAATCTACCATTATGGGCTAGTGGAGTTGTAGGATTCATATAGGTACAATTCCAAGCTGAAGACCCAATCTTAAATAAGTACACATTACCCTTAAAAAAAAGTCTTAACACTGAGAAGAGAAAGGAAAAAAATAGAGAACATGCTGATGAAATAAAACATTGAGCATTAAAAATACAAATTAAAGAAAATAAAAATAGGACAAGTATGGTATATTTAAAAATTGTTTGGGGATTTCCTGGGCTTTTTGCTTTAAGCATTATCTTCTAAATCTCTGGAAAGTATTTGTCTATTTCAGACTAAAATCGAGTGAAATTTCCTTTTTCAGATGAGATGTTCTAAGTTTCACCTGGTATTTTATTAAGGAATGTCCTTTTAAAAGAAATTCTCAAGTACAGGACAACCTCTGGTCAAACTCTGGGAACTGTTAACAACCTGTACATCAGCCTAACTAGATAACAAACAAGAGATATTTATAATTTCTTTTTAAACACGTTTCTGATGGCTCATGCATACAAAAAAGCATTAATCCATAAACTCAAGTGCAATTAAAACTGTTGAGATTATGCCAACCATAAAACAAATACATCTGTTTTATGTTTTAGCCTTAAATATGTAATTAAGCAGCACAACACCTCCATAAAAGCAGGGCTGTCTTTCAAAAGTATTCATTTTATTTGTGGAAGTCTTGAGAAACAGCATTCCCAGGACTCCCTGCAGAAGCCACCCATCTGCCCATGTGCACAAGGGATAAGTGTTTGCAACATGAAAAGGCAAACTCTGTGCAGAATTGGAAACACAGCCCATGCTATTTTCTGTTAAGATCATCCCAAGAGGGAAAAACAAACTTTCAGCTTCCTATTGCTGTAATTACATCACACTCACATCCCAGATGGGCAAATATAACAAAAGTCATGAAGCAATTTGGGTTGGAAAGACCCTATTGAGATTACCTGGTCCCGTCCCAACCTCAGAGTAGAGACAGCTTCCAAAAGGGTCACTCATATGCTCTTTATACTTCCCAGACCTTCTTCTCAAGTACATACAGGATAACAAAAACCATTAGCCATAAATAAACTCTGTGCTGGAACACTTTATATGACAAAAGACTACATTATTTCTCCGTCTTCTCTCAAAGCTCCAACAGAAATACGTAATTCTTGGAGAAAGAATGAAAAGCACTCTGCTAGAGCTAGACAGATTTTGATTTGTCCAAACCAGAGTCCCCAGATTGGCACTATGCTAAGAACCTTCAGGTTATGCCCTGACTGCAAGAACAGGCAATTCAGCAGCTTCCAGATGTTTCTTTTGTTGGGAAATTTTTAGCGCACCTCCCGAGGCAAATTAAACATGTTTGTGTTGTAACATTAAAAAAAGGAAAAGTAAATAAATGAAAGAGCAGTGCCTTGGGTGGTGTCCTTGTTTCCACAAGTTCTACAAGGGGTCTGCAAGGAGGCATCACAAGCGGATTCCTTCACACCCTCTCACCAAAATCACTCCTGTGATCACCGCATGAATTCATACTACTGCCAAAAGGCAGCCCCTGAGCCCTGGAACTCCATGATCTCCACAAGGCAATGCTGGAAATGTTCCACACTCATCACCCCAGGCAGGTCCTCTCACTCCACTCTTCCACCTCTGGCATTCCTACAAACCCTCTTATCATTCCTTGAGTACGAATCAGTAGCTGCAAATCAAATTTCCCCTTCAATTTTCACCACCACCAATGAAACCCCGACACACTGAAGGCTGTGTAGCCACAGCCCAGATTTTATCCAGGTGAAAGGACTCGTCTTGAAATTCAGCTCACAGTGATTTCTTTTAAAAATACAGAAATTATCTCACATTTTCTTATGCTAGCAAGATCTGGAAACATTAGTCACCAGTTTGCAGGGGAAAAGGTCAGAAATGGTTCAAGCTACAAGCAAAGCACAGTGCTCCATCTACAGCACACTCAGCAGAGAACACTTCAGAAATCTTGCACATCTCCAAAGCACAAGCCCTCGAGCAGTTCAGCCTGCTCAGCAATGATAAAGGCTTGAGCTTCTGCTGACGCCTTAAAAACAATTACCCCTCACAAAAATCCCATTCCATGTAAAGCCACAGATATGACTGATCCCACATCTGAAAAGCCTTTTCACTTCTCCTCACACAACTGCCACTACACTACTGCACTAAGAGCCAGAAGCAACATCTGTTAAGTTGCCATCCCTCCCACCATATTCAATGATTTAATGGCTTTATGTGGAGTTTTTAATCTACCAAAGGTTCAGTCTCTGTTACTTCAAAGTACAAAAGAGCGGTAGCTGCTCTCAGTAACAGCTGTTTACCGCCAAGATTCTTGGATGGGAGGAGAAAGCAAAAGCAGGAACAGCCAGCCTTCCAGCAAAGAAATTTAAAATTAATGCATTTTGATTGTATAAGACAATCCTTGCCTGAAACAACACTTGAAAATTAGGGAGAAACTTGTAGAAATTACCATTAAACCATCTATCTAAGATCAGTTCTGTAGGTCTGAAACAGGACAAAACTCATAATAAGAAGTTCAGAGTCCAGTTAATTAGACCAAAATAATCTAATAATAAAATCTTGGGAGAGCAAAGAAATCTGGAAGTGTCACTTATTTGCTCCTAACTCTTCCTCTACTAATAGAGGTGAGTTTTTAACTTGCACAGAGTTTCTTCCATATCCTAGATTTTGGCCATTAAAATCAGAGATTGCATTGATAAATTTGCACTTTTAAAAGTATTAACCACATTAGGGATAGGTGCAATTTACTGCAAGGCAGAATTTGTGGCCAAAGCCCCTTTTTTCTAATAAGGTTGGGAGATTTACACCAAGTAAAGAGTAAACTAATGAATAATTCATATAATGCTTTAACTCATCCAACTTTAACTCATTCAGTAACTCCCCGTGCAAGTCCTCAGAATGGTCAAATGCAAAAGACAAAGAGGAAAATTTGCGTTTGGACTTCTCAGTTCCTCCAAGTATTTGTAGTGTTGTATCTGAAATAAAAAAGCTGGAGGAATATTTACGACTTGTACTTAAAACCAGCATTTTAGATACTAGGAATGAGTCAGCGTTCATTGGCAAGATTTTAGGGAGTCAGACCAATCTCAAGACCTCTGTGTATTTATTTTCACATTTATAATCTAAGGACTGAGAGAACAGATCCTTTTGGTAATGTATGAGCTGTGTGACATTGAATGAATGGAAATCCAAGAAGCAACAAGCCTGCAAAACCCAAATCTATCTGCAGGACAAAGAAGGTGGTGATGAAAACAAGCAGAATTTTTAAAATTACATTTTCCCAAAGGGAATAAAAAAATAAAAAGGAAAAAGTTAACTCATTCTCAATTTATTTAAAACATCACTCTCTTGGAAATTACTAGTTCTGAAGGAAAAAAAAAAAAGTCATTTCTGAAACTCTGGCTTATGCAAAAGTCATTAAAATTAATGAGAATATTTGATATTTATTTCCAAGAAAAAAAAAACTAAGTGTATTTTTTCTTATGAGAAAAATCTCCAATCTCCCAGGAACAAGGTTAAAAAATGAACTATCAGGTATTGGAAGTCTCTGAATCAAATTCCAACTTCAAATCCTCACTGAATTTTCCCCAGCTCTTTTTATGACTTACCTATTTACATTGTATAATAAAAGCTGTTTTTCAGCACAGTAAACTTTATTTACCCTGTTCTTTCTGTCTAAGAAAATATACTTCAGGTCCATGCTGCAGCACATAGTTTCCAATATAAAGGATGTAGCTCTGGTAAAGCTAGAAATTGATTTTTACTTTTCTATGACCAGTGGACATTTCAAGTGGCAGGTTCCCCTGCAACCTGCAATATTCAGAATTCTGTGTAAAGGAGCTATTGAGGTTATGCTGTGCACACTACTCACAGTGGGAGCCAAAGTCCATGCACATTCATACACATGTGCAGCTTTTGAAAGAAAGCTTTTGCCTTTTTGGACTAGATTTATGTTTGAATGGAAATGTGAATGTGTTGGTCTAACTGGTGTTTAATTAAACTGCAGCTGGCTCTTCTCATGCACTGGCACTTTTGGTGGGGGAGGCGCAGGCAGTTTTTCGATATTATAGTTTTTCACTCAGCATTTGATCCAGGGGTCCTCTGTTCAAATAAAACAAACAAACCCCAACCACTACTGCACACACCCCTTTATTCTGCCAAAACTCCCTGAGAAATTCACTCAGCAGTGTGGGGATATTTGGGGCCTTACTTAAAAAGGGTAAAACACAGAGGAAAAACTGGTAACAGTCAGCATTTCCTTGATACTGGGCAATTCCTGCTGAGAACCTGCCACATGAACACACCCCAAACACCAAACAGCACGGAAAAACCTCTCACTATTACGGGCTTAGTGCTATTTATACAAACCAGTGTCGATAAAAAGCACTGCTGATGTTCCAAGTCATTTTCTCTAGAGCAAGGTTTGTAGCCGCTGCAGTGCATCTGCACCTATTTTAGGTGTAAAGCTTAATAAAACTGTGCACAGATTTATTTGTGCTGATTAATCCCTGCAGGCAAGCAAGTTCAGGGTACTGAAATCAAGGAATAGGTGTTGGGGTGGCAGGAACGTGCATCAGGAGCATTCCCTGTGTCACCACAGAGGATTCAAGTTCTCTTTACAGGGAGCAAGACAGGAGCTGGCATTATTAATTAATAAGGGCAATTACACACCCTGCTAATCAACTAATGCTGTGGTTCTGATAAAATAAAAGGGAAAGAACTGATAAAAGGGAGAGAACTGCAGTGTTTAAGTGGGGATCTGCGAGTTATGTCCCTTGGGTTCTGCACCTGATTCTGACTTTAACACAGCTTCAAGTGACTCCAGGTCCCCTCCCTGTACACTTACAAAGTGACAATTTTACTTGATCAGTCTGCTAAATGTAAAACGAGGAAAAAGAGAGCAGTTGGTCTTTGGGGAAAGTCTCTGGGAGCCTCAACAAGCCCAATGTCTGTGCTTCACAATAGGGTAGTGCTGTGCAGGAAAAGAATTAACTGTATGATTAGATGGTGTGTTGGTTGAAGTCTTTGTTTTTCTTGTTTTTTGTCCTAACAAGTTCTCAAAGCCAGAATTAGACACGTTGTTCTACACAGTTATTTTCAAGCACCTCTCATGATCCTGACTAGTGATTATCATATGTAAAAACTGAAAGGGACAGAAAATTCTGCTCTGAAACATTGCGATTTCTTTCCCAGCTAGCCAGCAGAGATCAAATATACTCCCAACATCTAACGCAAAGGTACTTTTCAACTCTTCCTGAAAGTTAACTTGCCTAACCTGTGTTGAATTTCTACAGTCCAGAGATTATACCCAAAATCTGGGCCATGATTAAATCTGTTTCAGGAAGAAACTGTTCCACATGAAGCTGAATGCACACTGAATCACACCCTTGAACTAAAACTGCTGTTAAAGTCTTGTTACCTTATCAGATAGAAGAACTAAGAGAAAAAGCATTATATTATGATTTGGCTGTAACCCAACAACAGGCCAGATACTCTCTTGGTTCTCAACAGACTTCATAGAAAGCAGCCTTGGTGCTCTGGAGAGCTCTGAGAGCTTTCATCTCTCAGCCTATGGGTCAAAACGTGTTGGCCCTGCCAAAAAATGTGTGTTGGTTTTGCTAAGCAGAGCAGCCACTTGGATCTGGGCTTTGTTAAAAACAACACAGAGCGGCAAATTGCTCTGAAATAATTAATTTTGTTATTAAAAAAGGGGGGGGAATATTTCATATCACATTCAGAGCCCACTCTTCTTTCATTATTCTGCCCCTGAAGCCTGTAGGGTGATAGAACACAGGTGTAACACACCTCAAAGTTATCACAGTGAAATCAACATCAGAAAAACATCAGCCAGGTTCTTAGGGCTTAGTAGAAATAAAGGAAATAGCAAAGGTCACTTTTGTAAAACAGGCCAGTATCCAGACAGACTGATTGCATGTCTTAGGTGTTATTTTTGTGACCAAACATTTCCAACTTCTCACAGGAAATAAATGCTATTTATGATCCCAATCAGAAAAGAAGCTGCCAGCCAAACTCAGGAATTATTTTTTTTCCTTGGTGAATATTTACATCCCAGAACTTTACCTCGTCCTCTTTATTACTCTACTGCTTATGCCAAAGTCAATGGTTTATTTCTTGCTGCTTGGAACGTTACATTTCAAACCGGGGTGTGAATTAACACCCAGTCCCTCTCCAGAGTGAAAGCAGATCTGTAGTTAAGAGCACCCTCTAACAGATGGAGAAGAGTTTGACTGGGGCAGCCCCCAGGAACTATCACTTCTGAGCATCCTCATTGAGAGAGAGGATCCTGCTGAGAAACACAGAGTAGGAATAATTACCCACACTCCAGAGCAGCAACAGGGACTTGGCTTAATGGTGCTTGGAGAGTCAGATGAGTGTGCTGTGGATGCTTTGGGCACCAGGAAAAGAATAATCAGCATTTAACTGAGCTCATAAAATTCAGTCTGAGCTAGGACTTTTCTGTTCTAGGGAAAAGAGGATGGAACACAGACAAATTTAATAATATTAATCGATGTTTGTCTTCCCGTTCTTCATACACTATGTAATATATATATATTTATACACTTTATACACTATGACACAGGTTTTAATAACTGGGAAATCTGCCTTCAGATCTTGCAGTAAGAAGGATATAGCGGAACTAAGTCTAAAAAGGTTTTCAGAGTTAATGAGTATATTTGAGACGGCCACAAATATAATTCACCTTGATATAACCAAGACTTCTCTGCTGTTAAAAATATAACTTCACAACCAAAGAATATGCACTGATAATGACAAAATCTTTATATTTTTAGGATTTTTGCTGCAAAGTCACTTTGAAGAAAGAAGCAGCATTCCTCAAAACCAGAAGCAATAATATTATCATCATAATTAATGGGTCCTACAAAAGGAATCTTCATCCCACAGTCACATTCACGTAGCAGTAAAGCCCCACAACCTCAATGAACTTCAATGATTGTGCAATTAAAGCCCCATATTTCAACTGTGATAATTACATGTAGTGCTGAATAACTGATGGCAGGAAAAATGGTGCAAGGGAGGTGAGGGGTGTTTGCTGTATTCCTATTAAAAGTCAGAGTAAATAAAGCACTGGTTTTGCATGCCATGCATCACATTTGTGCTCTATTTACAAGAAAATAAATTTATGCAGGACAGGACAGGTTTTACTGCATGTGTGGTAAAAAGGAATGTACTCCAGGCAGTATTACTCTTAGACAGGACATTTCTGGTGTCATTCCATCCTTCAAAAATGAAACACACTTGAAAAGGTGGGATTTTCTCTAAAACCAAGCAAATAATTTACATGGAAACCTTTTATTTCAAAAACCCCGTATGAACAAAGAATTACACACAAATGGGACTTTATCTGCTGAATGCCTTCAACACACAGTGTGAGAACTGGTAACTAGAAAAGCTCCTTGGGAAACTCAATTTTTATTCTCTTTGAGCTGAACCAGCTCAGTTTTGTAAATACTGAGTGTTTTGAACACTGCTTACAAGTGTTTAAAACACTAAGAATGTGCCAATGAGCACAGACCAAAGTATGAAGTTCATGTTAGGAGTAGAGTATGTGTGATCTTGGCTCTTGGAAAAGAGGAAATCTAATCCAGATTCACATTTCAGCAAAGATGCAGCACACTAATAAATTTTACAAATTGCACAGAGACTCTTAAACCAGAAGTATTTAGTGAAGATTTTCTTGCAGGTTTGCCTGTCAATAAAATGTTGGTTAGAAGACCCTTACTGAACACATCAACAGAAGATAAATACTAAGTCAGAGGAGAGCTTGTTTATGATTTTATGATGAGTTTTGAGGAGGCAAGTAGTAGATAGAAGAGTTGGGCATTTAAAACAATTTAACATCGGAAATGTGTCAGTTCAATTTCTCTAGAAAAAGAGAATTTTCATTTAAAAGCATTGCTCAGTGGAGAGTCTAACTCTTCTCCCATTTGTTATAAGATGCACAGAAGTGGTTTTTATAGCACTGACTGGTGTATTGATTAATTTCTAAAATTCATGTTCCAGACCTAACAAATTTCTTTAGTCGGGTGGCATCCCAAAAATACAGCAAGTTTTCTCAAGCAGTTTATCATACACATTTTATCAGGAGAATTCCAGGTTCCTTTTATTTGTAATCAGGTTTTTCACCGAGGTGCCCAGAATAAAAATTATGTTGATTAGGCATCAACCACTCCAAAGCAAACTTGGAGAGGTGCAATTTAACTGAATAATAATTGAGCAGCTGGAATGCAAAACAGGTACATTAAAAAAAAAAAAAAAAAAAAAAAAAAAAAAAAAAAAAAAAAAAAAAATTTAATGGGGAGGTGGAAAAAAAAAAAAGGAAAAAAAAAAAAAAAAAAAAAAAAAAAAAAAGGCAAAAATCTTACAAAGGAATAGTTGGAAAGTCACTGGAGGCAGAGAACTCCCACCCATTCTGGATCTGGAGAGTGAAGGTGACACCATATCCATTTTCACAGTATTTCCATCACAGAGTGTGACAATGCTCAGAGGAATCTCTGTGGCAAAATGCTAACATCCATTTTCTCTACTGGGAGAAGGAAATGAAATGCAAAGGTGTCAGGTCATGTAAAAACAACCTTTCAGTGCTGTTTAACAATGTTCAGATGAAGTACATTGTATTAAAATGAGTCATCTGTCAGCTGCAGCATGTGCTGGAGCTGTTTCCATAACATTGCATTTTCAAACACAAACCCACTGCACAACAAACAGCCCCTCACACAAAGTTACCCCATGAACAAAAGTCACACTGGTGCAAGTTACGGGTGAAAAAGCAGCAGACTGGTTCTACAGGAGCTGGGGTTCATGTCAGCCAGCACAGAGGAGATGAAGAATAGCTTTTGAGCAGATTTTGGCACGCCTGGTTCTGAGTAACACAACAGGAATATCAATAGACCATCAGAAATTTTATCTCAGATATTGATAACAGTTTAAAAACTCAGTGCTTACAGCACAAGCTTAATGAAATTTTGATTTCAAATTAAAGTCAAAACATAGTAATTTTCAAACAAGTCTGGCCTGTAATGATGCTTTTCCCTCAGGGAAATGACACAGACAATTACTGGCAAGGGAGAAAGCAAGAGCAAAGAGAATTGAAGATGTATAGGCAATTGGAATGTAAAACTGAAGGGATTTTCCTGTCCTGCAAAAGATCACCAGAGTCATGTACAGAGTTCACAGAAGTGAATTGCTTGTCAGAAGCCAGGCAAGGATCAGTGTCAGAAATCCGATGACAAGCACAGGTGATTGAATCGTGTGAAGGAGATGGAACAAAATCACAGGGAGAAAGTGTGTAAAAGTCACGTGATCCTACATTTTGTTAGAAAGCCTATTGAGAATATGCACTTTCTCCCTGGTTCCTCTTTCTACATCAGAGCAGCTGAAAAACCCAACAGTCATTACAGCTCTCCATTCCATTCTATATAAAAAAGGAAGTTCATGTTAAATGCTATGCAGGATGGAGGCTACAGCATAAGATGTATCTTGTACAATTTAAAGCTTAAAAAACCAAGGGTGAAGGGAGTAGACTGCCTTTAGAAAGTAATAGGAAAGCAATTTCTTATAGTTCAAACCTTGTTTTAGGCATTTAATGAGGTAGGGAGGCTGAACACTCACTCTGAGGATGCTTTAGGAGTGATACTGCAAGGACACTAAAATGTTTATGCTACACATGTATAAAATTGTTACATAACTCCCTGGATCATAACTAATAATATCCACTAACACCATTAAGGCAGGTGGACTTATTGCTGCCCTGCTTTTCCAATAAATCCTCCTTTAGTTTCCTTGAATAAGGACAGACAACCCCAACTGCAGTTTCACAAAATTGGGGGGATTCTGTATTTTTCTGTCCAATTCATTGTCACTCAGGACCTGCAGGGTCCTTTGTCTTGCCAGCTGCAGTCCTTGGCAGAAATGATTCTTTACTCCTAATTTAAAATGCCACAGGAAGGGTGGGAAATGGAACTCAGGGAGTTCTTTAATACCAGCTATGAAAGTTAATATAAATATACATAAACAGAAGTCATTTTATTTGGACTGAAATAAACTGTGGGGAAAGGAAAGTGATTTCTCAGTTGCTCTTCACTCTGCTGCTGAATTCTTTTTCTCTGAGTTGGTCGAAATTCACAATTCAAGGCTGTTTTTCCTGAATGTTTAATAACTACTATGAGCATGGATTTGGAAGTTTGGGGTGTTAAAAGAATGAGGATTTGG
Source organism: Cisticola juncidis (assembly GCA_013400215.1). Lineage (NCBI taxonomy): Eukaryota > Metazoa > Chordata > Aves > Passeriformes > Cisticolidae > Cisticola > Cisticola juncidis. Next base: position 402,810 of record VXBR01004752.1, on the reverse strand, counting down.
TTTTGTCCCATCTATGATTGATGGAAGACTTACAGAAATAGGAATTTAATTTAGATTTGTCATTTTAGTGCACATGACTGAATGCAATTTTACTGCTGACATCTGAAAAGTTATGTAATGTTTCAACCTCAGAAGAAAATGACAGTATTTATAATGGTATATAATACTAGCCACAACTCTCTGAGAATACAATGCTAAAAATAAAGCTTCATCAGGCATTTTCTTACAAAAATGGGTTATTAGCAGATTTAGAATTAAATTATTTTATTGGAACTAAGAATTAAAACAATGGTATACAGATTTATTTCTTTTAAAGACTTAAAGAAGTCCTTTTAAAAGAAACTTTTCCCTAAAGACAGGGAGGTAACTGATGAGGAAATAAGGGAGAAGGATCACAGGTGCCATTTTGTGTGTTGAAGGCAGGAAAATTTGGCACCAAAGCACTGAAAATGGTGGACCCCCTCAGAGGGCTGGCACCATTTTGAGACACAACATTTAATGAGGGATCCAAGTAAATGGGCACAGGAAGGAGGGTTAGGTTGAAGCCCAGGGTGGCATGATCGTGGCCATCCTGGGAAGCGGACAAAGGCAGGGAGCACTCCTGCGCCTTTTGGCTGTTTCCAACTCCAGATCCCTTCTGAGGGGACAAGGGAATAGGAACACGGGGGAGAAAGGCGATAACTGAGGCGATAACTGGGGTTCCGAACCTTCAGCATTCCCTGAATTCTCCCACAAACTCTCCATTGCTTCATAAATGAAATGAAAAATCGGATAGAATTTCTCAGCCCAAAAATACTCTTCGGTTTGTAAAACATGTAACTGTGGTGGTCGGTTTTTTTTAAGCTGTTTTATGTATCCCAATGGTTCCTCCCTGTTTTCCCCACCCCCGATGGGTCGGGTGCTGTCCAGGGATGTTTCCTCCTTTGTCTCTTCATCCACTTCTCCTGCCTGTGCCCTGTCCCTAGAAGCTTCAGTCCATCTTTCCCCTGACCCTGCCATATGTTATGGAAAAACCCCTGTCCTGGGACCAATCACCTGCTTGTTCCACACCCCTCCTCCCTCAGGTTTAAAAGCCGGCACCAGTTTTGTCTCTCTCTCTTTTTCCAACTGCCTCTCTTGGGGAATAAAGGTCTCTGAGAAATCGTACGGAAAAGAGTCTTCTCCAGTCCTTGCTCCAAAGCCTAGACACCACAACACCTGTTGCCGTAGAAGAACAGCCCTGTTCTGCACCATTACCAGAATCTGCTGGCACATTTGGGAACGGCTCCTGGTAGAGCTGGGAATCAGAGCTAGCTGGGGTTCTACCACCTCGTGTCATATAATCTTCTCCCAGCACTGTCCCAAAACTCAACCAACAGAAGAACTGATTCCTGTGTAACACCCATAAAATACTTAAAAACCCAATGGACAAAACCCTTTACATTTCCCTTAGAAAAGTTAACACGTTTATTAACAAGGATGTTATGAACTTGGAGATAATACTTGCCGCTGCAAGATAGTGAGTCTCACGCCCATCTCATTCCTCTCTTTCCACCCACGAGGTTAAAACACAAAAATAAAGCAAAAAGCGACCTGCACAGCAACACACTCATCACTCCTGTAGGTCAACGAAGGAATCTCAAAGGGGTTTTGCCAACATGACCAATCCTTGACTTTGCAGAGAGTTGCTAGTCGCCCTTTCAGGATTTCCCTCAGAAAACTGGGGCTTTCATTTGGGGAAGTGGGACACCCTAATGCAACTTTTGTCGCACTGGAGACGTTTTCAAGGAGCCCATGGGAAACCCCACAGTTGGATACCAGATGTAGCAGTGCGAGTAGATGATGATTTGCTGCTACGTTCTCGAAAGCATCTCCACAGGAAGGAGTTCAGGCAAGTACACAACAGTCACACAATCAACACACATGCACACCATGTGATACGTTAAGTTTCAGCTTCCATGTATTTCAGATTCTGGGCTGCCCAGGGGTGCAGTTCTGAGCCTCACATTCAGTGTCAGTCAGCTCTCTTCATGGAATAGGGAAACAAAACAAATCCTTTTCCTGCTGGAGACCGAGAACAACAAGGACAACTTTCAGGCCCAACAGCATCAGCAATGGTAGACTGAAGGGAGGAACAAGAAGAATGTGACCTCACAACCTGAAGCTGTAATTAATTGGACAATTAAACCCAAATATGCAAAAGGCCCAGAACTCATAAAAACGTAAGACTTTGTGACCGGTCAGCCATTTTGTGACCATTCTTAGTCCACCCTGGATGTAGCCCTGGCCAGGCCCTGTCCTGCCCAAAATGTATCCTTAAAGCCCTTCCAATAAATATCAATAAATATAAATAAATATCAATATTCACTAGCTCTGCCTAGTCTGTTTTAGCTCTGCCTAGTCAGCCCTCTCAAGGCATCACATGTATAGCTCGAAGAATGAGAGATGGGAAGAGTCTTCTATACGGAATTCTGATGGGGTTTATTGAAACCACACAATGAAGGGCTCCAGGGGTAAAAGACAAGGAAAAATGGAGGGTCCAGGTTTAAGTATGGGCTAAGAGGGGGTGGAGCAGAGCATCAGGAGCCAATAATCTGAAGGAATAGGTGGGGCAAAGGATAACAACCAATGGGGAATACCAGGGTGAACAGGCAGGGATACAAAAGCCAATGGGGAACTAGGGAATGGTGAACTTTCTAGGATGGGACATACATGGGTAATAGAGGTAGGTGAGGCCAACAGGCCAATGAGCAAAACAGAACTAGGGTTAATCAACATGGTGCTGCAGAGCAGTGTGGAGGAATCCCTTTTCTCATGGTATGTTGCAAGGTATTCCCAGAGCCTATGGTACAGTCTTCCATGGCTTGCCATTGATGTTTCCCTGGTAGGCTCATGGGACTCCACAGATAGCATTTGTTTTCTTTTATTATTATGCACAAGCCTTTAACATCAGTAATTTCAGATATTGTGAAAAACAAAGGGTTCTTCTCAAATATTTTGTTCTATGCAGATTATGGCTTCAGTACAATGGAGTTTAAAAAACTGTGTAAAATATTAGGTAATTGAAAATAATTCAATTTTATCTTTCTTAATGGGTGGGGGGGAAATCTAGATTATTCTGTTTTGTTTGTTTGTTTGTTTGTTTTTAAGTGAACACCCTCAGGAAAGCTGACAAATATCCAAGATGAGTCTCACACTAAATATTCTACCTTTTGAAATAATGGTTCTGTTGAATGGTCACAAGGCAGAGGAAATGGGAGCATGGGTGCAGATTTAAGCTCAGTGGCTGTAGCAAAAAATGATCCCCTAAGTTGTCTGATAAAGCTGACAAGAAGAGCCTTTAACCAATAGTACTGCTGATCCCACTGAAGGATAATGAAAATAAAAATTAGAAATAAATATTTTCCTCCTCACTCTGCTAAAAAATGCAGAAGTGAAAAGGCTGTAAAGAAGACTCTTTAATGAAAACACGCCAACAAATGATATTCTGAGGGTATGACTCCATGTGTTTGTTAGATAAAGGTATAGAAACTTCAATAGATTGGAACTATTTAAAAATAAAGTACATACTATTCATAGGATCTGCTTTCCATGCTGGGCTTTATTTCTGCTCCTTTTGTTACTTTCAGTGACTAAAGGAAATGCTGCTGTTTCTGAACTATAATTACACTTTTCATACAGGCACTGTAGACAAACCTTGAAAGATAAAATTTATAACTAAAGAATTTGTGTTTGGGACTTCTTGTTTGTTCTTCTCCCCTCATTAAATCATATCTGACTCTACCTGAATGTGCTCATCGTGGATAATTTCAAAGCCAGACTAAAAGGGCAGAAATAATTACTTTTTTGTTTGTTTGTTTCTTTCAAGCTGAACAAGGTGTGGGCTCTGCCATCCAAATAACTGCACTGTTATTTGTCAGTGAAAACTCAGCTTCTGCACTTCCTGCCAGGGGAGTTTGGGTTGACACATGGCCCATTTAGCTCATTCCATGCCTTGCTTGCTTTGTCAAAAGAGCTGGGGATCAGATAAGTGAAAATGTCCAAACTCAGCAGTTGCAAAATCTCCCTAATCCCTGCAGACATTTTAAGCTTTGAAGAATGACTTCCATCACTTTCTAATCTATTTCCATGATCCTTTCCAAGATGTACTTGATCATGTAATATTTGGGATGTCTAACATGTTTACCTTGAATATTTCTATTACTTTTTTTGTCCCAGTTGTATTCTTGTACTGTTTGCCTGTTTTGTAATATACTTTGAATTAAAGTAGTTTTTAAAACAAACAAAAAACTTTCAACTTTGATACCTGTAAGTGGCCTGAACAGGCAACATTTAGTTTCTTGATTAATATTTAGGCTTTTTTACTAAGAAAACCAAACCAAACAAACAACTGCAACACCAGTATGAAGTGAAGTATTAGAAAGAACTACCTAAAAGAGGATCTGATCTGCTGATTAACCATCACGTTCCAGTTTTTATTTTGGATTTTTTTTCATAACGTTGTAAAAAATCTCTAAGTTTATTGAAATGGGTTTTCCTTGCCTTATCCACATTTCAAATGTTCAGAAATTATTTCAGCGTGTTAGGAGGCCAATCATGGAATACTTTAGGATGGAAGGGGCCTCTGAAAATGCCCCAGTGAAAGCTTTGCTCAAAGCAGGGTTACGAGCAAAGCAAATCGCTGTTTCCAGACAGGTTTCAAGTACCACCAAAGCTGGAGATCCATCAACACTTCAAGTTAGAGACTGCTCTTGTTGTCAATTACTCTTTTATGGCCAGGAAATATTTTCATTGTTGCCATTTCCGTCTTCTTGACTCTTATCATCTCCTCTCGCGTCAGAGAAAAGTTTGTCATTTCTGTAGCTCCCTTTCCCTTTATTTCTGTAACGCCAGAGCTGAAAAGGCTGAGATCGGCTGCGGCTTGTCCCAGCTCTGCTCTCCAGACTGAGCACATCCAACCCCTTCCTCCTCTCATCACACTCATGTGATCCTGTCCCCTCATGTCCTTTGTGGCCTTCTGCTGAACTCCTTGAGGGGATCAAAACCTGGCCTGCCCACTCAGAATGATGTCCCAGAAGTGCTGACTAAGGAGGAAAGAACTCAGTTCTTACACATTGCATCAAACAGTTTGAAATCTTTTAACCAAACTTTGACGTTATTTTCTTTCATTTCTGTATCAGCAGTGCTTTTTGTTCATACACCAAAGGATCTAGAACTTTCATTTGTTCCTATTTAGCTATGCTGTTTTCTGAGATGCAGTTCAAGTTTTGGTGAACCCTGAATAAAACAATAGTAAGTGGCAGGATTAGTTTTTTTGCCAGGGAATTTTTGAAAAAGGGGAAAGAAGATCCCAGCTGAAGTGTGAATATAAAAAAAAAATATGTCCTTTGTTCTATACATTAAGAATTTAAAGAGAAGGTTCAGAAATCCAGAATAAAGATTTTTGCCATTTAATTTTTGTCAAGTGTCACTGTAAAAAGAGTGATATGTCTTTTATGATACAATTATTAATTGCATGAAATAAATGCTGCTTTGGTCATCTCTGAAAATCTTGGCAAGGCTGAGAGCTATAAATCTTTCAGTTTCTGTGTCAAATTCTGCCGTGATCACAATGGCTGGAGCCTCTGAGAGAAGAAGTGTAGCATATATGTCTTTAGAATTAGTCTGCTCTCTCTGTCATGGGACTCAGCCCTGGCAGGAGGATGCTATGGGATACATAAATCAGGAACTAACCTGGATGTGTCCTGATTTGGGATGCTGGAATCCAGCTGTCTCTGTGGGAATATGTTCTTTAATGCTTCATTGAGCCTGTTCTCACAGAAATGAAAATGCATGTGTTTGACACGCTCCTGTGCTTGGCTGGTTGATCAAAATAGATTTTTTCTCAGCCTTTTTTTCTCACTCATCTTTTCATGGGCATCATTTTCCATTACTTAAAATTATTCTGAAGCTTCATTCCTCCAACTTATTTGAATATGCCTGCATAATCTACACAAAGCAGCGTCCTTTTGGACATGTGATAAAAAATTAATAGGGCTTCAAATTTTTTAACAGTTGGCTCCAGCTGCTGGATTTCTTCCTGTATTAAAATCACTTAAAATCTCTTTTCAGTTCTGTTCAGAAGGCAAATTATCTAGGAAGGATAGATAAAGCAAAACTGGCAGATCAAGTATTTCCTGGTGAGATGTGTGTATTTTAAAACATGCAGTGCTGGGAGGCAACGAATAAAACATGCATAATCTATTCTAATGAGATTCCAGAAGGTTCCATTCGTTGGCCTGAAATGTTTGGAAGTGATAGGAAAGAATGTGCAGCTTCAGATGGGAGCCTGACACCTGTGAAATTAGGGGGAAGTTATCTGTGCAGTCCAGAACAAAATGTTCCTGTTTACTGTCCACACTGCTTGTACTGCAGCATAAGGAAAATGTCCCTTTTTAAATTAAAATAAAAGAAGAACAAGAAGTTGAGACATGTTTTACTAAATATCCGTTATTGCACTGTAAATTCACCATGGTAGAGAGAGTTCCTCTTCCTCTGCTTTCCTTTCCAACTCAATGTAATAGACGGTAAGAGAGGGAAGAGCAACTTTGTTACCAACATTTTGAAGGCTGAAAGATGTTAATGGACTTCTTCTGCCATTAGGCAAATAGTTTGACAGGACAATGAATCATTTTTTAAATCTCGGCTCTCATAGTACAAGAGCAGAACACTTCTGTACTCCGCACATTTTAGAATTTTCAATAAGATAAATGATGTTCTAAGAGGAATGATTATGTGGCTCAGAACTGCAGTATCCTTTCAGTAATAATTTATTTTCAAAATATTTGAAATTTTTACATGATGATAGGTAGTGTCCTGGTTTTGCCTCATATTTACTAATATATTACTGATATTCTCTTAATTCTCTTAATTAACCCATCTTTCAAAAACTTTTGAATATTACTTAGGACATTACATGCTGTGAACATAGAATTCTATGGGCAAATTAAACAGACACCAGATCTATTTACGTCAGACAGTCCAGCAGAAAGAAACATGGCCCTGAATAAACCCCAAATTTGAGAATGCAAATGAGAGATTTCCTAAATGACACACCTGGGGCAGCTGATGATGGGTATTGAAATGTGAATTGTATCTTAGGGGTTATTTTTTTATTTTGTTTAGGTTTGGGTGGTTTTTGTGGGGTTTTTGGGATTGCATGAGAGCATGTCCAGCATTGTGAAAGGAAATGGGAGAAAACTACAAAGATTCTGCCAAAAAAGAGCAAACATATTACATCTTGTCAACCTTTTATCTGTCCTTTGGCACTGAATGGAGTTCAGTGTAATGTCAGGTACATAACTGAATCTGATTTTCTGAATCTCTCTGCTGGTGAAGCAGGAACAGCCATCCCTGTCCCTGGGTGTTGTCTGCGCTGTGTAAATGATGGGGTTTCAGTGGACACTCTGAGAGAGGATCCAAACCTCTCACATCAGTTGTTGTCCCACTTGAGGCACAACATTGCTGGCAGTTTCCAGGAATATCCTTGAAGTCACCTTGTGATTTGAAATGCTACGTAACTTTTTAATCACGGCATATAATTAATATTAAATAAACAACAACAAAAAAAGTCTTCTGTCTTTACATTACAGTCATATCAGCATTACAACCAGCAAGAAAATCCCTCCTTTCCTAGCTTGACCATCATCCTCTCTTTTCCCTTTTTTTTTGCCCATGTACCTGCTTTTGAGATGCTGCTGTGGCAAAAATTAGTCCTCCTTTGTTCGCTATTTTAAAAAATAACTGCAAACTGTAACAAAATAAGAACAGCAATTACTGTGGAAGCCGAGTAAGAGGCAGCACTTAAAGGAGGAAGAGAAGCAAATACATCAAAACAGAAAAAAGAGCTTCTTTTGTTGCACAGACCTAGAGGTGTCTGTGGCTCGTTTGTAGGGACTGAAGTGCCTTTTGTAATTCTCCAACATGGTTCTACTGTAAGCAATCAATACCTGGGCTGGAGGAAGCTTGTCCCTTTGACCAAACCTGTAAGATGGATCAGCTGCATCAGGGCTATTTTTAGGAATAATTCATCAAACTTGTACAGGCACCTTGATGCCTACAGTAACATTAACATCCATGAAGCTTCCCCTCTCCTCCCCATCACAGTCAGTCTTGCTTCAGTCTTTTACAGCTTAGAAAGAATTAATCTGCAGAGGCAAACAATGCAAGGACAGGGTGTGTTGACAAGTCTCAAACTCACAGAAGCCATTTAGCATCTCCCAATAACGAGCAGAAAGTCCCTGGGTGACCCAGGCCAGGTTTTTGCAGCGGCAGCTGGAAGAACTTCCCCAGTTTGCTGGAATTCCTCTGCAGCACTTGGCTGCAGAGAAGCTGCTATCCCCAGGAAAAAGCATCAGCAGAGTCCTTTTATTGTCTATAATCCCTCCTGATCCTTAGGAACTGCCCCACCCTATTCCTTCTTGTCCACTTGTTCCCAGAAGCTGAAGAAAGGAAAACTGGGGCTTCTGAGTTGGAGGGCAGAGGGGATAGCTTTTTGCTGGATGGCAACAAAAAGGGGGAAAGGAAAGGGGGATCTGGATCCTAGAGAATGACAGAGATAACAAGGCTGCTCAGAGAACACGGGAGATCCTGCAAAGTCCGGGAGGGAGCAAAAAGAATTTCTTTCATTAAAATGTGGGAGGGGAAGGGTATCTTAGAAAACATACTAATAGGATAGGCTGGCATGAGAGAAATACAGAACTCTAAACCAGTCATAATCTTGTGAAGTTTCTGACAGTCCCTTGAGCCTCACTGACCCTTACTTAACAGAAGCTCATTGTAATTCCTTTGTGCTTCTGTGTCCTGTCTTTCATCCACAATACTGCCTGAAACTCCATGACTGTCTGATACTCCTCATGCATGGAATATCATTGTTCCACTCCTACAGTAACTGCTCATGTTCTCCAGTTGCCTTTGAATTTTGCATAATTGCAGAGCTTCCCCGAGCCTTTATTACACACCTGAGAGCTCACTTATTGTGAAAGGAACATTCTGTCATTCATTTCCCACCTCTGCTTCCTCTGCATTCTAGAAGAAATAAATAGATCAAGCTACAATTAAAACTAACCAAGTCATGTGGGCTTTTCTGTTTTCCTGAAAGCATTTTTCGTGGACTCAAGACTCACAGAACTTACTGAGAAATAGGAGCAAAATTATTTGTTATCTGCAAACCAGGGCAGAAGCCCCCTGCTCTACCACAGTGCAGCTGACTACACAGCACCTTTTTCAGAAGAAAAAGATAATCCATATTCTTGTTTACCAGATTTCTTTCTGAGCCATGGAAATTACTGTGAATGAGTATGGGTATGTTAACAGAGAAATTGGATGATCTGAGATGGGAGTTCAGAGGCAATTCCAGCTGCTCCTTTACCAAGAAAAGAATGTCAGATTTCTCACTGTGTGATTATACAGGCATTCTAGACAATTTCTATTTGTTCTTGGTCTCAAATTGTGTTTTTAAAGTTGATTTATGTCTGAAACTGGTTGCTGATGTTAGGAAGACCAGTTCAAAAGAATAAATTCTCATGGCTTAGAGAGCTTCACTGCAGAATGTTTAATGGCTGATTATTGTGGATCATTAAACTCCTTTCTGCAATAGTGTTAAACAGGTATATGGGGAATGTTATTGTATGAATTAATTTAATATATACTGAATCAGGTGGGATGATTTCATAGAAAATGTATTGATTACTTCTATCTTTCTGTGATACTTCAAGAATTTTGGTTTTAGAAGTATTCACAAGCAAAGCTTTTTGTACTTATCCTGTTCTACAGAAAGGAAAGGAATTACAATTACTCTTTTAACCACAGCAGAGTATTTCTTAACCACTATAGAGTATTTCTTTGTCTTTATGGATCTTCTGTGTTATTGGCAGTTCTCTGTTGACCACCCTTTCAACTCTGAAACTTTGGTTTTACTGTGGAAGTTGAAGAGATGGCGATTTAATTATAACCTGTGAGACAACATGGATTATTTTGAAACTGCGTGACAATGAAACAATGACAATTACACGGTAGTTTTTGTTGCAAAAACCTGCTATGTCCACATGATAACAGATTTTGCCACGTGCATCTTGAGATGAACATCACTGCTGCTCAATATAACCCAGGCTGGTGAGTGGGATAAGATGGGAATACATTGAAATAACACATGGGAGAGCTGTTTTCATGGAACAGCCAGACAATTCAGGCCTTGAGGCTTTGAAGTCACTCTGAGAAATAAATTATCAGGGTAAGAGGCTGTAATTTAAGGAGAGTTGTGAAGGAAGAGGGAATCTAGTGGTTCTCTTCAGGCAGGGCTGCAGGCCCAGGGCTGGGGTTGGCTTTGAGTTGCAGCCAGCTGGAGTAGATTTTATGCAGGAGGGAAAAAGCTAAATTCTGCTTGGATTAGGGAATTAGTAATTGAGAATATTCTCCTATCTACTTCAGATTAGCCATTTTACTCTTTCTTATAACCCAACGTGAAAATCTTTGGAGGGCAAACCACTGCTAACATTGTGTTTTTATTTTTGATTTCTGCAGCAAGCAGCAAAGAAAATTCTGTCAGCTTAATCAGCCAGTATTATGTAAATGTGGGGGAAATTACAGTAGTTGATGTTTGAAGAGGGTTGTCAGCAGTAAAAGTGTTTATAATGTTTGATAAAGTATAAAGTTATGGCTTTTTTTTTTTTTTTTTTTTTTTTTTTTGGCAAACAAGTGAAAATAAAGCATGCATCACCACAATTTTCCATCCATTTAAGTTTTAGATTCCCAGCAAAACTCAAATGCAACTGCATCAAGTTTTGTCTAATCAGTGCAGGTAGCTGACCAGTGTTTAGTGCTAGTGTAATATATTTTTGTATTGATTTTGGTCACTCTTTTCAACTGCTGAAAAAATAATGAACCAAATGAAGAAGGAAAGAAAAAAAAAGCTGGAGCTGCATTAGCTGTGTGGGGGCAATTTGTACCCAAAGAGTGGTGTGTTCACACAGAAGGTGGCAGAAAATATGGAGCTCCTTGTCTGCCTGTAGAGAAAGATGTTTGGTAGTGATGGCTTCATTGTGTTGTTTTTGTGACATGTCCCTGATACACCAGAGCATGTGAGATTTATTGGAGATTTAGAAATAACCACAGTGGCTTTGACTATTACAAATGAAATGCATTAGAATAAGCTGGAGCTGGCCAAGGCTTGTAGAATTCAATGCAAAACCTGGACATTAAGAAAAAGGGAGTGGAAAAAGCTGCACTATTTCCATCACTGGATGTTAAAAATGAAGAGTCACTGAAAGATTTGGGTTGGGAGGACCCTAAAGCCCCTCCAGTGCCACCCCTGCCATGGCAGGGACACCTTCCACTTTCCCTGACTGCTCCAAGTCACAGTGTCCAGCCTGGCCTTGGACACTACCAGGAACCCAGGGGCAGCCACAGCTCCTCTGGGCACTCTGTGCCAGGGCCTCAGAACAGACATACTCTCTCTCTGTTCATGAGTACAGCAGAATTTTTGCTGATTTCACAGTGAAAAATAGAATCATATTAAGTTTTTCCTACTGAGAGACATCTGCACTGCACTTTGGAATACCTGGTTGTTCCCACAGAAATTCCAGATCAGCCAGGATCCTGTCCTGGGATTCAGAACAGGTGACTTTCCCAGTGTTTCAATAGTCCCACACCCTGCTGATCACACTTCTGTTTAAGCAGCTCTGAAAAAGAATCAGCTCATGGATCATTCAATTCTTTTTCAACCTAGAAGTCTTTTTAGTGTAATTTGGTGAACTTTGATTTTTCATTACTCTAAAACTGGAAGCTGAAAAGTAGTAGCATGTGTAATTGCATGTCACAGTGCCTACAATATACCTTACTTGCAGGTGTATTTCCTTGATTTTCTTCTTGGTGTTGTAGGATACCTGCACTGTTTTGAAATAGAAAATAATACTACTGAGGTAGCATGCATAAAAAGAAATATTTCATGTACTGAGCTTCTCTGGATAGAATTTTTTTGGTGCTGTGCAATTGCTTTAGCTAACTGACAGCTCTGTTGTTTGACATATATCAACAAAAATAGATGCAGACAGTCAATTATTGGCATTATGTTCAAAGGTATTTTCATCTCTGTTTTACAAGAAAAGAAACTTGAAGGGAATAGAGCTTTTCCTATGCCAGTTACGACTGTGCAGACTCCTGAGAGGAAGGAGCCATTCAAGTCAGGGTTTTGGGGTTTGGTTGGTTGGTTTGTTGTTTGTCGTTTGTTTGGTTTCTCACTTTGCTATCAAAAATCAGACATGTGAGAACATCAGATTACTTCAGGGGTAAAAAGTGCACTGAATTCAGCCCTTTTCATTTGAACAAAGTCCTGCAAAAAACAATGCATAAAATACTAATCGATGCTGGTTTTAAGAGAGAGAAGAAAAATTCTGGGTAGAGATCTTAAAGGGCTTTTTGTGGTTCCTGTTTAAAATTTCAATGATACTTTCCTAAAACCGGTACACTGGATAGCAAACAGTGCAGAGTGGGTTAAAGTTTTTGTTTCCTAGAGTAACCAGTGTGTGTTCACTCCCATGGCTGAGCATTTTCTGCTGTCCCCAGCTAAAGAGATTTGGGATTGATCAGATCAGGGATGTTGCCTGTCCCTGTTCAGGGAATCGGATATCCTGTAAGGATTTTGCTTTGACAGAGAACTTACAGGCATTCATAATGTAATTTTCATGTGGAGAACACATTCCCTATCCTTACATAGCTGATAATTTTAACAAAACATAAAAAAATTTTACACTTAAAAGTTTTCTTCCCTTACAAGTTTCTTTTAATATGTCCACAAGCTTGATCTACTGTAAGGTAATGGGACTTCCTCCTCTAAATCACCAAGATATTTCTGTATGTTCATAATTAAAGCAGTGGGATTTTTTCAATCTTTTGTGTTTGGTGGCTGGAAGTTACCCTGGCTATCTGAGTTTGGGAGAATAAAGGAAAATCACAGTGATATCAAATACAACTGACAGAAGTAATATATTTTTAAAATAAAGATACGAGGGGAGAAGAAAGAATCCTTAATAAAATTAAGGGTTTATCAAGACATTTTCTTGGGCTTAAAATTATGTTTCCTATATGTAGTTTTCATGATACAAAATGCTATAAATTACTGAAAATAATTCCTGGCTCCACAGTTACCTACTTCTGCTCAAATTGACTTGTCAAATATTTGACATTCAGATTGTTCTCTCTGAGTGCAACTGCAGAGACTGTTATGGAAAAATATAAGCATTCAGAAATTCAGGCTTTTCACTGGAATTTCATATTAATATTTTAATATAGATTTCTTAATGTTTTCAAAACACAGAGTAAAGAAAAAGAAAGGTAAAATAACAGCTTCTGCTGGTGACCAACATACTTGTTTAGATGCTGAAAATTGGTTTTCCAGATTATCAAAGGACAAAGTTGCAAAGCACCAGGTGCTCTTTAGTTTATTACAAAATGGAGTTGATTGCTGTTCTGGCTGTTTTCCTGATTTTCATAGTCTTCATTGGAAACATCTAATAAATAACAAGCTGAATCAGCATTTTGATTAAGCAGATTGTTCTAATAATAAATTAATAGGCTTTTTACTTTGGAGCAGAATAGCAGCCAGAGAACTCTTAAAGCTTTTGTTTCTATGAGCCTTATCTTCCCAGGCAAGTTCTGGTGCTCACAAATTTCCTTCATTTGACTGCAGCAGGAGGATAAACTGCAATCCATGGCAGCTCTGCTATTTAATTTTGCTCCTAAGAACCCAGAGATCAAGCTGGAAGCTTCTATAAAAGCATCTATAATGAGCAGAAGAGTGTAGGTTTATAAAATGGAGACCATTTATTTAAACAACAAAATCAAAACCAGCAACTAAGTCCCAATTAAATCCTTGATTGGAATGAATTGAGTTGTTCACTAGGACAGAGTGAGAGTACTGATATTTTACCCCTTTGTTATTCTCAGTTCATCACCTCTTGGTATTTAAATAGCATCTTAATAAAGCCCACTTCAGGAAAAACGCTGGCAAGAATATGAAGGATTTGGGGGAGTGCTGTTAATTATCATTTCCACTCATTCTGTCATTATTAAGAACCTTTAACACGTTTCCCACCGTCCAGGGCTATTTTTTGTCTCTTTCTGGTTTACAGTTTCTTGTGCAATAGTGCTCCTAAATCTTTCCTTCTCATTCTCTCTCCCCTGGGAAATAATAAAGGCTATTTTGTTATCCTAACTTAAAGACAATCAATGAAATTAAAATGAACTGTCACCTAACAGAAATGCAAATGTAATCTGCCTTAGTCATTTCCCTGCCCTTGCTCATCAACGGATACCCTTAAAGAGCTCTCTGCATATGAGATTGCCTTCTATTTATCTCTGTTTATCTCTCTATTTCATCTCCAGAGAGCAGTGATGCCTCCTGATTCTATACAGACCCTACCAGAGCTACCTCAGTAATTTAAGATGATGCTCGATGACTTTCACCCAAAAAAAAAATGCATTAAATATTTCTGACACTCAGAGCAATGAGATGTTGAGAAAGAAAAAAATCGCTCCTCAGAAAAATAGACTCTAAAGATAGACTATAGAGATAATCTTATTTCAGCTTATTAATTATGCCTTGTAAGCAATGAATCAAATCACTTTGCTGTATAATACAATTACTGCTGTAATTTGTAGTCATTACAGTTTGCACTGAGGTATAATTGTGTAATTCATTTTCTACAGCTTATTGACAGAGAAAGTCTTAACAACTCCAGCATGGAGGCTTTGGGTTTGCTACAGTTTAATTTGCAGATCATTAGCACAATAGACCTAATAGCTTGCTGTGTCTACCCATCAAGGAGTTATTTATGTTTGGATCAGGCATAAAAGAGAAAGATTAAGAAGAGATTTGAGGTAGAGACATTATTACCTGATGCCTTGTTCCCCTTACAGTGTTTAGGTTCTGTGCATCAGTCCTGGGCAGACTTTATTCTCTGGTCATCTGCATTTTCTAGAAGGTTGTTTGAAGATGAGGTGGCTTTCCTACCTGCAGTGAATTGTTTCAGTTAAAAAGTTCATATTTTGGCATAGTCTTCTGCATCTGATTAATGTTCATTAAATCAATCATGGTCTGATTGAAATAGAATTTTAAGTGTCAACTTCCCCATTTAAATGGAGTATAAGAAGTGCTGTTCCTGCTGATGTCTGCCATGGAATAAAATATAGCAAATAAGTCATGTTACAATTGTGTTTTTTCTTCTGGTTCTGCTAAATGTATATCCTGATTATTATTCATAGTGGGTTTGGGTTTTTTGGTTTGTTTTCCTTTTTCTTATTCATTTTCCCAAAACACCTGTTTAGTTGTAGTTGTTGTTTTTTGGTTTTTGCCTTTGATGTGTCTCTATGGTATTTTAAGAGTGATTATTTTTACACTTATCCCAGCTCCTTCTCAAATAACTGGCTGTGCTTCTAAGTTATTGTGAGTACAATTATTCCTCATAAATGTAAAATGAGATTAAATGTGCCCACTGGGGTGAAGGGGACAGAAAGAATCTTGTATTTGACCCAAGCAACAGCACCCAGGAAACTGGTATTCATGATTATGAAAAATATCATGTTCTGTATGAAAACCATAATTATTCTTCCACACTTCCTGCCATTATCGAAAATTTCTTTTCATTGACCATTCTCAATTAGCATGTTTTTATGCAGTCATAATTTCCATGCCTGATCTCCTGAGAGTTACATACATCTTACACTATATTTAAGAAAATTATAAACCATTCTATTCCTTCCTGTTTTTAAACTTCTTTTTTTCTTCCTTCTTTTTTTAAACTACTCTTTAGGAGAAAAAAAAATCTTTTTAAAAGTTGCCATTAGAACTTGCAACCAAATAAAGTTCTTCCATTCTTTTCCTTGATACAAACTTTATCCTCAGAATGCAGAATTCAAATTGTAGCGTCTCAGAAATTCTTTGAAAAAATAATAATGGCAAATGTTGCCATGGTTACAGAGCCATTCCCATTTGCTTTGCTTTTCTGCCTCAGTAATGAAACTGGAATGAGGGGGTTTTATTCCAACTGTCTGTACCATGCTTTGTAGGGGAAATATATCTCCCACTAAATATTCCCCATTAATTTCTGAAACCAGAATGTTTTGGGGGTTGGTGTTTCTGAAGCTGTTTTCCCTTGTTTTCTTATTAAAGTTGATTAAAGACAAAAATAATCTTAAAAGCTTCAGTGAAAGAGTGAGTTTTGCTCACAATTCCATATGGATAAAGGACAGGCTCAATTTCTATCCTTCCTCAGTCTAACTCCCCTTGGGTATAAAATACTGAGCTTTAGTTTCCTTAATTTATTGAGTTACCTTATTCTCAGGAGTGCCTGGCACTGGGTTTTTATTTTTTATTTTAAGATTGAAGCACAGGATATCCTTAAGATTTCTCGAGCTCATGTGGAACAGATAAAGTAGTGCTTTGGGATGTTCAATTTTATCCCTCTGGGTTGCTGGATATTTTTTTTAGTTGTACTTTTGTGATCAACTTGCAGTTCCTTGTCCTTCCAATAACACAAACCCCTGTAACCCCAGGGAAAAAA
>VXBR01004752.1:338613-386197 GCA_013400215.1 Cisticola juncidis | reverse complement strand
AAAAAAAAAAAAAAAAACAAACCTCACGATGCTTCACTTCCCAAGCCACTTTCCTCACTGACAAGTCATTTCTGCTATGGCAGAACTTAAATGTTAGGGGAAGGTCTTCTGATTTTCTTATCAACAAAAGCATCAGCAGAAGCTTTTCCTGAGAATGAGAATCTATTTGGAAGCAGCCACTGGCAGGGCAATGCAGCTGAACTGCTCTCCTGAGGACAATAAGCAGCCTCCTTTAAGGTAGCAGTGATGTGGCATAAATGCACCCTCTGAGGCCAGAATCACCGAAGCCTCTCCCTGGAGGGGTTTCAGTCCTGCTGCAGAGAGATTTCTGGGAAATGATAATGCAAATAAAGGCTGCTAGGACAGAAACACAGATTGTGCAGGGGGTTCAGGGTTTGGAGTTTTTTTTCCCAAAAAACCCATTTGGGATGAGAGCAAGGTTCCATTTTCCAGAAGCTGAAGTCCTGCACTATGTTAGAGCCTTATCAGCATGAGATTCTTTGCTGGGTGTCTCAATAGCACAGACATTTGGAGTGGGGATGGCAGCAGGGCCATCATTAAGGTTTTCTGATACTTTTTTTAGTAACAAGTAGTTCTCACTAGCTCCCAATTCTGCCAAGCAGCTATGTAATTTTTTCATTCTGAATGGCTTTTCTAGATTCTCAGACACACACCCACACAGAGCCATATTCCCTGTGATGCTTTGTTGCAGTTTATTAATTCAGCCAAAGCAGTTGAGAGTTAACCTAAAGAAGCAGTATATCATTGGGGTTTTTTTATTATTTTGGGGGATATTTTTAGGTTGGATTTTAGTTTCCCTTAATTCTCTCGAGCCTTTGATTGAGCCAGAAAACTCAGACTTTGCTGCAGAAACTACATTTGATGGGCTTTAGAACTTATCTGCCTTTGCTGGAACCTCTCCACGTTTTGTAAACCACAGGACTAAGAACTCCAGCTAATTTGTGGACAGGTACATTGTTAATGAAGCTGAGCCCTTCACGAGGTTTTTTTTGGTTTCTTTTGCCTGAGCAGGCTGGATATTGTCTGTTCTCACACAGCAGCTGCATGTGCAGACTCTTAATGAACCTCCTCAGACTGAGCATGCAGGAAAGGGAAAGCACTGTGAATTTGCCATCCTGGGGTGTAACAGCTGTTTTAGGCTGGAAGGAGGGGTGCAGAAAGAGGGCATGGGAGCTTGTGTTCCTCTGAATCCCCTGCTGATGAAGTGGGGAAAATCAGGCAGGATCTGAATTTGGACACTGTGCCATATCATAATCTAAGAATATTTTAAAGATTCCAAGTTACTTGGTGCCTGAAGTGTCTCTGACAGAAAAAAAATAATTCATTCAAGGGACAGAAGCCTAAAAAGTGCAACAGCTGCCATGACCTTGGGCTGGAAACTTTAGTGTGAGAGCCAAAAAGCAGGAAAGGACATGAAGCAGTCTGTGATGGAGATCTAAAGCTTGCTTAGATTGCTCAGATTTCCTAGTAGGTGCTGACAGCACAGAACTGGGGAGATAAGAGGACCTTTGTGATGTGCAGGCAGAGCTTGAGACTTTTCAGCACTGTAAAGAAAGAAAAAGTGGGGTTTGTTGTTTAGTTTTGGGGGTTTTTTTTTGTTGTTGTTTGTTTTTTCTTTTTTTCTTTTTGCACTGGCAGTTGACTAGGCTCTTGAGAAACGGGTGGAATGGAGGAGAGGAATTGCAGAAATTCTAGAAATGGAAGTTAAAGGCTGAGAATTCACGAGGACTGAAGATAGGAAGATAGGAAGAGTAAAAAAGGGCTGAGAGAAGTCTAATATTTCAGGAGGGAGAGGTGGGGGACCCATGAGATTTTCAGACTGCATAATGTTGACAGAATAAACATTAGGGAGAGCAGAATAAAGCTCAGGAAAGAACACAGTAGAATGAATTTTTCAAATTTCAGAAAGAAGAGCATTTTTCCATCTAATCTTGAAGAGTCTGGATTTAGAGTTGGACAACAGCAGACAAATTAGCCTCTAATAGTGTCATCCATGCCAGGGAAGGGGGTTTATAATTTGCTGCTGTTCCTATAGAATATTATTGTTGTTACTATTATTATCCAATATTTAGTTGTCTTTCTTCAGTGAGAGTCAAATTATAAATTCCTTGAATATTTTCAAAGTATAAAGTAACTAGAAGTGGGTTAATCTGGAGTACAGATGATATTCACTGCTCAGGGTTTATTCTGACTGACCCCTCAAAAGCACATAAGTGGACACCGAAGCCTCAACAGACAACTGCAGAACTAAAATTTTGACTGAAAACCCCCTTGTAATATGACTGGGGAAAAATAATCCATTTTTGTCCAAATTTATTATGGAGGCTGCCTTAAACAATGAATGTTTCTGATTCTTACTTGCTAACCCTGTCAAATAATTTGGACACATAATCTAAGAATATTTTAAAGATTCTAAGTAACTTGGTGCCTAAAGCTTCTTTGACAGAAAAAGTAACTTATTCAAGTTTTAGTTTTGTATTTCTATGAAATTTATCTTCAAATATTTGACTGAAGTTTTGAGACGTCTCTCTTGATTTTGTGAGATGTGAAACATTTAATTAAAATTGACTTAAAATCAAAAGAAATACATGGAGAACTGGTTCAGATAACTTAAACATGGGGCAGGGAAAGACTTTATATATTTGCATATTTTATTACTGGATATAAAAAGCAAATTTTCAAACAAATGCCAGTTCTTCTGAGCCTTCTACATTTATCTGTAGAAAGATCAAACAGAGTACGAAATTTCAGAATGCTCCAACTTCCTAAGCTGCACTAAAAATATTTTCGTTCTGGCTGTCCAATCTAAGTTACTGGAGGATGTTCTGTGATTTAATTGGTCTCTACTGGTTTTATGCTCAAAGGACAGTTTCTTTTAGATAGCTGGCAAAACTCTTGTAAGAAAAACAGCAATCAATATCTAAGATGGGGTTATTAAAGAAAAATCTTATCTTCTTTGTCTAGCTCAATTTAAATTTTTATATTTTTTCACTTTAGTCACTGAAATAATTTTTAAATTATTAATACAGCTCTGTCTGTAATTTTACGCCCTTTGTTGTTTTCTGACTTTAATATCAGATGAGAGATACTGAAGTTTAGATTGAAATCCTTTGCCATTTCCCAGACAGAATTCCCACCTACTGCAATGCCCGAACCTCTGAGAGCTGCACAAGCACTGAGCACTGGGTGCATCTTCAGAGTTAAAGAAAGAGATTTTTAATGTCTTAAACGATCTCCCATTTAAACCTTCACAGCTGCTAAGAGATGTGATCTACTAAAAACACTCTACACTGTCCAAATACACTGTTTTATTAAGTATAAATAATTTCCCAAGTGATTCTTTGTCTAGGTTTTTACTCTTTACACCTGCAGGTATCTAAAATTTGCCGTGAGTTTGCACATTTTGGGGCTGGAGTTTTCTTTATGTCCTATCCCACACATTCCCTGGTGTGACAGATCTACATACGCAAATTGTTTAGATGTCCACACCCTCAAAACTCTGAGTAATAACTCTGAGTTATTACTGATATTGATTCCTGCTTAGGACCAAGTACAGAATGACAGAATACTTCAGGTGGGAAATATCTCCAAGATCACCAAACCCAAACCCAACCTCTGAGAGGTGGTTGAGTGGGCATGGTGCTATTGGCTCCACTCATTTATTGAAGACATCCAGGGTTTGAGATTCCTCCACTTCCCCAGGCAACTCATTCCAATGCTAGACCACTCTTGCAATTAACGAATTTTTCCTCATATCCAACCTGATTATTGATTTTTACTTTTTGAGAAAAAAAAAAAAAGGGGGAGAAAGTGATTATTGAGTGATTCTTTATCTAGTGAATTCTGCCCACGACATACAGTGAATGCTTGAATAATCAGTTTTTAACAAGTGGAAATAAAGATGTAGCAGGAGGGCAAAGGAGTCTGCAGAACTTCAAATTTTTTTGGCAGGTGGAAACTCATTAAAACTGCACATGCATGAGGAGGTGGTAGATATATTCTGTACTGCTCTTGAGACAATGCTCACAGAAATATTCCTGTTTCATCTGCCTGATAAATGGTGATCTTAGAGAAGAAAGTGGTTCTTCTGCAGGCAGCTGTGCAATTCAGTGCCTCACACTTCCTTTCTCTGAGCGCTATAAAGATGAAGTCTATTGCCTTAGACATTTACAAATCAAATCTTTTCATGCCACTAACTGCTTTTAGAGAAAAGCACAGATGTAGAATCCCTGTTTGGCTCTGAAGGTAGGCCAGCAGGGCTCACCACTGCCTCATCTGAACCTGCACTCCTGAGCTCTGAGCAGCACTTCCCATGGAAAGGCTACTGCTGAGAATAGCTGTTCTTGCAGATACTGGGAAACAGCACTGCACTTAAAATAATGGAAGAGGGACAAAACTCTAGAATGCCTAACTTTGCATTTAAGTCCTGCACTTCGAAACAAAAAACCATCTGTCCATTCCCCTCTGCTCTGGGTATAGCTTTCTGATGCCACAGCTGGGCTGGGGGTTTTGAGCTGCACTGCAGAAATGTCTGACTCTGGAGGTGGGATTGCCTTTAATTTTTTTTTTTTTTTTTTTTTTTTTTTTTTTTTTTTTTTTTTAAGGGTTGGTTTGGTATTTCTGGAAGCACAGGCTTTCTTTTTCTGCTATGTGCAGACACAGCTACCAACCACAAGTTTGGGGAAGGGCTGAAGGACTGAGGAGGCTCTGGAATGGGGAGGGCCAAGCCCCTGCCTGGATTGCAGTTGTTTTTCAGCCAGTGGCACTGAACATGCACTTGCATAAAACTTCCACACACTTTAATAATTTGGAGGTTTTAATAAAAAGGAAATTATAGAAATTCTGTGGCTCTTGCTCTCTTTGTGGAAGTAGATAAACTGGTTTCTTTTCTGGCTTCAAATTCTAATGCTTCATAATATCAAACCACCAGCAGAGCACTCAATACTAAAACAACAATGTCATTTTGATATTAGTTTAATCTAATTCATGATACAACTTAAATCTCATATAATACATATGGTGGTCTTTATTTTTATCTTCTGGGAAACTCATACTGAGAGTTTGAAGCAATTCAAATCTTTGAACTGAGAATTATGTCAACCCAAAGACTGGTCAATATTGGGATAAAAGCTGATTTTTGAGCCTTCAGCAGATCTGGAATTGCTTTCATGAACTGACCTCTAGGGTTTTTTTATTTTTGAGATATAAAGATGTGAGTGGCATCAAGATGTCAGTGTATAAAGTTCTTTCCTCCACAAAAGCACAGCACGTTAAAATTTCAAGTGATAGAGGAGGCTTTTTTGTCATGTAGCAAGAAACATTCTAAGTGACTCCAGCATGGTTTTCCTCTTGTCAACAAGTTAATTTGAAGAAAAATAGCTGTGCTTCCAAAATAATAGTGTCTCCTGTCATAGAATTGCTGAACACTTGGTTCTGCTACAAGGATTTTTATTAGAGAGAAGCAAGACTAATTTACAAACATCAAGAGGCAGAATGTGATAAACCTGGCTGTGCTTGGATGTTTAGAGAATCTGCACTGTCAGTTTAGCTACAAATGTGCTGTGGCAGTCAGGAACACTTGCCAAACTTCACTGCAGCCAAAGCCCACTTTATATTCTAAAAGGATTTCTCGGTCTTTTGAGATAGACAAAGGTTATAAAGTCTGACTTGATGTAGTGTATGTCTCCATCATCTGGGTATCCCAAAAATAGAAGTTGAGGTCCTTAAAGTCCTTTGCAGCTATTCAGTTATGTGGATTAGAAATGTACACTTGAATTTCTTTCCTGTGGTGTTTTCATTTGAGACATGCAAGGGAGATGGAGGGAAAGAATGAAGCAGTAGAAAGAGATTAAAAACGCTTCTAAGCTCATCCTAAAAAGAATATTGCATCTATCCATCACTCATGTTGCCCATGAGCATTTTAAAAATTCTGAAAGTCCAACTACTTTTTGACAGTGATTGCCTATGAATGTGTATTGCAGTTAACCGCTTCATTCACTATTTTGCTGATGCAAAATATTATGAATTCATAATTGTCCACAGCATGGCTGGAGACCTACCTGAGTTTTGATAATGACAATTTCACAAACTTCTGCCAGCATAGCCCTCAGTAATTTACCTCACTTTGTATTCAGATGAAGTCTGGAAATAGCTGTAAAAACTGATAGTGTGTGCTCCTGGGTCTGCTTTTGTATGGCCCTAATTTCTCCTTTCTCCTAAAAAAAAACATATCATTATGGCCTCCCTGCCACATTTGTGAACACAAGCATCTCTCTCTCTCCTGGGTATTTTTCAGAATCTCCACATGGACTTTTTTTATCACTGTTCAACTCATAATATCCCAAGACACCTGCTCAGGTACTTCCTGTGAACCTCTAGTCCTTGTGATGCAAACAATGGCATTTACAGCACCAAGCTGGTTTAATTTGTTTCTTCTGCAGGAAATCAGAGGAGGGATTTTTAAATCTAAGGACATCTTCTTGTCTCTAGAAAGAGATGGAGCACTGGTTCCTGTGCTGCATGTAAATGAGAGGCAGCTCTGTAATTGGGAGGCTGAGCACAGGGTAATTACCATCTCTGAATTGGATGTAATGTTTATTTGAACACATATGTATCCCAGCTACAAATCAGCACTAAATTATAAAAGTCAAGGCCTCTTTGACTTGAAACAGCTGCTAAAGGCAGAAATCAAACACACAGAGACACCTGACAGAAACTCAGTCCTGGCAAGCTGTAGTGGGAGCTTTCAAACACCACTGAGTGCTTTTACCAATATTTTTGCTTTGACTTTTATCAGTGTAAAGGCATTACATGACTCCGTCTGAAAATAAAGATATCTAAGGAAGATGAAATAAGAGAAAAAAATCTATATCTGAATGTATTATTTGCCTGTTGCCTCAGAGAACAGTTCATTGCTGCAGTGCTCTAACGAGCCACTCCACGCTGGCACCGGGCTCTGACAGCATCCTTAATGAAACAGCTCTGCTCTCCCCAGCCTCAAACAGCATTTTCCTAGTGACACACAAAGGCACAGGATCTCACTTTTGATTCCACGGGAAAAGTTCGAGAGCATTCAGAAGTCCCAGCTTCAGCACGTCCAGAGAAAATCTGCCTGGGCAGAATGAACCAAGGAAGGGAAGGGCTAAGGACTTTCCAGTCAATATAGAAGGGAGATGTCACCTGAGACTGGCCTGTGGGGCTATTTCAGGGTCAGGGATCTTTGTCCTTGCTGGGTACAACAACAAAACCTGCTGGGAAGTGACTGAGGTTGTGAGAGAATAAGGGAGGGCTGAGGCTCAGGGAAAACCATGGCTGGAGTCAGAATCACAGAATGGTTTGAGCTGGGTGAGACCCTAAAGCTCATCCCATTCCATCCCCTGCAATATGTAAGGACACCTTTCATTAGCCCAGGTGCTCCAAGTCCCATACAGTCTGGCCTTGGACTCTTCACAGTTCTTTGGGCAACCTATGCTATGGCATCTCCACCCTCACAGGGGAGAATTTTCCATAATACCTGCTTCAAACTTGCTCCCTGGCAGTTTGAAGCCATTCCCCCATGTCCTGGCACTATATGCCCTTGTAAAAAGTTTCTGGATGAAAGATATCTATGCAAAAATAATTTAGTTTTTCTCCTCGTTTTCTCAGTTTCTGCTAACCTGAGATTTTCTGAGGGAGAAGACAGGAATAGACATTAAATCAGACCTAAGATCTCCCTTTTCTCGCCCTTAATGAATGCCATAAAACCCAGCCTGCTGAGTCCCTCATTATCAGGTAATCATGCTGGACCTAAAATAACTTTGCTTCTGAGGCTTTATCAGAACCTGACCTTTTCTCAAAACCTTTTAATAAATTGTCACTTTCTCGTGAAACTAATCTTGGAAAAAGACCTGGCCAAGTGTTTGCCTATGGACTTTTACTTTTGACATGAGCATGATTGGCACCTATGATCACACACACACTCTCCTTACAGCACTATTGATCAACCAGCATTTTTGTGAACCCTTAATTTTATTTTCAGCAAAACCCTTCTTTTATGATCTTTCAGTGTAACTAAAAAGCTTTGGGAACTATAGATGCAGGCATAATTAATTAAAGTCTCCTGTGTTTATGGCAATGTTTTAAACTTCTCAGTGGACACTTAGATTTTGAGAACAAATGTGTAAAGATCTCCATCTCTTTCCACGCCAGTCTAACAACAGAGGAGCTGTTTCACAGCTCTGTCCCTCCTTTCCCACTCTCTTTACAATAGCAGCCACCTTTTTTTGCTTTATACTTACTGGAACAGTTATCTGGCAAACCTGGGGACTGCTTTGTGCTTTTCTCATGTGGCAGGAAAGAGAACCAAGCCATGATTATAACCAAATAAATACCTGAGAGATTTAACCTCTGGCCAAGTACAGTCCCAGGATACATGGCATTACATATGTCTGTAAGCATCACCAAAACAAACAGAGTCTCCTCAGGAGCCTGGCAATACATCATATTGTAAATTCACAACTAAGGAGGAACTTCTGCATAATCCTCACAAACACAGGCACTGACAGGATTGCTGACATCACCCACTGCAGCCCTTCACTGCTGGACAGCACCGTGTCGTAGAAACCTCCACTAAGAGATACATCTTATGCTAAATTAATGAATTTTGTCTGACTGGTTTTCCTCATAGGTAACACTACTTCCTCACTGTCTAACAGCTAAAGAAGCCGTTTCCCGCATAAATTCATTCCAGGACATGGCATTTATACCTATTTTTTGCGAAAAATCAAGCAACAACTAACCAATGAAACAAAAAAAACCCAAAAAATACAACCCAACAATCCATCTTTTCTAGAAAGGAAGGTCTTATTTTCAGTCTCATTTATCACTTGATTCTCTTCAGAAACTACTTTGGGCTGCAGTTTTGACACATAATTGTCTCTAACTGTGGTGGGTCAGCCTCGGCTGATGACCAAACTCCTACCCAGCTCCTGGCTCACTTTCGCCTCAGCTGGACCAGGGGTGGATAAACAGGAAGAACACAAACAAGGAAGTTCAGGCATCAAGACAAAGACGAGGAGAATGTACCAATCACACCCAGTGCAGCAGCTCAGCCTTCTGCTCATATGTACAGTTTATAGAGAATTGTTATTTTAACCTGACAAACCCACAGTTACATCAGTCTTTGTTATCAGCTTGTCAGCCACCCAATAAATACATTCCATCATCTCTGGATGTCATTAGATGGTAATTCCTGCTTCATAGGTATGTTCTACACCAAGTGCCAAATATCATCATCTATAATATTCCTGGTGAAGTATTTTAACACTTTCCATGTCCCTACACTTGTGGGGGGGTTTATTACGTAGGAAGTATCTGAATTTAAATTTATATGTCCCATCCATGCAGGACATCTTCCTCTTGAAATCTGAAAATATTACTATATTTCTGAAATGTGACAACAAGACAAAGGAACAAGAATTTATCTCAAATCTCAAATCCAATTATAAAGTTTTTGAGCAGTCTAAACTACCACTGAATATTTTTTATCCTGGTCTGTTTGTGAGGTGCCCTATGATCTTGGTGGTTTAGTAGAAGTGATTTTAGATTTTTTTTTTTCATATCAGCTTTAGCTATTCAGGATGTTTCTTCTCCAGTCTGCCAGCCAGCTGCAAATGGCTTTGCAGTTGTCTCTCCATGCTTACAGATTGGCCTTCTGGGAGGGAACAGGGACTAAGTGAGAGGATGGCATTAATAACAGCTAGACAGGCTTTCCCACGTTTTGTAACAGACTCTCAATCTACAAATCTGGGCCGGATCTTTCCCCAAGTACTTCTGGAAGCTTTTCTATCCATTGTGCTGTAAATATGTAATAAAAAATTTAGGAACAATAATTTTAGCTGATTTTTTAGTTATTTTAGTGAGCATGTATATATTTTAAACTGTATCTATAACTTTAAAGTGCTTTCTAAAACAATTGTTTGAGTAATATAATCACAAACTTTTTCAGATTTTAAAGAGAAGCAGACTTAACTGTGCAGGACTTCAGCCTGCAGCAAAGCGGGGAGAAGGGGAAGGGTTGTTAGCAGTAACTGCCACTATTACCAAAATTTTCAGCTGCCAAATCCATAACACTTTAGGTCTGAAGTTTTCTGAAGGACAAAGCACAGCCCCTATTAATTTCTATCTTAAAAGTTCCATCTCCAAAGTCTGTCTTATTCTTTGATATGTAAAAACTGCAGTGCATCCAGAGTGAGGAGTTACCTGTGAAAACATGGCAATTAGTTCTGCATGAAAGCAATCAAGTCAAATTCAAGAAGAGGAACAAGCTCCTCAGTCTCAGATACTGTCCCAGAAGACCCTCCTTCTAAAAGGATGATCAAGAATACTGGGAAATGTTTTTAAACAAAGGAATATGTTATTTGAAAAATAAGAGTGGTCCTCAAACCACTCAATTTTTGGTCTAAAAGGTTTAAACCAAACAGGAGAACAAAACTTTAAAGTGTTAGGTCTGGAAAAAATGAAAATGAGCTGGAATTTGTATTCTGAAGAAGAGCTAAAGTAGAGCACGAGAAGAAAACAGCTGCTTCAGGAATACAAACACTAAATTTATGAATGTGAGAGAGGACAGTGTGATTAAGCTGTTTAATGTACTGTGTAAAGCACCAGAACTGCTGGCTTAGTATATTTAACCAGGAAGGCTAAAAAAATCCATGAATCCAGGCTGGACTAAGTTCATCAGTGGTTTACCTCCCCATTCTTTTTGATTGTTTTTGAATTATTTATTTTCCTATTCAAGCCTGGAAAACCTGTATTGCAATAGAGAAGGGCCTCAAAATTACCAACGGCAGCCCCAGCCAGTGGCAACTCTCAGGTGACACTGAAGTGACACTTGGCCCAAGCCAATAAGGTTTGCTCACCACAACAGCTACCACAGCATTCAGTTATTTTACTGCATTCTTATACATTTCATCTCCAAAATGGCTCCCTCAGAAAGCAACAAAGAGCAGAAATACTAAAACTTTACTCCGACGAGAAAATGCAGATTTAATTGCAGGAGTGAAACAAATGTAATGTCACCAGAGAAATCCAGTGACAGGGCTATAAAAGATGTGGAGAGGTTTGCCTGCCAAATTTTAACTTCACTTTCTTGTTCTTATTTTTTGTGTTCTGTCTCAAATTTCATTGTTTTAATCACCCTCAACACAACAAAAAAGTTACCCTACACATAATAATGTATAGCCTAATATAATATTGTCCATTATTTATCTATATTGTCTGCTAGTTACCCTCAAACCAGCTGCAGCAGGTAAAAGAAGAAGGGGAATTTTGCCATCCTGATTATCTATTGCTATTCTGGTTATCCTGATAGGCTCTGCAAGTCTGTACCAGTGATAGAGACCTGGATAGAATTTGGGTCTGTTAATGAACACTAGGGGAAAATGAAGCCTTTTTTCCCTAGAAGCATGTGAGTGTTCATACACACACACACACACACACACACACACACACACACACACACACACACACACCACTTTGCAGCACTGGACCAGAAACAAAACCAGATGGAATTTAACTCACACTCAAGAACAATTTCTGTCCTCACAGTCACTCACCACACACTCCTGCTAATCAACAAGAGTGAAACTTGGATCACTGAGTAGTGAAAGGGATCCATGTATGCCTGGAGGAACAAATCACTGAGAAATGGCAGACTGCTTGTGACATAAGCCAATAACTGGTCCTCTCAAGAGAAAATGCTGTGGAGGACAAATGTCATTTCTCTGAAGGGAGCAAATGAGCAAAACTCTGCTCACTGGGACTCCTTCCTGCACACTGAAGAATTTAGTTCACTGGCAGCACTGACT
This sequence comes from Cisticola juncidis, assembly GCA_013400215.1. Classification (NCBI taxonomy): domain Eukaryota; kingdom Metazoa; phylum Chordata; class Aves; order Passeriformes; family Cisticolidae; genus Cisticola; species Cisticola juncidis. The sequence goes on along the minus strand of VXBR01004752.1, from coordinate 374,333 downwards.
TACTCTGCGTTAACACATGCTCCAGTGAGAGCAGGAGAGCCTTGATGCCCCTGCCTTAAGGACAGAACAACCTTAAAGTCATTCTAAATGGAGTCAAGCCTGAAGAGACCTCATAAAACCTCCTAACAATCAAACATGACAACAATGTGCATCCTTCCCAGAGAATGGATAAACAAAATGCTCAGCAGTGAGGGATGAGCTTGCAGGCAACACAAATCCACCTCTTTTTCCACAGTCACACAAAATAAAGATCCATGGGAATCCTTTGTAAGTGCAGCTATGGTAGTTCTTGGCTCCTTCCCTCCTCAGCAGATATTCACCAATACAAACCATCCTCTTTCTACTGGCTGAAGACAAAAATCTAAAATTAAAACCAATTTTTGTGACTGTTTGCTGAAATAATCAGTTTTATTCTTTACAATCAGTCCAGAACACAAAAGAAACTGCTGGATACATTATCAGTTACACACTGCTTGCCAGTCTCAGCTATTTATGATGCTAAATTATACAGCCTAAGTACAAAACCAAAAGTTGCCAAAAATCAGGGAATTCATAAATTGGGAAACTAGAAGAGGTAGGGGGGGAGACACTTATGCCATTAGAAGCAATGGTCAGCCTCCTTCAAAAGGGTAATTCCATGTGCTACCCAATGGGTCAATAATCTATACATTTCATCCATTTGAATATAATTTTGCAGGCACTATCCTGTGAAAGCACACCTTTTTTTTTTTTTTTTGTCCTATTGCATGATTTTTGGTTGTAGGATGAGTCTCAATTTCTAAGAGTATCATAAATTGCAAAAAAACATTTTCCATATTTTCATTTGGATAGCAAATGAAGCAAGGTGCTTTTATACTGTGCCCTACTTCTTCCCGATGTATAAACTCCCTCTGTAACTACTTAAGATTTTAATTTAAAAGCTAGTCTTCTACAATTAGTATTAATTAATATGGTGTTCTTTGCATTTCCCTACCACCTTCCATGCTCTCAGTTCCAGGTTTTCAGCTGGAATGGCCTCCGCCCCACTGCAGGCTTCCTCACAGATAACAAATTTGTGGCAGCTTGCTGAATGACCCCGATGCTGTTCAGTCACTCAGAACTCCTCCATCTGTGTGTCCATCCATCCAGAGAGCCAGATGCTCTCAGAGTGCCTCACCCACCTCGCCTCATGAATCCATAACCCAAATATGCTCCTACCAAAACTGCCCTGCAGGCAAAGGCAGCCACTGCACCTGCCTCAGGTGTTTGCTTTCCTGGTCAGGTGCAGTGCTGGCTTCACAAGTCAGTTTTTCTGCTGCCAGAGATAAAAGGAGACCTGCACAGGGGGTTCATAATGAGAAAATGAAATCAGTCACTAGAAGCATTCTAAAAAATATTAATAGAAAGCAAACATTTCACCCAGAAAGTTCAGAGATCAGGCAGGTGCCATCAGACTGACAAATAAATGTTTCTACTCACAGCCACAGATCTACCACTTCCATTGGTTTGCCACTGATAGGCATTTAGGCAACTCTATTATTTTATTATTGAAATTAGATAATGAGATAATTATATAAACTTCCTTTCTAAGCTCATACATGCTCCACTGACACGGGCTGCAGAAATATTCCTGCCAAGAATTTGATTATTAAATGTGAACTTGCTTCAGCAGAAATGCAGAAATGCCCTTGATTCTTTGTCACACATCTGTTCAGTTCTTTTTTAGGTCAGCAGAAAGTTCAAGACATGGGATGTGAATCAGCAGCTAATCATTTTCCAAAATATTTGGCTTATAGATATTTCCTTAGAACAAATATTCCATTTTAACAAGGGATTTAGTTGATAAAGCTTTACTTTTATTTTCATTGTCATGCTTTACTATACACAACAGAGCACTTTTTAATGAAACATAGCAATAATATACTTACAAGTCACATAAGCCAATGTTTAATGAATAACACTTTGACAAGGTACCAATGCATCTTAGTAGATAAATTTCCAGTAAGATAAACATTCCGTCACTTAAATATCAAAGCTGCTGCCTTGAGCAGCTATTCACTGCTGGGACATCTGTGGGAGCTGAAGTTGCTGCCTACCAGCTGTTTGTTACCATTCCTCTTTTGCCAAAAATTGCCAGCCCCACAGAATGGGATGCTACTCAGGCAGCAGAATGCATGGTACCAGGATCCCCTCATCTCAGTGGAACATGAGCCAAGTTCACTCCAGTTCAACAGGTCAAGCACTTCAGGGAATCAAAAGGAATGGAAGGATTTCTTCTAGAGATTAAATGTTCAGTGTCACATACATTTTGCAACATGGTAAAAATGAATTTAATTGTCAAAATAACTGCTCCAACCCTTCCCATGGGCTGCAGCTGCTCACAAACTGCTTCAGCATGGGTCCCTTCCCATGGGATTCAGTCCTTCAGCAACAGGCTGCGGCAGTGTGGGTACTCTACAGGGCCACAGATCCTGCCTGCAAACCTGTTCCAGGGATTCCCATGGGGACACAGCTTTTCTCAGGAATGCTCCTGATCAGCGTGGGCTCCTCCAGGAGGACCTCTGCTCCAGAGCCTGGAGCAGCTCTTGCCCCTCCTTCTGCACTTCCCTGGGTTCTGCAGTGCTGCTTGTCTTATATCCCTACCCCTCTCTTTTCCAGCTGCAGCTGCTCCTGTGCAGAAACTTTGTCCCCTGTCAGCCCAGATGTGCTGCCACTGTCACTGCCAGGCTGAGCTGTACCCAGAGCAGCTCCACACTGGAGCCTTGGCTCTTGTCAGACCTAGGGCAACCTTCCAGCAGTTTCTCACAGACCCCTGTATCCCCCTCACCTCCAAAACCTGGTCATGCACACAGGATAGAGGAGACAAACACCCACATCAGCTACATTCCAAGACCCAAAGAGAGCTGCCAGGACCAGAGAGACAGAGCTGTGCCATGCTCAGTCCCCACCATCTGGAAGCCTCTGGCCAGAGGCACAAGATTTGTCCCTAGCAACTGCAGCCTGCAGAAGGTTTAGATGTCTTTGCATCTTGCAAATGCACTCTCTTTCTCACATAGCAGTAAGCCCCAGTTATAGCCTTGACTGCAGGAATATGCTGTTAAAATCATGAGAAGCTAAAAAACTCCTGTTGAGAGAGTATCCTTGATAAAGCAGCAGTGTCCTGGGTGTCAATTAGGCCTAGGGACACATGGTTTTTTTAATGTAAGACAGAATTGCTGGTTTTAGTCATACAGGTGGATTCATTTATAAGTGCTGACCCTGACATATAATTTTCAATAAAAGCTGTGCTTTTCTATCTAATTTCCATCTTTCAGCTGAGACATTAGCATTTCTTATTCAATGTTCTTCCCTCTCAAGCATTACCTCAGATTAATTGGCACTGTATAAAATAAGTTCCTGGGTGCACAATGGTAACCATGGTAGCCTCCATCCTATCTTCACAATGCATATGCAATTCAGTTCTCAGGAAAACATAATTAGTACGTAGCATAATATATTCTCTCTAAACACATCACCGTGCTATGAAATACACTAAATCAAAGCAAATGATGCCTACAACCTCCACCCAACTGGGCTCCCATCGCCGAGCAGTTACATTACAAATGAATATCCTCTTAAATAGTTTTGCTGCAGCATCCCCAACTTGCATCATGTGTTTCTCTGCCTGTGTGCCTTTGCTTTCTGGCCGAAGGGTGGCAATGTTCTCCTGACTATCAGCGGCCAGGCAGCGGAACTGTATTCCTGCAGGAATACGAACATCTCTTTCCAGCCAAGCCAGAAAGCTCTGCATCATTAACTGCAGTGCTAACTGGGTCCCAGTACATCAACGATGACCCCTTCAGGTACAGGAACAGAAATATTAAAATACAGTTGGGATTGTAATCCAACGAGCTGTGTGAAAGTACATTCACGTGGCTCTCCTTATGGAGGAGATTAAAGAGCATATGCAGCTCAAAAACTGAAGTGTTTTTTCTGTTCCTTATCACACATAATCAGGCCCTGCTGAGGGTGCCCCTGACGTGTTTGTACAGGACAATCACTGCTGGGCAGGCAGGGAGAAGTTTCACAAGCCTGACTGCCCAGGAAGTGCCACCCAGCCCCTTGAGATTTCTACAGAAGCTGATTTAACTCATTTGAGAAGACTTCTGTAATTCCTTTGGGGATTTGCCAGTTGCGAGGATTGAATTAATCTGAAACAAACATCTGCAGTGAGGCCTTCAGAGCAGAGCCACGCAGAGTGGCAGTGACACGGGACACGGTGTGCAGCTGTCACTGCTCTAATTAGTGCACCAACAATCACTGTATTTAATGGCACAAACTGGGAATAATCACATGGAGGAATAAACTGCTGCCCTTGTGCTCGACCCACTCCCATGATTACCAAACACAGTGCGTCTCACAGCCAGACATTCACACAGACTCCACAAGACACTAAAAGATAAATTATTTTTTCCCCTGGTGCTTCTAGGGGAAAAGTTACAGTAAGAGGCCTGGAGAAAAAAATCCATTTTCAAATGCCACCAACTATTACCTGTTAAATTACTATTAGCTACAAAAAGCAAAATGAGAACCACTTCTGCAGAAAACATGAGTAACACGAGTAAGGAGATGCCCAAACCTGTCCAGGATAGTTGGTACTTAACAAACATGAAAGGAATTTAATTCTTCATTTGAACACATATTGTTTTGTTTACTGAAGTGTTAAAAAGGCTGCTCTTGTTAAGTCGGGGATATCAGTGTGTCAGATAAAATGCAGACATTCACTACACCTGTGGTAAAAATTTCAGACAACTGGTTTTGGATCCCAAGTTAACCTTGCAAATGTGATACAAAGTAGTTGATTGGCAGTTGACTCATCTTAGACAAGAATTCTTAGCAATTTTCATATTTACAATATACATCTTCACTTTATCCCCTGTATGTGAGCATGAGAGGGAATAGTTTCCAATCCATACTAAAAAACTCCAAATGGCTCTAATATTTTTAAATGATTTTGGATAATCCTATTTGACCTTTCTTTTATACCACAGATATGGTATGGGACTTTTCTCCTGGCAAATCCTTGTGTCCTGGCAGTGCTGTTGTGAGGACAGAATGAACTGACAATTCCACTCACACACTGCCACCCTCATGTCCCAGGATAACACATCAGAGCTCCATTTCAGACATCTATGGCAAAAGGTAGCATGATGAGCATGAAACTCCAGCCACCCACATGCTAATGATGCATGGGCTTCTGATTCCACACATTTTGACTTTTAGATATGTCAGGGGATGGAGATAAACATTTCTGTCAAGTAACAGTGCTATAAAACAACTTTTCAGATAACAATGTCATTGATTTTAATTATACAGAACCACAGAAATGCCCTCTGTTAACACCATAACACTTAAGTAGAAATATCACATTTTCCTTTTATGGCCATTATAAAATTTATTTAGCAAAAAAATGAGGACAACTGGTAGAATGGCAGCATTTTATGTGCAAAAGCATGGCAGTGCAGGAAAAAAAACTATTTATCTTTATACAGGTGATGACATTTATTCTGTGCAATTACATTGGCTTATCTATCATCAAAGAATTGTTACATGACATCAAGTTTATATTTTTCTGAAGACAGAGCATTTTCATTGCATGTTTTGTCATCTTGTCTCATCATGTCAGCAATTCTAAGAAATGGTTTAAAATGGTCCTAATAATTGCTGGACTCACTGCAGGTATGACCTGAGGCAGAGAAGAAACGTTAATTAGTGAGCAAAAAAAGGAACAAAACAAACTAAGTTTCAGGTAGCTGAGTTTGGGAGCAGGATGATCACAAATGCTATTTGTCATACGTTTCATGTTCTGTTTCTGTTACATAAACTTGGCTTTGCTTTCTGTAAAACGCCCAGGCAAGACTATCTGTGACTGCAGAACATTTTGAACCCACCCTGCTAAAACATGGATTACTGATCCCTCAGAGTAAGAGTTTTTATAACCCATCACATGAAAGGTAAATATAGCAAGGGGGTGGGGGAAAAATGAGTTACTGGATCTTGAGAATGGTAATTAGGTACACTCAGCTGTCCCATGCCAAATGGCAGGGAGAAATCTTACAGGCACATAAGTAACAGAAATACAAGTTAAATGTCCTATTATTATCCTAAGTAATATAATCTAAGTGTTAACACTGTAAAATATTTAAATAATTTAAATGCCTTTCAACTGCTGAAAACAAATTTTCTTGGTCATTAACTGCTGAACATTAGATTTTTTTCCATTCACTAAGATTATTTAATGTTTGTGAAATTATTTGAACGTCATTTAATTACTTGAAATTCAAAATCATTGACAATTTCAGTTGCCCTTTCCAGAGAAACCTTCTGCAACTGCCAGGATACCAAATATTTACCAACCATCAATGCCTGTATATAGTAAATAAAATGTACGGATGTATGCGCTAGGAAGCAATGCTTCTTTCAAAGTCTCTGGGTTTTGGAACCAAAAAGATATGGCAGGATTAGAGAAAAATCTCAAAAGGAAAGCTGAAAGTGAAGAACCTAAAAAAAGCTTGTTCCACAGAACTGCAGTGGAAAGACGAAACAGGCAGCATTTTTTAAACAAAGGAGAAGCTGCTGAAGTTACCATGAGCAGAACTTCACACCACAGATCCTACACAGCAGCTGCTCTTTTTCTCCAAGCTGAAATAGCAAGTTGCTGGATCAATATTGCATATCCACAACTTGCAGATGCAATTCCAAGGTATAATATAATGCAAGATGCCTCCAGACACTAACTCAGAACCAGGCAATGCAGTTAAAATATCGGAGTGATTTGCAAACCAGCAAAGTTTTATGAACCACTTCAGATCACCTCCAATATTTTTGAAGTACTATGTGTATATTTATACAACAAAAGGGAAGTGAAATCAGCATGACACCAGCATTAGTCTTTTTGATGTCTGCAGCACACTTATGTCAAGACTTCTGCCATAATACACCTTAAAACTTTCTGACAAGTTGCAGACTTTCTGTACATTTTGAAAGTGTTCAAAAGCACTTATGGTGTTGGAAGATATCTTTTCTCATTTTTGGAGGAGAGATGACATTATTCTGAGAATTAAGAGATATATTCTGCAGTAATTTTCCTGGTCTGCAAGTACAAATAGCGGTCTGTGCTTGCTGCCATTACTGAGTTGATCCCTTGTGCCAAGATCTGAAAATAAATGCAGACCATGTGTTGCACAGATAAAAACTAAAGTTCCAAAGCTTGCGTTTAAAATACTTACCAAACTTTATAGTGATTTACATTCATATTTCTGGCTACATTCATGACCATGAAAATCATGGGAGAGCTTCCCAGTCAGCCTTCAGTCCAAGACTCCTTCCCCATGCTCATGAGTGTAAAATACTCATTTCTCCTAAATTTTGTTAAGCCAGCTGCCATTAAGGATAAATGGAGTAACAATTGTATGTAATGATTATACATATAACAATATATATAACAGAACTGCATGCAAATGAATGCTCAGGGAGATGAGTGGAGGCTTCTGCTACATAAAAAAAATAAGGCCTCTATTAGCAAGAGGCTGGTGACAGAAACTGCCCAAGTGACAACAAAAGGCATGATAAGAGAGTTTTGCCACCAAGGTGAGCATTACAAACTCTGGCAGCCATCACTACTGACTTTTTACTAGACCACATTTTACAATGTGTCTGAGAATCCTCTAATTGCCATCAACAATATTCTCTTAGTAGGTGCTGAAATAGAATATTCTGCTCTACACCAATAAAGTCCCTTTCAGCAGGCCAGTCAGAGTAGTTTAAAAATAGGTATATCCAAGACGTACTGTAAAATGCAGCAATGATTAACTGTGAAATAGTCACTCAGGAACCGAGTCTTTTCTTTCAGCAACCTTGGTTTACAAATCCTGTCATTTCTCACTACAGATAGGAGTTGTCATTCAGGGGAGCTGTCATTGTAGTGACATGTTGCAACATGAGCTCGGGGTAATTGTGCTGATTAGGAAACAAAATATTCATGTCCCATTTGAATGAATGGGAAAATTGTAAGAAAAATTTGTGCTTGGTTAAGTTAATAACATACTTTGTCTTCTGATGTGCTCCTGTGGGAAGTGGGAACCCAAAAGTGTGCATCACATGAACTGACTTTAATGCCTTTTCACAGGGAACTCACTGTTATTTCCAGGGTAATCACATAAAAGGTTGTTTCAAGTTCATACATGCAGTTTCTGGAAATGAGAGAAGGCAATGGATCAAGAACAACAGTGCAGTAGCTAAATACTGAAACATAGAGCTGTCAATTAAAAAGTAGTAAAAATTATGAATAGACCAATGGAAGTGTGTGAGTAACTGGGGGGCCCTTTTCCCTCCACTTTTCTGGAGGTTCCAAAACACTGGGCAAAATCTAAAAGCAAACACTATGCAAATCTGCCGTAAGTATTAGTTTATTTGCCACAAATACAGTGTACAGAATCTTGAGTTGAAACAAACTTAACAAAAATTGGACACCTGACTTTTCCTGCCAAGGTAACGATCTCTGTGTAAGAGTCCCTTTTCTGGTCAACTCCTGAGAAAGAGAAAGAAGGAGGAAAGCAGCTTACCACGTCAGGCTAAAATCCACCAGCCAGGGATAATTCCCTCTCTCCTTTCTCATTCACAATTGTGTTCATGGAAACAGATTTATTTTGTACTTCTAGTGTCTAATAACAGCTGTTATGTATTTATTGTGCCACTATCCTGACACAGTAATGTTATCCTACTTAACTCTGCGACTCCTTCTGACATAAAAACGCGCCCACCATGACATCCTCTAATGCTGTAACAAACTGGCAGTGACCTGGGGCTCCACGCTCTTCCCAGTGCTCACTGCAATCGATTTAACCCCCCGAGTGCTAATGGGTACAAGTCATTCCAGGATAATTGCTAACAATCCTAGAAACCCCATCAAATAGGAAATGCCCCATTCTAATGACAATATGGGCAGACAGCTTTGCTTTCAGACAAGAGTATTTGAAGCAGCCTTGCTCTGTCATTTTATTCCTCACCTTAGGAATATCTTTCAGACACTCTGAGTCCGTTTCAGTTCTAGAGCACACCGGATTTAAACCAAACATCTCCAAGTCCCATTCCCACAGAACTGCCCTCACCTTCTGCTGATATCTCCACTGATTTCCTGAGGCTTTGTTAGAATTCCTGATTCACCCATCATATGGCTCCTCATACAGACCCCAAATGGTGGGCACAGACATGATTTTCTTAAAACAATTCTCCAGCATTATCAAGCTCCACAAATTTCACCATCTTTCTAAATGGATTTGACTGGGGAGGGGTTGTGCAAATGGGAAGAGACACTAAAAGCAAAATGGGCTTGTTCACAATCCCTATCTCTTAGAATCCAAGAAGACTCATTTTATGAAACTTTGTCAGTGTCTGGTCGTTTTCAAAGACAGATGCTACACACAGCTAGAAAGCTTCATTTGTTTGTAGCAAAAGGTTGTTAAGCATAAGAAATTAGACATTTCTAGCAGTTATTTCTTCTTCTCCCTAAATACCCCTTAAGACAGAGTTGAAAAAGTCAAACTCTTACTATACACATGAATTCCCTTGCAAAGTTCCCTAAGGTTCTCATGAATTTTCCTTTTTATATCCAAAACATCACTTGTTTGTAACCTGGTACAGTGAACTGGTTTAGAGTTTAATTTAAAAGAGAAAAAAAGTGAGGGGAGGAACATGGGGCGAATGGAGCTAAAAAAAAGTATGTTTGGAAAACACAGTCAATATTAACCACAGACAGTTTAGTTCATCTTTTCTTCTGGGTAGGCAAAAAAACTGGGAAAAAATAGCTGAAATGCTTCTTTCAGCCATATTTTTCCATGATCTGCAGTTGTTATGTCACACAAAGTGGTACTTGAAAGAAATTTTACTTGTATTAAAAATGAAAAGCTTATGTCTCTCTTATTCAGGCAAACACCCTCATGGTTCTGCAGGCATAAAAGTATTTGTTTATTCGAACTTGTTGCCTATTCTGTAAGTTTTTATAACCTTCTAAAATATGAAGTAGCACACTGTGTAATAGCTTCTCCAGTTTTCTCTGAAAATCCTTCCCAAATAGTAGCTTAATCTCTTTAAACACTTGTCCAACATTCTCTGCATGCATTGACACCATGGAATGTCTTCCAATAATAAAGAAAAATAACAGCATGGTATTTATTTTATTCTTCACTTCCCCAGAGCTCTAAGTCGTATTTGCAAGATAATGATTACTTCATGAGCGATTAACCCATCATGTGCTTAAGACAGACAGAAGCTGTTTATTCTGCATTTTTATAGCCAAAACAGAAAGGGTGGGTTTGTTTTGGCAATTTCATGCTGATTACTTTTAGTATTAATATGAAAATCTTAAATCAGTGGGAAAACCCTGAATATTCCTAAAGGCATCAGCCACAGAGGAATATGTCAGCCTTTTCCTTCAATAACAAAATGAAATAAAGCAAGGAAACAAGCTGGAATGAGCATGTCATAAATATTTTTCAGAGGAGACACTCTTCATACATTATTCCTCTCCTCACACAAATTGACTGATAGGCATGAAGTGGGCGAGCAGTAGGATGCCTACTCTGATTCCACTTTGATTCTCTGAGATTATTTTGCTCTTACAGGAACAGCTGAGATGAACACACAGGATTTTGTTTGCTTCCCAAATGAAAGCTTGTCTTTCTTGAGCTTTCTCCATGACAGAGTCAGCAATCAGGCTCTGGCTGTGGGCAGAGCTTTCTGTCCAGGGCCAGTGCTGGCAGTACTGCAGCACAACCCAGTGCTCCCTCTCGGCTAAATCACCACAGGAATTTGGATAGACATAATCCAGCCATAAAAGGACATATTTGAAAATAAACCATTTGGAGGAGTTTCTCATCTACCTGTAAAACAGTAGATAGAAGCCCAAGAGACCATTTAAAATAAGACAGGGACATCCAAATTGGGAACATCTCAATATTAGGAAGATCCACAATTCATTTTTCAAACAAAAATACCAACCTAAAGACACGCTTTTTGAAAAATAACTGTGTTTCAGGGTCACATAAAACTTTGGAATTTGGTTTCTTTACAGTTATTGTAATCATAGCTCCAAGTCAAAGAGCATGAGCTAATTGAGCTCAGAAGGAAATATATTCAGCTCCATCCCTGTTGAAGCACTGTTGCCTTCTTCATGCTGACTTCTATTTAAACATGGAGAAATTACTGTCTTAAAAAAAGAAAAAAGAAAAGTGAATTTGGAACCACTTGGGATCAATGGGATCAAAAAACAGCCACTACTTCTTAAAAAGAATTGGTCAGAGGAGAATGGAATCAAGGGTAAGGCAGCAGGGGTAAGTCCTGGGCAGAAAAAAGAGAACGCTCATGAAATTTGTAGCATTGCTTCAGTCACTACTCAGACACTAGGCAAGAAAGAGATTTGGGAGGTAGATTGTCAACCAATATTACCTCAAACAGTGCCAGTGCAGCTGACTTACCCAGGTTTATAGGGGCTTTTGATCTCAGAGAATGAAGGATTTTCAGAAATCCTTTAAGTTCCAAAAGTGAGAGGAAAGTGATGCAGCTCAGGCTGACAGGGAACACTGACATGGAGCAGAAACCATCCTCAGTACAGGGAGAAGCACAAGCACAAACCAACACAACATCCCAAAAAGTCCCAATAACTGCAAAAACAAGCTATTAACCACCACATTCAAACCAGAAGAGTTTCCTTGAGCCTCCCAGCTCTCTGGTACCAATTATTGTCCACTTACTCTCCAGGCAACCATCAGGCTGCACTTTCACGTGAAGGCTTTTTAAACCTGCAAAACTGAAATCCACAGAGAGTTGGTATTTACTGCTGCAAAATACCTCTTCAAATCTTTCAGCAGGAAGTATTTAGGGAAAGAAATCATCATTATTTCATAAGGAAATCAAGCTAACATGCAATCCTTGTTCTCACACAGCCTTTCTTGTCTCCACTCTCTTAGAAAACTTTTAAATCTGAAAAGCCAGTCAGCCTTATGTTGTAAGGATTAGTTCTAAAAAGAGAGCAACATAAACTCAGAAATGAAAAAAACCTCATTTCCACTGCCCTTGAAAAGAACAGAGAACTACAGAACTATTTTTGCCCACAAAGCCTAAAAAAAGGGATAAAGTTTAAAAAAAAAGGATCAAATAATTTAAAATCAAATAGATATTTCTATATAGAAAAATATACTGAAATAATCACAAACAGGAACAAAGAAGATCCTCATCTCTTCTTGACTCCTGTAGTTTTAGAACTCATGTCTTACTCTGAAAATTCACATTGACTTCTGGCACAAAGGACTCCAACCAACTGTTAAAAAAAAGTCTTGGTGAAAAAAAACCTTAATATTTCAAATTAAAATGAATGAACATACCACATTGAAGCTTTTTTCAAACATTATGCAATGGCAGGCTATTTAATAAAGTTGTCATTTCTTCTTTCTTGAATTCTTCATTCCAAATCTTCCATTTTGGTTACTTTGATATGTTTTATAAGCACAATGAGCAGTTTGAATACAAGAAGAGAACACAAATGGTGAAGGATATTCTAACATATCAAATAAAAATTAAAAAAAAAAATCCTGACATGGAAGATTTTTTTTTGTAAAGTTGCAAATCCCAAGGAAAGTCTGGATAAACTCTGCTCTCTAGACCACAAGCTCTCAATGCATTTATTTGCCAGTTTGTCACACATCTTTTTTTCCTCGCATTTTTCTACAAAATTAGGGTAAAAAATAAATACTCAACAGGAGGGTCTGAGTCTTTAAACAATATTCTGTGTCACAGCTACACTTTAGGGTTCTTTTTATGCACTGTAAATACAATTTCTGGTAGTACTTAAAATATTAATTCAAATCAACAAGACTTAAGGCACCTGTCAGTTCAGATTTCTGAGCAGCATTTTGGCTGACAGCAACTGTACACTACTTAAAAGTCGGTTTAATGCGTAAATAGTGAAGAACAATTTTTAAGAAAGTCACTGAACTCCTGCTCTACTGGAGACCCAGCCAAGGCATTAATTAGAGGTATTAGAGGAATCAATTTAATAAGATGCCAGTCCAGTGAGGGTTTGGTGAATATCAGACTTCCTCTGCCCAGCAGCTCACAGTAATTACGGCCTCCTCACTCCTCCAGAGAGGAGGTTCAGAGTTCACACAGCACAAAACCAGCACCTCCTACACGCTATTACTTGACAGCAGAGGGAAAGGAGAAAGCTGCTGGATGTGGAGTGCTGAGAAAGAAATGAGAAATAAATCCTGGGCTGGCTGATGGTGCTGCAGAGCTTTGCTCCACGTTTATGGTGGAAGTGGGGTGAAGAGAGGTCAACGTTACCAATACAGCCCTCCTCGTGTCCTCATTTCAAGGAATTGTCACCCCTGCATGTCATGGCTGGACATCCCACAGACACTGGGATGTGGGGATTTCCCACAACCTCAGGAGAGATTTGATCAGGCAATAATTTTGCTCAGAGAAGTTCCGCAGCCTCTCACATTCATATCTGCATGACAGATGAAGCAGCACATGGGAAGTTTGAGACAGCATTTCTCAAAATGGTTTTTGCTCTGCTTCTAACAATCCTTCCCCATCAGCTCTGCCAGCACAATCAAAGGAGGGTGGGCCACAGCAAGGCCAGATCTGCAATGACAGAGACAAAGGGGACAGGAGCATCAGGAATGTGGTGCTGTAACAGCATGGAATCCAACTGACACGCTGACTGTAACAGACACACGGCAGATTTTTTAGTTAAAAGTCTGGAATTAGAGAAGGCAATAGTTATATATGATATGCAGCTAAAGGATTACTGAAAAATGTTAATTAAAACATTTTACCCCATTTATTACTCATGCACTATCCATAATTCATACATCTTGGAGAACTCAGACTAATTCTACCATAATGATGTTCTTAAAGAGGGCTGATAATTGGGAAATATAATTCTTAGCAGAACTTTGGGGGCTGAAGTTACACGATGAAAAACAAAATACCAAGGAACTCAGATTTTTAGATACTGAGCTAATTTCACAGAAAAGAAAGCTTGCATATTTAGCAGGAAGCCATCAAAATTCAAAATAGAAGCCAGCTTGAAATAAATGATGTCTTATTTTAGTAAGCAAATTTTGTTTAATTGCTCTTCAGAAAGGAATTCAGCTTGTAATGGAAGATAAAGTTTTCAGTGAGCAGCGCATAATAACAAGCATAGCACAAACATAGCACAATGAAAACCATTCCCACCATGCATAAACTCAATCCAGAGAGTTGTGATTCAAAGGTATCAGTCATCCTTACTAAATCAGGGCAAAGTTCTGACATGAAATCTGAACTGAATGCTTCCCTGAAGGACATTCAAATCCTTCTATAATACTTAAACCCAATTCACTACCATGCTATTCCCATTCTGAGCCTCTACACTGAAATCAAAGAGCTATTTTAATTATTGCAACATAAATAAGTGTTTCAGAGAGCCGGGGCCCTTTGGAGTGGTTTTGTGCCCAAGTTAACAAATGCAGCCAGTGGAACTCAATCCTCTCAGATCTCTAGACTGCCACAGAGAGCAAAACCAGAGATTTTGCCTTCTTATGGGAAAATTCTGCCTGGCTGCCATCCTTCCCCAGCTCTCTCCCTGCTAAGAAACAATTGATCTGTCAGAGCTTCAAGATGGGCTGATTAAACAATCCCAGGATTACAAGGATTACATCCCAGAATCTCCAGTCCACTTCCTTTCTATCCCCAGTTTCACACAAGCTGTTTAACATTTTCTGTGCTTTTGTTTGTTTGTTCTGAAGTTTGTATTTCCTCATTAGAGACATCTGCATTCCTAGGGAAATGTGCACCTGATTTACATATTTGTTAAATCCAGGAATATAAACAGTTTCCAGCATTAGTACACTGACAGAATGTCATGATGTAAATAATGCAAGAGTCTCACAATGATTTCAACACATCTCTCTCAGGCTAATTTGTACAAGTGCTCTGCATTGTGGCTTTATTAAGAAACTTACTTTCATGCAAGCCAAAAAGAAACAGTTACAAAAAAGAAAAAACGTCTTAACTTAGAACTTTGTCCAATTTCTTAAAAAGAAAAGAATTAAGTAAGTGAGGGGAGAACATAATAAGTCAAGTGAAAATTTTAAAGAAATATAGAATTTCCATTCCTTGTGAACAGTGCTCTGTTGCTGCCGGGTTTGCAGAGAAGCCTCTTGAGAGCAGAGCAATCAAACCTCAAGAAATGTCATTGAGTCACACAGCATCTGAAGAACTGAGAGCTGGATCCATCTAAGAGTTCCAAGCTCAAATGAGCTTCAGGTATTGCACTATCTCTTCTGTGGTCAGCCACAGAGAAATCAGGAAGAATTCTCAAACAGACAATAACACTCAGTTTTAAAGACAGAATTGTCTGTGGCATCCACTGACCTCGTGACTTTCCTCCTTGAATTCTGTTTCTGCAATGTTGTTTCGTGGAAGTCAAATCACACCTTAATTTCCATGGGTCCACAAATGACATGCAGCTTCAGAGATTGTTTGCTTAATGGAAAGAAAAATAGTTTTCCCTTCTTTTTCTGTCTTTACTGCTGTTCTCCTTTGAATACCGAAAGAGCTCTAGTAAAGCCCAGCACCATCAAATATTTGTTTGTAGGTAAAGAAGCTGCTAAGAAACCCATTGAGATTAGAGCAAGAAGACAGGTGAGTGACTTCAGTTTACTCTCAAGCATGTCTATTTTAGGAGATGCATCATCAAATATTCTCACTGCATAAAGGGCAAAAAGTTCATCCACCTTTTCCCCAAAACTGAAGATTTCAGCCCTAGAATGCTTATGGGAGAGGTGGGAACCAAACACGTGGCTGTAATTCTGCAAAAACATTATTTGACCTTCAGAGGTTAAAATTGCACAAGTCACAGCACCAAAGCCCCTGTTCTGAAAATCTCCTCCCATCTTAGTTATCCTTACCCCTTAAGAAGGGGACATTAAATAAAGTTGACTCTGTATCCTCTTACAAAATAAAAAGCATACTTGCTTTTTCATAAAGTAATAACAATAACTTTATATAGCATCTATGAATATAAATAAGCACATAATCATTATTGCTAAATATAGAAGTACAATTTTTTTATTTTATTTTATTTTTTGTATCTTTTCCCCTGCAAAAAGAGAAGTAATTTAAAAATCAGATACTGCTACGAACATATTGAAAATATTTTTATGTCATAAACACAGTAATACAAGTCTGGCTCTGAATATTAACATCTCAGATTCAGGATTTTAAATCATGTGTACAGTATGTACACAAGTGAAAACTGAATATTGTTGCTTAGAAGATTAATCAAAAACAGAATCCAACTCAGAAAAACAACCAAAAAACAAGACGTGCCTTCAAAGATATTTTTCCTCAAGAATCTCTAAATCAAGCTAAACATGAAAAATTATGTCAAATACAAATACATCAAGTTAAATCTGAAATATGACAGATGAAACCACCAAAAAATACCCAGATGTGGTATTTCTTCTGCTGGTAGACTATAAAACTGTTGAGCCTTTGCTTAGAAGACCTTTACCCCCATACTATTTGAATGGCATGTGATGCTTTTTCCTTTTCCAAGAAGCTCAAGGGCATTCTGGCAATCAGAGTATCCTGTAATTTGTGCAGACAGGAAGATTTCCATGCCAAAGGCAGATCAGTACCGTGCTGGATGAGACAAGGAGCTGGTGGCTGGAGATGGGAAACCCAAGAGTGGAGCTCGGAATTTATCACTGGATTTATCTTCTAGAATCACCCCCTCCAGCTGCTGGGGGAAAGGGGCGACTGTGGCACCGGCAAAAGAAACAGAAGAAATAGAGTTAGAATCACGGAAACGTAAATTTACAGTGGTAGGTTTGGGGCTGTAGCGAATTTTCTTGGATTAAATGAACAATAGGCTCCTGAAGGAAAGAGCAGAAGCCCAGGGCAAACAAAGGAAGACATATGCCTTTGAAAAGTCTTGGGAAATGGTTCTGTGGAATTCAAAGTACTGAGAACAGCAAGGTCCTCTCGTCAGGAAATCATACAATATCCAGCCAAACTAGATTTATAAGTAAAAGTGAGATGAGATATTATTGTTATGCCAACATCCATCTCCTCTCAGGTACTACAGAGCAAGGCCATTACATTTGCCATTGCTTTATCTCCAAAACCACAGAGTATGTCAAAGCTCCCATGCCAAGGACAATTCATTTCTTATGTCTGATCTAACTGTACCTAAGGATGCTTGGGGTTAATGATACACAGAAACCATTCTCTTCTGCTTCCAAACTCGTGATTTGCCCAGACACAAAATCTGCTTTTCAAATTATTAAACATAACTTGGATACTTACAAAGTTGAAAGAGTGAGCCAATTTATGGTGGCCAGTCTCCACCATTTTGCTTATCTGGAAACAGACAAACAAACAAAACCCCACAAACCCCCATTAGTTATATTATTTATATTACTAGACAGACACAGGAAGAACAGCCCACAGCTGAAAGTCAGGCCCTTTTGGATGCAGTTTGCTTCGTAAAACTGGTTTGCCATGATGTGCAGATAATGAGTAATTTCAATACTGAGAATCTGCCATCTCAAAACACACTTGCCTTCATGTTCCCATTTAATTTACAAAGTCTCACCTCCTGTAAACAAATGCATCCAATGTTTTCTCGCTGAGCCTTCCTCTCTCTGCCTTAGCATTTCTTGCCTTGCAAAAGAATTTGCCCATTTTTTAGTTTTGCTCGGTGTTTTATAAAGACAAGAGGAATTTATAAGGCAGATTTACAGAGCCAGCAGTCAGGTGAATTTCTGCTGGTGTGTCAGCTGAACATATTTTCTTACCCTAATGTCTGTGGAGTTGATAGCTGCAGTCAGGTAACAACAGAAAAGTAACAGCACTGGGAGGCATATGAGCAACCCAGGGAAGTTATGTCTGTTTAATGGGCACAGGTTGTCCACTGTGAAATTATTTTAAAGCATAATTCACAAAACAGTGAGTCACTGGGTGAGGAAGCAGCCAGCTCTGGTGCAGAACAGCTCCAGAAAAGCTGCTGTCTCCTGAGTGAAAGAGGTGAAAACTGGAACATTGACTTAGCAAATGGATGCATGAACACATGTCCCACAGATGCTGGGACTCTGAAGGCTGATTTGCAGCTAGAGCTATGAAATGCAGAATTTCAGATGAATTTCATTACCTTGTAGGTTACAGAGAGCCAAGAGCAAATGACTACTTACTGAACAGCAATAGTGGCTGCAGAGTTGGATTGTACAATACTCATTTTCATTAATAATCATCCTGCAAGTAATTTGAATGTTAATGAGAAAGCAAAGAAATGAGTTCTCAGAGTAGGCACACTGTTGTCCACTTGAAAACATCAATACTGCAGAAGCCAGTGCAAGCATTCTCTGCTAAGATTTCAAATACTATAAATATTAATATGCCTTATATTACTCACTAAATCACACATGATTAGGGAAGTCAGCATTTTGTGTTGTAAATATATGTATTACATATAGAGCTAAGAAGGTTTTACAGAATTTTCTTTCTTTAAATGTACAGCTAGAGCTGCTAATATGCCTGCCACGATAAAAAAAAACACATTCAATTTCATGTTTTACATGAAAATCTTATCTTTTTATGCATTATTATACTGCATGCAGGTAAAAGGATGTTTGAGGAAAGTATTTTTAAAAATGCAGCCTTATTTCCCCCTCAATTTTGCCTAAGTTCCTGTTGCTTTGTTTTCAATTCCTTCCTTACAGGAGAAAATTAATTAGAAGAGAGACCAAGCAACATGAACAGCATGGTTTACTGTGAAAATGGGCAAAAGCACTGCAACAGTTCTTTATCATTGCTCATTCTTCCAAAATGACAAATTTATATAACACCACGAAGAGCTGACTGCTTCCTATCCCGTTGTACTGACAGCTTTTGGCATCAGCAATTATGACTCAATTTCAAACACCCCAGAGAGAGCATCTGAGCGTGAGCACCAGAGAGGGGCCAGCTCATTTTTAATCAGCTATTAAGCATAACAAAATGGCATTTGAGTTCTGCCTGGTCATTCTTCACCTTCCAGATTATCTGAAAAAAAAAAAAAACCAAAACATAAAAACAAAAAACAAGCTAGTAGGCAAATAAGAAAGGCTCAGAAATGCAATTAGAGCAGAGAAGAAGCAGAGTGAAAAAGGCTGAGCAGAAGCAGTGGAGAATGGCTACTGCTGTAAATCTTGAAATGACAGGATGCTTATTCCAGATGAAGTAGCTCTTACTTCCACTAAAACCAGCCATTTATTTCTCATGTATCTTTCCAAATAGGATAAACTGGAGGAGGGAAGTTGGTAAATTTTATCTGCATAATAATTCAGGCATCGTGTGACAGCGTATTTCTCACCAGCTTCCCAAACTATTTTACACCCCACAGAAGCTTTTCCTGTAAATAAAACTAGAAATACCAATGCTGATCAGCCCCAAATCAAATGATTTGTGAGCAAACAAAACAGATTTGTGGCAATTATTTTTTCTCTATGTGAATTAAATTTTCGTTTTGCTCCCCTAAAATACAATAAGCATCTTCCAGGTTTTTCAGTCTTGGGGTATGCAGGTAGCCTAAGGGACAGCATGTGCTAATTGTCTCCTGCTACTTGCATTTTCCTTATCAGCCATCTGACTTCTTAGCAGACAGCTATCAGGGCTGCTAATGTCATTCATACTCCTAAAATATATATATAAATATCAATATTTCAATGCAACTGTTAAAAACTATTCTTTTGCAAAGTAGGCTCTGTTAAATGAAATTGCCCTTTTAATTCTGGGTTATTCTGGGGTCTGTACATTTCATTCCAGTGAAAGTTATGTTGATAACACCATTTTATGTGGGATCACTTAAATTAGACCTTTTCCACAGGATAATGGGGTGTAGTGTTTGTCCACAGATGGTTACACAAATTCAGAATTATTTATCTGGTGGTAGTGAGAGTAAGAAAGGTGCAGTTCATCCACAGGGGAAAGTATTGCATCTTTTTATAAGCCTCTGACTAATAATTCTCTTTAAAGTTCTGATCAACTTGAGCAATTGGGACTTCACACAGTGACATCCCCACTGAGTAAAGATTAACAGAATTTTCAAGGAGCAGCTTCTGGCATAGTTCCATCATAGCCAGGAAATAATGGCACAATACTTCCTTCAGCTTAAACTGTTTATCTTGCTCACACAAAATAATTCCATGAGGCACGTTGGGCCGTCTTTTCTGATTTAGGGATCCAGCCTTCAGAAGGAAAAAGCTCAAAGAAAAGTGGTTTTGGAGTCAGACATTCTCACAACAAATGTTCACATTGTTGTCCTCAAAGGGTTTTCCTAAGCTCCTGTCCTACATCCTTTGAAAATTCCTTGTCTTGCTTGGAGTGTGTTAGCACAGCAGAGTGCTGAGAATGGGATTCTCTCATGGTTCACCCATGGGCCACCAAAAAGGGTAGAAAAAATAAAACCCCCTCACACTAAACTGTACTGATAGAAAATGGAACCATGCCGGGCACTGAAAAAATCATGCCAAGGAGGTGATAAAGCAGGGTTTCATTGTCTCCTTTTTCTCCCCAAACCCATTCATTGGTTAGAGACTCATTAACAGATGACATCTAAGCCAAAATTCTGCCCTCAGCCATTATCTCCAAGAGAAAATATGTCAAGAAGATTCATCTGGACAGATTCTCTGCAGGAAGGCGCAGGGCAGGATAAAGCACACCCCACAGGAGACATCCTACAGAGTTCCTACAAGTTTTCAGCAATGTTTCAGTGTGGATAAGGAACTCCTTCAAGTGAATGCACCTCCCACCCCCCTGAAGGTACAGCTTTGCAAACCTGTAACTACAAGGCTGGGAACATAATGAGCTCCCTGCAGACTTCTGCGGAACACATGCAGAGGGATGTGCAAAATAGAAAGTAATATTGCTAATTAGGCAGGGAAAAAGCCTTGTAATTCTCATCCCCAAGCAGCTGGGCACTCCCCTTCTACCTAGGGCAGCAGAGTGACCTTGTCCCTATAAAGCCTGGCCCTGCTGTGGAAGAGCTGCAGTGCACAAATGCTTACACTGCTTTCTGAAACTCCACTTTTAATGCTGCTGGGAGACCAACGGCCCTTTTCAGAAACATTCTCTGCTATCTATCCCATAGATGGGAGCTTTCCAACAAGTGTCCAGCTCCTTTATTGACAATTCTATTGATGGTTTAATAGAAGAAAAAGAAAACAAAGATAAACTGCAGTTACACATGTGGCTGTTTCCTGTACCACATTGATCTGGGAGTGGTGAACTCATCAATGGCACTCAATCTGCAAAATCAAGTTACTGCTACAGTCCCCAATGATCACCTCTTTCCTGGAACTCTTTGCAGTTTATATTTTAACAATGTACCTTGTGCTGTTAAGGTTACCTTTAATAAATGAGGTTTAGTTCAGGCCATCTTAAGTTTTGTGCTGAAATATAAATTCAGAAAGAATTATTAAAACACAGAGTGACCACCCATAGCTGAATAACCTCTATGATGAGGGACTGGGCAGGAAACAATAACCCATCATAAATACAACTTAATTGTGGTAAAATATTGAGAGCTTCCTGGAAGTTGTTAGGGAAAAAGTGTTTTTAGTTTCTCTGGAAATATCAATGCATTCAAGCCAAACTTTCCCACAGAAACAGAAATCTCATAAGATGGACCATGCACTAACATCTTTTCACAATAGCCCAGCTAGATGTTTCTAGATCACTGTAATTTCCTTGTTTTTTGTGGCAAGAGATTTTTCCCACATTAAATGGCAGAGTCGCCAGCACCCTACACCTACTCTGGCCCAGGAATCTATACATCTGTCCTGCCTCAGTTATCTCTGCTCATTAACATGGTCAGGAAGCTAGGCATCACTTAAAATCGTGGATTTACTATGAGTTGGAATAGAACATTTTTTAAATGTTAGATTCTGCAGGCTTGAAATTAATTTGGAAATCAACTCCAAAAAGACTGCCATTGTAGTGTATTTCTCTGACTGTAGACATTGATATATTTTTGCTAGTGAATACTTAAACAGAAAAATAAAACATTTATAACTGAAGGGTAATAAAGTTACATAGCTGAATAATAAGATTTAACATTAAACTTGATCAGAAATTTGAAAGCCTCTTACTTATTTGTGTTTCCTTGAGCAGTAAACTCAGCAGTGGACTGCAAGAGGCTCATTTAAAGAAAGACACACAGAACCTGACTAACAGAACACACATTTGACTAACAGAAAAGGGAGAAAAAAAAAAAAAAAAAAAAAAAAAGGAGAAAAAAATAAAAAAAAAAAAGGAGAGAAACATTGAGAAAGCAGCAGCAGAAAATCTTTCCCATTGTAAATTCTAGTATCAAAAGTCAGGCAGAGTCTTGCAGCTCCTGAAGCAAAAATAAGCAAATGAGAACCATAAGACAAATGTTCTAAGCTGGAATGCATCTCTCACAGGTAATTCTCTGAGAAAATTTTCTGCATGTAACTTCTTCTTTCACACATAATTAAGAGCTGTCAGAATTCAGGTAAAGAGTTGCTGGAAGTGGGATAGTGGGAAGATAGTAATCTTCCACCGGGAATAGATGCAATAAATAGTAAAGATCTTTCAAGAAACCTGCCTCGAGAACAGAACTGCTGCCTCTGTCACCTTCCACAAGCACATGGAAATTCGCTATGGAAATTTCACTCAGAAACAAGGAAAAACTTTGCTGGATGGTGCTGTGCATATCAATGTGTGTTAGAGCAAAAAGCTAGAGATTACAAAAGAGATTCAGACTAACTGAGTCCTTTGTAGGACTGGGTGAAGGTGCCATTAAAAAGGCTGGCATCTCCCAGCAAGTCTTTCTCCACTTCTCACTTGCACCTCGTTTTTCACCAACATTTTTAAGGAACAAAATTGGTGAATTCTCTGTAAAGAAGCATGATTGCATTTTATAAAGTCAAAAAATCTACATGCAGTATTTTTGCTTACTCCCTTGCTTTTTCCACCTCAAACACCTGTGAGTATCTGCCTGCCCATGATTTAGCACCATAAAGCATGTCTGCTGTCCTCCCTCCCTAACAACAGCACTCCCAGTCGTGTGTAGCACCCTCGGAGGGCAGTTCCATTGTTATTCTGAAGAGATGTGTTGGGAGGGATGTGTTTCCCCCCAAAGACCAGCAGCTCCAGTGGAAATTTCTCTAGAAGATGTTTAGCCCAGGTGGGAATGCAAATGCATCACACTCTCCTTGTTCAGAGTGAAATTCCTCACTGTTTTCTCCAGAGAATTGCTGGAAGCCTCAGACATCAAACTGTTGTACAGAACCAGACAAAAGTACAATTAAGATGTAATCCTTTGAAAGATGACCCCTGAACCAACACTTATACATGATTTTTGCCTGCTACAGCTAAATGGGCATTTATCAAATGCCGTAGAACACAAAAAGGAAAGTGATGAACACCTCATGCAGAACAATTGCATTTTCTCCTCTCTAACAAAGTAACATTCATCATCTCCTTCCTTCCCTGCCACATTCTGCTATTTTCTCCAAAAGATGCATTTGAAGTTGATCATTTTGCTTTACCATTTTATCTGTCAAACCACTCAAGAGAAGTCAATAATCTACTGGAGTTCACTAATGTTTACATCCACTTTCTTCTACTTTTATCAGCCATATTTACAGTGATTTCAGCAACCACATTCTCTCACTCTCTAAGTGATGCATTTGTTCACTTCCATCAATATTGAGGTTAATTTTTTTCAGCCTCGTTTCTGCCCCACATAATGCTGTCACACATTCCTCCAGGTGCCTTTCACTGGCAAAAAGTATGAACATGGGACAGCCACGAGATAAAGGTTCACAGAGGTCTTATTCTTCAGGGTGAAATTCCCATGGCTGATATTCTTACAGTGATCTAGGATAGCCTTGAGTTATAGCCACTTGGTTTTGCTGAGAAGTGGAAATTCTGCTGATCTTCCCCCAAAGATCCAATTAATAGTTGTGTAAAACTACTTTGAATGTATCAGAGATAATGCCAAGAACAGCAGTAAAGAGGAGAATGGAGTTTTGAAAAAGACTTTTTTTTATTTCTTAAGAACTGTTAATGGAAAAAGCCTGATATGCATCCCATTCCCAACTAGCACTGAAGATGCTTCTGTTACAAGAATTTTTCCTACCATTTCTACACTACTGAAAGTTTTCTGTTCTGCTGAATAAGAATAGATTTTTTTGATGAGTTATCCTATTTATAACTTCCCCTCATGGTCTTGTAGGGCACATGCCTCAAATTATCAATAATTATGTTCCCATTGAAAATCTCTGTTGACCTCTGGGGATATTTTCAAGGCTTCTAAGATAAGACATCAAGCATATTTTTAAATTTTTGTTTCATAATTGAGAACTTAAAAAACCGAAACCAAATTCAGTTAGGAGTCAACTCAGTTAAATTCAGCTTGAAACACATTCTTTTAGGATCTCTGCAGGGTCTCAATATTTCAACAGCTTTGTCTATAGAGCTTGGTGCATTCACAAAAATAGTTCAGAAGATTTAGTACTATTTTTAAAGAGTTAATCTCCACATGAAACATTCTTACCTGGTCTTCTATGTTAGTGTATAATTGTTCAACTTACTTTAGACTGTAGCATTCCCTTTTCCCCACCCTATACATCAAAATTACACTTTGTACAAAGGTGGTTTGAGGTACAAGGAAGTTTCATTTGAGGTAAATTCCTGGGAGAAGCCAGAAAATGTAAAGAGTTTAATCCTAAACTACATTTCTTGGGAAGAGGAAGAGAAAAGGGGAGGCATCATGAGAATGACTGGCTGCTTCCCACACATCATTAACAGGTTCTGGTTCCTTATTAAAATATCTGGGAGTTGTTTTTAATTTGTGCCCTCAGCCTGGAGAGATTATGTTCACTAGCACCTGCCAAAAATCCTCGTACAGCAGAAGCCACTATTTATTAACAAACATAAAGGGAAGCACTGATGTGCAGAGCAGTTCTGCCACAGAAAACACTGGTTAAATGATGCAGGAAATTAAAGGAGGAAGGTAAGGAACAGATCCCACAATGAATCTTGGCAGATCTCTGAGGAGAAGTCAACGTGCTTCACATCCAGTCATCAAGAGCTGCATGGTCTCTCTTGGCACCCGTCAGAGTTTAGAAGTGTCCTCACATTCTGGTTGGTTAGAGCAGAGTGGTGGACAACCAGCATAATCCCTGAGCAAACAACCAGACCAAAAATAAACCCTAGACTTTACCACTACTTACTTTCAGTAGGGAACATATGGCAACAGAACTGTTTTTCCTTTTCTAGCACTGAAACATTCCTTGGAGGAAGCTCTGGCTGTGCACTTCAAGTTACGAGCAAGAGGTAACTTGTACAGATTTTTTCTCCTACAAATCTTAACAGGTTTCTGCATATTTTGAAAGGGGTGTTGACAGAATCCTCAAATGGGTTACAGTGCCAGAGAACAAAAAGGGAACTGTGATCTTTTATTGAAGAACTGAAAGCCTAAATTCAAAGACAATTCCAGCTTTAAAGAACAGTAACTCAGGAGATGTCATTTTTCACTTGTCAAGGTGTATTTCCTTTTTTGAAGCCTTGCTTGGTATAGTCTGGCTGGCTGCAGAGCAAAGTACAGAGCCTGATGTTCCAATATGTTCCAATAAACCAAAGAATTTGCTAGATCTAGTCAATAAATATATTTCTGTAGTGTTTGAAATCCTGTTCCATACTTAGCGCTTTTATGATCAAATAGATGACTTGTCCAGCTCCACATACAAGAACACCTCTGGAACAGGAGCTGCTCAAAGCAAGTGTTCTCAAAAAGAGTTGAGGGAAACAGGAACTTTTAGGATGAAATCCTAGTTTCAGTACACCAACACCCTTCTTTGGCCTGCTTACCAATGGTAACCACATTATATTTGCAAAACATTTATCAGATAGGTGCAAAACACAAATTAACCTCAAAATCACCTCCCAAAAGACACACTAGGAAATTGCACTCCTGTAACAGCCATTAAGGAAACACTTCTGTGAAATACATGTGTGTATAGGTTATACACACAGAGCTCTGGATGAAGATTAACAATGGAGACAATTTGTTCCTAATGGAACAATAACAAGACTTTCACTACATTTTTTAAATAAAAAGCTAGACAAGTAATAAGAAATTAAGTATCTGAAGCAATAATAGGACTGTGTAAGTGGGGGGGAACAGTGACATTACCACATTAACATTTGGAGAGACATCTGTACTTTGCTGCCAGAACTCTTGAGGATTCTTAGTGGATAAATTTCCATGCCACAGTTCAAAGCTCACATGCCTAAATCACTAGTTACAGACTTTAGGATTGCAAGTCATAAGTGCTGGCTTGGACATATGTCCCTCTGAGTTATCTTCTTTGGGATTTTGATATTTGGATTTGAATGTTACCACCACCATTCCAAATGCCTCTGATCAGCATAAAGCTAATTATATGCTGCTATTAAAGGAGATTATATTAGACACTGACAGTTGGAAAGGCCTAATGACCAGATGGATAGAAAAATAAGAAATCAAGCCATGTTGTTCTGTAATAAATTTGCCAGAATTTTTATAGGGATTTTTATCATCAGCTTCATTATTTCATCTTGCCATTAAAAAAACAACAAAACAAAACAAAACAACCCCAAAATCTAAACCTTGAACACAACTGGAAAAAAAGTCAAGCTAGAAAATGCAATTAAATTTATACTGTCAGCATAATCCATCATTAATCATGCAGGGCAGTATTGTTCAAAAGGTGAAGATTCTTCTGAACATTCAACATACATTTGCAAATCACAACCCAAAAGAATGCAACAAAACAAACATGCGTTTGTGGCATATGTGCAAATGTTAAGAAACGGGGTACTGAGAAGGGAGCAGTTCCCATCAGGGAGAATAATTCATTTCCTCCAAGTCCTGTTGGGCTGGGATGACCAAGGTGAGTAAGAGAAGTTGAAATGGACTTCTAGGAGTCATTTAGTCCAAGTCTGGATTCAAAAGAGAGACAAATTAAAGGTTGGTGCTCAGGGGCTTAAGTGATTTTTCATTTCATAAAGTGTGATCCATGAATTTCAAATGGGAATTTTTGCACTTCTTAACAGATGTCAAAAAGAAAAAGAAAGGCAAACCCAAATTCCCTCTTTCAGACAGTAAAGAGCCTTTTAGACAAGTTAAATGTTGACTCTTTGCACTGCCTTTTAAACAACACTTAACCTACCAGTAAAATCAACAAACCACTTTGGCAATAATGTGACCCAGGGTTAGGGTGCAAAATAGATAGGAAGGTTGGTTTTTTCTTATAACCTAAAAAGCCCAAAAAGCTGAAAGCCAAGGCTAGTCCACAACTCAAACAAGCTTTAGTGTAAGAAAGAAATTAAATAAATTAGTGCAAAGAATATACCAGACAACGGCATATTTCCGAAAGGTACCTGGTCCGTTTTTTTCTAGCCAAGCTTAGTTCTCATATTTTACATTCCTTCTCTGTCTGGTCAAAGGCACTTCCTACATTTGTGAATCAGAGACCAAAATCACTGTGTCATGTGTAAACTTGACCTTTAGAACCCCTTTTTTTAGATTCTGCAGTCAAACCTCTCACATGCAAATCAGGAAAAAACCCATCCGCACAAACCCTCCACCGTGCCTCATTTCCATTTTTTTTCCCATGATGGAGAAAAGTCTCCCCCACCCTCCTGCTCTTATCACCATCACCACTATCCATAATCTCTAGTACTTTGTATTATACTCACAATAAACTGGTTTGGAGATTGATTAATAATCGAAGCAGAGTTGAGGTGTTTAATCAATCTGAACAACAGATTATTGCTTTGTGTACCACAAAGAAAGACAGATTATCCTTTTATTATTGATTCAAGCAGCAGCACTCCTGCCAGCTCTATTGCCTTTATTTCTACATATTTTTGCTCAGCAAGTTTTCAACTTGCACCAGTCTTAAAGACAAAAAAACATTTGTTGGGGCTTATACACATCAAGCAGCTTTCTGCCATAATCCTCCTGCTTCTTCTGGATGACAGATTAGGTGCAGCACACATGAACCTATTTACAGAGCCTTCCTCCCTCCCAGCAAATACTCTGAGCATACCCACACCTTCCACAATTTCTTCCATCTTCCCTTTGTTCAGCTAAAATTGCTTCCACCTTTACTTCTAACACATCTCCAGAGGAGTGGTTATAATTTACAGGTAAGCACTCAAATTGCATCATTTTCCAAAAGGGTGGCTTGGCATTGGACAGCCCAGATGGGACAAGAATAATCAAAATAATTAATTCAAAAATGAAAACCAGCTTGAGTTGAGCACAGATACAGAAAATCACTAACACAAATCACTCCAAATGGTCAAACACCAGCAGATACAAAAGTTTTTATGGTTTTAGATTGAAATTACTGATAAAACCCCTCAAAATGTAACAAAAACTCGCAGAAAGGTGAAAGGAGAAAAAGAACATCACTTCTATGCCCACAGAACAGGACTAAATTGGTGACTTTTCTCTGCTGCCAGGGAAATGAATTAGAAGTAGGCAACTCTTCACTGTAAATTAGTGAAGAACTGCATCACACAACTTTAATGAAATAGTTTCTGGTACTGCACTGAGATTTTTAAGCAGAGATGTAGATTTAAGAGAGAGTTCAATGGATTAGATGACCTCCTCCTTCAGCCCAGTTTTTTTCTGATTGTGTAAATGCTTTCAAATAAATTATTTACAGGCATTGCTCTAGAGACAGGATTTGTTTATTCTCAGATTTACCAGAATGAAATCAATTTTATATGAAACATTTGTGTTAAGAATTTGCTCTTTAACCTTAACTTGAAGGAGCAAACTATTAGTCTCTGCTCCAAATCTCTGAATGATGAGCCAAAATGCTAATACAAAACTGAGACAACTATGCCAGAGCAATTTTTCATTGCTGTGACGGGAGACCTTTTGCTGTGTTGACATCAGCACACAAACACTCTGGTCTCTAAAACTGCAATGTCTCCTTTCCATCTGAGTTCCCACTTTTTAGAGTAAAAACATCATTCTTCATAATTCTTCGGGGAGTTAAAGAAATGTACTGGTTTAACCCTGCCTGTTTGTGTGGTGTCTGTTTGCTTTCAGAGACCTTTTCTCTTTGGGAGTGACCTGTGAGGATTCATCACTCCTGAGGTGCAGCTTCAGCCCAAATAACTCAGAGCCCACCTCACGGGCCTGACTCTTCCTCTGTAATTGCAGCCCCAAGGTGTAATTCATTTAGAAGACCACAATACTTATGGATTGAGCAAGAGAGTACTACAAAAATGATATACCTGTAAAAAATACGGCAGCTAATAAACCCACAGCTAGTATTAATTCTGTCATTTAGTGCACTGCTACACACAGTTATAAAGTCATTATACATCATTCTTACATACTACAAATGATGGAATCAACAAGGTTCAGAGAGAATTTAAAGATCATCTGGTCCAACCACAACCGAGCACCACCACAATCATCCCTGAACTGTAACCCAAAGTGCCACACCCAAAGTAAATTTTCACACAAACCAAAAGAAAACAGTTTTGAACAGGGCAGCATCTTCGAACAAGACAGAAACTGAGGCACATTCTTGGCCAAGGATATTATAGTTAAAGGATTATGTATTAAGTTGGCCAAAAACCCTAAGACTGTTTCAAACCATTTGTAACAGAGAAAAGTATTCCCACCCAGTACATTTTTATATTTATTTCGTAATCCTACCAAAGCACACCCTGAGGAATTTCTCTCTTCTCTCCATTCTGGTTCAAACCCATCACGCAGTAAGGCCAGGTTCTCCCTGTAGACAGTGTCTTTTCCCTTAGAAAAGAAAATTATTCATCTTAAATTGATCTTTGTGCAATGCCTGGCTGGTTTCAGATTCCTTTTATTTAAAATTCACCTCCAGTATCTGACCACTGCCACTAATATTCATTAGACATTTATCCACACCTTGAACAGCAGATGGATTTCACGTTAAAACGGCCCAAACCAGGACAGTTTGTTCTGAGTGCTACATTCCAAGAGAAGGACACAGAGGCAGGGCTCCAGGGTTACAGCTGTTCCAGGGAAACAAATTAATAACAACATGCCAGAAACTCTGTCATTTCTGCTTTCTTCTGCTGGGAAAGGAAGTCACAACGTGGTGCTGAGAGCCTGCAGCTTGGGAAGGGACTGTGCCTTTCCCTTCCTGGGAAAGGTGGGGTAAAACACACACCCCCTCAGCAGGCACCAGGAAAATTCCCTGTGACCACACCAGGCTCTGTGCAGTCTGCTGCTGTTTCTAAAATGAAAAACTTGATTGAAACCAGGCCTGGAGCAAGGACCTGCCCTAAAAGGATGTAGGAGAAGAAGCAGAAGACAGAGAGGAAGATTTGTTGTGCTCTATCTCATATATTCTGAAGATCTTTCTAGCAGGAAAGAGCTGAACAGACACATCTCAAAAGTCTGGCCACATCAGATTCCAGCTGTGTGGGCATTGCCAGGATTAAATGGTGACAACAACACTATCTTTATGCTTCTAATCCAAGGTTACAAGTACAGATTGGTTTTATTCAGCATTATATCTAAACACAAAGGAATTGATAAAGTGTTCACAGTAAAGGACGGTATTTTGAACAGTCCCTCTGGATTTATTGCAGTGACTCCTGCTCAATTGTCATTTGTCACTAATCCAAATGAACAGCCCAATTTATGAATTACTTCTGTAATATCTATTTGTCCCCCATTGTCCCTACAGATAGGTTTGACTTGCACATTTTTCACCCCACGACTCCAAATATTGTAAAAGCTACAGCTGTGATATGCAAAATTCTAGTTTAATCATGTTGCTCAAAGCAACCAAAACAGTGAAATAGAAAGTTTTTATACATATATGAAGACACAAGACGACAAAAGACTATTTTCTACACAATAAACAATTTTTTTTCCTGCCAGATCTTCCTGCAAATGATGCTGTTAATTCTGGATGTTTTCTGAAATATTGGTATGAAGCTGTGGGTCAGAAGTTGCTCATATTTTCTAATAATCTCATACTGTAAAGGAGTTATCTGGTTCACTAATAACTGCTGGATGAGGCCAGGGAGAGAGGAGCTTCCATTTACCACATCAATATTTCTCTAAAATGGTGGAACTGGTAGAGGATTACAGACGTGACATTACCAAAATAAACACCACAGATCCCTGCTGCTAAAAGGCTTATGTATGACCCTGTTTGGGCACAGTAAATTTTCATTCTATTATCATTTTAATCTGGACTATTGCAGGAGGACTATTGCATCCCTCTGCCTAGGGATGGCAACAGTATTGAAGTACTACTTATAACACTGAAGAAAGATTTATTTCATAATTAATGCACAAAGAGAATTTTCAGCCGTGTGTAAGGTCGAGAATGCTCAATATACAGAAACCTGGATAACAAACTAATCCTATAAATAATGGACTTTTCTGCTCCCAGAACTTTGATTGGCCAAATCCTCTCACTGAGTATCTGCAAGACCATTGGCATCATTTTGGAAATTGGAATTGGTTATTTTCTCCCAGTGCTGGTCTAAATATGCTTTTAAACTGATTTAGTTCTTTGTTCAATCTTTTCTCTGGGCTCCAACCTCTAACAATCACCTTTTTACCCACTCTTTGCCTTCAGCAGTCACATTTTTCACCTGTGGTTCTGTTTATTGGCAGCTTTAGGAATCTGTCTGGAAAGCATTTTGCAGACAAAAACACTCATCACTCCAGATCAGCTGGAAGCTGCATGGATTAACTTAGCACAATAGTGAAATCAAGTCAATAAACCTCCAGAAAGGCACTCTAACATTAAATCAAATTCTGTTCCATATTGTCCATATTGCCATAGCTTCTGCCTGGCTCAGGGCTGGCCTGGCAGACATTCCTGTCTGCCTGGAAAACACACAAGAACAGATTTATCTGCTCCTCAGTAGCTGCAACCATCTCCAGAAGGTACTGGTACCAGACTTGCAAGACCAAAAACTTGAAAGATGGACAAAAGAAAGACTTTTTAAAATGGTTACTTAAAATACATTTTTCTTCCTATCAGGGGTGTGTTGTCACAACCATTTTCATTTGTGTGAGGAGACCTATGTGGAAGCAGATGTCCAGCTCAAATCAGAGCTCACTGCTAACACAGGCATTTGTTCTCAGGAAGCTCAACACTCATTTCTCAGAGCCCCTAGGCAGGAAAAAAAAAAAAAAAAAATCTGGTTTATGGAGTGTTCCATGCTTTGGCAATTTGTTTCCATTATATATCTGGACACAGACCTTTGTGCAGCTGCATTGGAGGATGTGAGAAGGGGAAAAAACACTGTTTAAAAAAAAGTGGTGTTTCCAGTTGCCATAACCCTTTCAAATGCCTGAATACTTTGGGTTTTTTTCTGTACCAGGGAATATTTTTTATAGAAGCTTAATTAGAGAGCTTGAGAGAAAGAAGAACATGAACTAATAATGAAATAAATGCCCACATCTCATATGTGGGTTCAAGTCACTGAACTCTAAGGTGAGTTTCCAACTCATCCCAAAGCATTAAGAGTGCCTCATTTCCTTGCATTCTGCCAGGGAAACCAGTTCTCAGTGTAAACTATAAGAGCATCTTCATTAAAAATACCTAATAAATTCAGGAGATAGAAAAAATTCCAGGTCTTTATTGAATCAGGAGAAATTCTACTCATTTTTCTACAGAGAAATTTTACTGTAAGTAGGAACATATGCTTATTCACCTGGAAGTTTTTTGTTATCTTGACCCCTTTTTCCTCTCCAAATCAAACCAAGCTTCAGAAGAATCTCTTGAAGGAACTACTGAAAAAAATATATCATCATTCTCTATGTGGTCAATAAAGTCACTGCAGAGAGTCAGTGACACAAATGGAAGTGAAATTCCCACAGAATGTCTCTTTCAACTGAAAACAAGCTCAGAAAAACAACACTCGGTGTGGGCAGGAAAATTGACTTTTTAAGGTCCTCACAGAAGGGGAAGTGTAAAACAATAATTTGTGATGCCCATGATGCTTTGTGTGTGAGTATTTTCAACATTTCTCATGCACTTCCAAGAGATGTTAGCCTCAAGACTGGCATGCCATGGATAGTGGTAGAAAAAACAGCACAATACAGAGCTGAAGAGCAGATTTTGGCCAGCAACACCTGCAGGAAGATCAGCAAAAAACCAGAGGCCAAATTTCAGCCCAAATGACTGTGTGTTTTATTTTGAGGTCCCATTCATCTATCAACCCTTCTAGCTGTGCAGTTCAGGTCAAGTTAGACCCAGTCACGTGGACACACTACAGCTTATTTCCCTATTTACCAAGCACAAATGGAGAGCTGCTTCATCACTCAACAAACCAGTTCTGAGTCTGCCTACAGCAAATACTGAGGAAAGGGAAAATACAGTCTAGGTGATGATGGCAGTGGAAACACACAACATACTTTTTCCCCTCTCTGCCTATCATAACACCAGTGTAAAATGAAAAGAAAAAATCTTCACATGAGGTTTTAGAATATTTTTTGCTTAGGCAACGCCTCAAACACTTGCACGTCTCACAGTTTTAAGCAGCTGAGTGCTGTGGGATGCACAGGTTACAGCTCCACCAAACCTGCCAGCGCTGGAAAGGAATTCAAAAGCTCTGGGCAAAAAGATGCAGCACAGCAAGACAGAGCTGGCAGCCTTTTACAGACTGTTTGTGTGCCAGAATGCCAGCGTCAGCCCATGAGTCAGCCGTGCCCCGCGCTCCCCGGCACACAGCGACGATCAGAGTGGCAGTGTGGGGACCACAGCCGTGTCACTGCTCCTGCCCCGGGCACCCACAACAGCACCTGCAGCCTCACCAGCTGCCCTGGGCTCCCCACCTCAGCCCCTGCTGCACCAGGCACAGACAAGGAAAGCTGCACCACACGTTCTGCACTCTGGCACAGCCAGTGCCACGATGTCACTTGTCACTCGCAGAGCAGACGAACCAGTGCCATCTGTGAGACAAAATGAACAGGGCAGGGAGGCACAGCAGCCCTGACAAAGTGGTACAGCCCTGCAGCTGGACAGAGAGCCAAGGAGGAAGGGCAGCCAGAGAGCCACAGCACCAATTCCCTCTGAACTCCCAGAAAAACACAGCTTGTTACATTCTACAGAAGCCTCACCTGATAAACCTGCTGTGCACACCTGCACTTTGATAGGAGTTTTATTATATCTCCTAAACATCTGCACAGTTAGGACTATTTGTGCCTGAAGGCCCTGCAGTAGCAGGATGCCTTTGAAAAAATTAAAATATCACTAAACTAATTCATATTCATGTGAACACTCACTAAGTAGAATTAAACTGATTTCAAAATATACTATTAATAGTTGACAAGTCAAATCAAGTATTTGCAACAGGCAAGCTTTCAGCATCTGAATTTTAGTTTACGAAGTACTGTGTCCAAAATGAAAAATCTAGCACAATGTCCATACTCAAAGGTGTCCCAGTGGAAAGCAAAACCGAAAAAGTCTTGGAATTCTGTTTATAATTATGCTCTTTTGAATAAATCTGTTTTACAAAATTTACAGTTGTTTTAAACAACTTGCAGTAATTCCATACATATTAGGAGCAATATAAGCTTTAGAATGCAGGTACACTCTAGCTTTTAAAAGTGTGAAAGCAGCACATTTTCCTATAAATATATATTTTATTTATATAAACAAGTGTTTCGTGATACACAACAACATCTGATATAAAACCTGCTTCATTATGATGGAGTAAAGTGTGTGTTTTCTTTATCAAATCCCTAAAACCAAGCTGCCACATAGGCTTCAGCTTGACTACAGGTGCTGATCTGGAGAGGGAAGGACTGATCCCATCTTTGTTTGGAACCAACAGAAAGCTGCATCTTTGACCTCCAACTCTCAGGCACTCCAGATTGCTGAAGTTAATTTCTCACTCTAACAATGCCTGATGCACATATTCCAAATAAGAAATAAAACAGGAGGTGTTTTAAGGATTCTGCTCGTGTAGTAATGCACAGTTCATAGATCAGAGGTAACTGCAATTTGAATTATACCGAGTTAAGCTGCTAAAGGAGACATCCGTGACAGATGGTGATTTCTAAAGGTAAGGGTTCAAATTCCAAAATCATTCATCACCAACAAGCTGTAAAAAACCCAAAAAAACCTGTGAAGTACAGCATGTTTTAGTAAAATCTCACCACCAGCTCAGCAGACAAAAGTTTGCAAGAATGCTGCTCAGTGATGCACACACACATTCACATCAGGTGGGCAGGGACTGTAAAATCAATTCCTGCTTGTTGCACAGAGATTTGATGAGTCGCTCAATACCCCGACAGTGGATCAGATTGCATTGCTTGATGTTGTAAAGATATTTCTTCTCTCCTTTCTGTCAGATGGCGTTATTGATTCAGTTTACCCAGTTCTTACAGAAGCACTGCGGAAGTGCTTCCATCCACCTGTGCCACTTGAGCTCCAGTCTGCAGTTACAGATCTCTAAAAGACACAGATCGATGCTTCTATCATGACAATGAGAAAATAACTGGAAAGTGATAACCTGTTTGTTTGCTCTAACAAGATTTAATGGCGCACACCTAACTTCCATGTCTGATGGGGAGCTTGAGAGAGTAACTGTTTTTTGGTTGTTTTTTTTTTTTTTTT